>VDFB02281492.1:907225355-907825355 GCA_007258455.2 Sequoia sempervirens
AGTGGTGACAATGGCTCCAAATTGTCACCAAGAATAAAACACACATGACTAAAAAATAACAACCATATCAAATGCTAATACATCCAATCAACACCTACAAAGGTATCCAAAACCATCAGTATGTTGATAGGGTGTTGCCACAATAATGGGTTACACTTTCTGGGACATCCTGATTTTTGCTGAAATCGCATATTTTTAGAAAATATAATGATTTAAGCATTGAAAGGTTCTATGGATTAAAATCCTTAAGCTCCCTCCAGGTGGTCATGGTTTATTTTTGCATCGGCCCTGGCTTGCACCACATGTGTTTGAATATCTCCAAGCCCATTTTTGAAGTACCTTCCCCAATTTGCTCCACGTGTCCATTGTGCACTCCTTGGAAGGTTTTCTTCCCCTTTCTTCTCTATCGAGCCCCGCCCTTTCACCACATTTCAGTTGTGTGGGCCTTTGAGAGCCCTCTCTCATTTACTCTTCCTCTAAGCTCTGCCTGCATGCCACATTGCGTCAATCTGCGGACAACCTTTTGGTGGACTCCATAGTCAGCGCTTGAAATGAATACTTCTCCACGTGTCTTCTCCACAAGGAGTTTGATCACAAGGAAGGTAAGAATGAATATGAAGCCTCATCATTATGCCATGTATCCTAACCAACTCTATGGGTGTGCAACACGTGTCTTCATGGGAATTTTGTTGCTTCCACACTAGGACCACAGTCATCATTTGTAGAGGGGTGCATCTTGTTCAAAGGTGAATCCATACTATGTTTTAGAATCTTTTTTATTGTAATAGCCTTGTGGAATCATTGTGATGGACATCATTTCTCGTGCTTGGAATCTTTTTTCGTTGCTGGCTCTCAGGTGGTGGAATGGTCATCTATATATACTACTTCAACTCTCAAAAAATGAGTTCGAAAAATCATAGAAAGAAGTGAAAAAGACTATAGGCCTTTTGTATTGTTCTTTGATTATTGTATTAAGAATTATAGACTGTGTCATATTATTTGACCTCTCTATTTCTTAGTTAATGAGCAAGCCATTATATTGTGTTGTTTCTTGTACTTAGTAGTTTATTTGCAAGACTTCTATAATTTCAATATAAATTTGTTGATTCATATCATGTCTTGAACTCTTCTTGTTCAGTAAATGTGTATGGAAGTTATGTTATGTTATCTGATAGACTTATTAGGTTTTTCATCTATGCTTTCTATTATTTTTGGACATGCAGATTGTTGAATGGGCCCTTAAATCTCATCTGAAAGGAAGATTTATCATGCCTATACTTAACTCTTGGTGCATCGCCTTAGATTAAACTTTATTTTATATATCTGCTTCCTTTTCCCATTCCAAACCCCCAAAATACAAAAGGAGTTGACTTATTTAAAAACCAAGAGGTTACTTAGTTTAACGCAATTATTCCCCCCATTAACTAAGTTTCCCATAAGGTTGTTTGCCTAGCAATTTTAGGCATCAACAGTTCTATTTTTGGCATGTCCGGTGGGACTTGCTTGAATGTATCTAATTCAAAAGTGGGTGCATGAGCCATAGGCATGTTACTAGATCCCAAATAGCGAACAACCCTAGCTTGTTAGTGCCACCACTAGTAATAGTATGAACAAGAACCCATTCAGTGAACTTTTTGACCCCTCCACCATCCATGTTGTCGATTGCTAACAGAAATTATGTGGCATGGGACGCTGAAATCCCTTTCATAGCACAAGTAGCACCTGTCATTTGGGATCCTATCCCAACCTTTGCTTTAAAATTTGTACCAAAATTCACAGGGGAAAGCTTGAAAGCACCATCCGAACATCTGCAAGATGTGGCAGACATATGTTTGGTGTATGGTGTAACTGATCAAAATGTAGCATTGAGATTGCTTACAACCTCTTTCAAAGTAAATGCACTTTATTGATCCCGTACTTTGGGAGCCAATACTATCAACACTTGGGATCAACTCGGAGATCCTTTTTATGAGCGATTTTCAAATAATGGAGATTAGTCTTCACTATTTCGGCAATTGGCAACCATAAATCAATCCCCTCAGGAGGCCATGATCGACTTTAATGCTCAGTTTCACATGACTTGGAAAAGGATTCAACCTGCAATCTGTCCTCCTATAGATTTGGCATTCATTTCCTATCTGAAGTCTCTCAATGCCAACATTTTGGTGATGATCCAGTCCCTTGGTGGGAACACCTTGCCAAATGCATATAACGTTGTTGTTAAGGCAGAGAATAATTTGATCAATGCTAGAAATTTATTGCCTCAGCCTTCTATGCTTATATTTGTAGACTTGTCGATTCCCTCCTAGGAGATAGCTTCTACCAGTGTGTCTACTCCTCCCCAATCTATGTATGCATATCAAAGTGCACCGCAAAATGTTGCTTCTACGTCTAACTCTTCAAAAGATGAGGAGAAATTCCAAGGAGTTGTTGTGGAACATCTCAAATGAAAAAAATACCATCAAGAAGAACCATTCCATGCCTTTGAATCCAACTTACCAAAATTATCTAGGAAAAATATCTTCCTACCAACAAAATTAGTTCTAGGGAGGTGTGTGCATGAATCCGTAGGCTCAAAAAAATAGTCAGATACTGTCAGTGCCTGCTCTGCTACAAAATGTTCACCCAAGTTACAATAGAGAGCTAGTAGTGGGGAAAAATAATCTTATTGATGATATCAATCCTTAGTGCTTCCCCTACATCGAAGCACATGTGCCACGAAATTGTTTGTGTGGCAATCTACAACAAAGAGTGGCAGAATAGCATAGTCAAGGTGTAGTGTCAAATTCAAGAGGTTATGTATATGCCTATCCGCAAATGGAAAATGCGGTGCTCACTACGCAAATGTAAGGAATGTTCCTGGACCAAGAAACAGATATAACTCTTGACCACACACTCTTCTCATGGATGGAAGAAGAAGAGGTAGTGTTCGCAAATGATGCATCCACATCAAAGGCCCTGCAAGTGCAATCAGATTATAACACTCACTCAAAGAGGAGATTCATGGGAAAACCAGTCATCCCATAGCCAAAGAGTTTTCCTGACCAATCTCCTAGTACCTTCACAAATGCCCAACAATTTCATCCACAAAAGGATGATTGTTATAATAAGGGCTAAGGAATAGAAGTCATTGAATTTGCCACAATTCAATGTGGTGGAACAATTAAATAAATCCTCTGCTAATGTATCTCTTTGTGCTATCTTAGTTATGATAGGTAGGTCCTTGACCTATCAACACCTCTTGAATTCTTTCAATCACTTTTACAACCTTCAAAACCCTTTATAGGCTTAACTTCTTTGCAACCAACCTACTTGCCTAGTAGGTAACTAGACCTTGTTTTTAGGCCTTATCTCTCAACCACTCTAATAAATCCACCAAAAACTCATATTTTTAGGGACCCATTAACCCTACACAAAACATATCTCAAAATCCTATCAGGCCTCTAGTGCAGGAGCACCTAGGAAACACTAAGCAGTTACACTAGGCAATTAGGAAATCTAGGGTGATTTTTTGTTTTTGATGTGTTACCATGAAGGTCATGTTGACCATTGAGTAGAGGAGATAGCTTAGGAATATGTTTGATCTCTAGGATAGAAATTGAGGAAGGGTGGATGAGTTTAGAAACTCATTTTACTTAGTTTACTAGAAATTGGCAAAAGTTGCAAAATGGTGCATTTTGCAACTTTGCCACAATGTAACTGACATTTCCGACCAAGGGGAGCCATAACTACTTTTTTTTACCTATATAGGGTGTGCCTCGACCTAAGAGAAAGCTTGAAAAACATTTGTATTGCTTTGAAGTTTTGTGAATTCAAGGGAAAATAGTGTTTTGTGTGTTATTTTTTGATTTTTGCATTAAAGTTAGGTTTTAATGGCTTAATCATGGCACTGTAACTTGTGTAGGATGTAGTGTGGTATTTTTTCAAGTATTTTGTGCCAATAGTATTTCCTTTATTCAATTTCAAGCAATGTTTGTAAATAATTTTGATTCCACATTGTTGCTAGTCTGAACCAGGCAGTTTTGTGAAAATGGAGTGTTAGTACACTTTTCCACTATACAAATTGTACGGACCTTTGGGAACGGTGACTAGACTCTATGGTTGTAAATATTGTATTGTTTAGGGCTTTAGAAAAGATAGGAGCTATGGTGTAAGTCTTGCCCTAGGCGAGCCAGGAACAGTCTGGCTAGGGAAGATAGAAAGTGCAGAGCACTTGAGTTGCAGGGGTGTCTATTTCTAGACAAATCACAGGGTCGAGAGAGTAGGTAAGTGTCTTGCCTAGATACAACATGAAGAAGGAATCTCCATCGATTCAATTGATGTGAGAAGAATTTAACAGTTTGAAAGAAGCCAAGAAAGGGCTAAAAAGACCTAATTTTACCCATTTTCAAATTAGGGTGTTGTACGGACAGTAAATACCTAAGACCTCAAAAATATTTGAGATGTGGGAAAATGAACCATGAATCCCAAAAAAAGATTGGCATGTTCTTTAGAAAGATTTGAGAACAAACCTATTTTCTCGGAGAAAGAGGCCTAATTGGGGCTCCTAGGGCTAGTAGCCTTTTTTTAGGTCTAAGAGAGGGTTTGGTGAAAGCAACCTGCAGATGGAAGTAGGTGGACCCCTAATACCTTTAATGGGATGGATTGATGATGTGAGAAGCACCTCCCCACCCCTACAAAGCTAATTTCAAGGTTTGGAGTAGAATAGCCTTTAGGGTGGATTAAGGGCTAAGGAAGAGTTGGAGACATTGCACCAAGATTGACTTGGTAGGTTGATTTGTGATGGTAGTGGGGTTGGAAAAGAGAACCAAGGGAACCTAACCAAGAAGAAGATCCTATAGGTTAAGGTGGTGAAGCAAGACACCAAGGAGGTCTTGCAAGCAAGACCTAGAGCAGGAATCAGTGATTGATTCCTCTAACCTCCATATCAGCCTCTTTGGACTATCATTACAAAAACAAGCTTCCAACATTGTTCAACTTGACCAATTAGGTCACTTTTCCAAAGGAACACACCTCAAATCTTGCTGCCAACCTAAAAAATAATAAGATAAACCTTAAACTACCTCCAAAACCACAAATTCTCCAATCTATGAGTCAATACTTGCTTCCGATGACTCACTTTCCTCCAAATTGGCAAGGGTTTATTGAAAAACCCATCTCCAAACCTCTCACAACCTTGAAATCACTTCCAACATACCTTATTCTGCTTGCACAAGCTTAATTGACCACCAAATTATGTTGCCCCCTAGCTTTACCCACTTTGTCACTCTAAAACCCCACTTTTCCTTTCAAAAAATGCTCTCCACTCAACTAGGGCTTCAAGCCTAGACCTTAAATTTGACCTTACCTTCCTATGAAAATATTCTAACACAAAATACTCCACATACTCACACTTTTCCCAACCATTTCTACCCTATTCTCAAGCAATTTCCTCAATTCACCAACTCTAGCCTTGTTCTTAAGACCAAAATTTTTTGTTTCAACAAGGGCAGCATTGAGGATCTCTTCAAATGCCTTCACCAATACTATTTTACTATTCCTACAACCTATCCTACTTACATCAATCCCATTACACTGAGAAACAACCTAAACAACAGGTGGAATGGCCTATTTCAACATATTACACTCAAACCCTAGTATAAGCAAGTTCAGACCAGTTTTTAGAAATCTACCTGTAAGTTGCTTGGAACTTAATAGAATTCCACAATAATGGATTCCAATCAAAGCTAAAACCATTCTACAAAATATTAAGATCATCTTAGAGAAAACTTATGTTGTACAAACCAATACACAAGCTGGAAATGAAGAAAATACATAGAAATTAACAAAGAAACAGAGATATTTGATTAATATTCTCCTTCAAACTCTTCAGCAACCACTAACTTTGAGTTTCCAACATATTTATAAATCAACCAACTCCTCACAATTCCTAGAACTACCTTTCAACTTCCCATGACCAGTGGGCTTCCCTCTAACTTTCAAATTTGCACCTTTTACAATATTTGAAATGACAACAATTTTGCAACATTACATCATTGGCATCATGACCCCACCTAGACTCAAAACTAAAAGAAACATTACAAAATGTCCTACCATGGCCTTGTTTTACAATATCATGACTAAAAACATTGAACTAGACCTACTTCATCAAATGGAGTAACAAGGTGCTATGCACCATTCACTCGACCATGAAAGCTTTCCAAGTCCCTTGGAAGTCTCCAACTCCTTAACCTGCAATAATTCTTTGGTCTTCAACTTTTTGATGCTCCTCCTTAGTCTTGAAATTTCTCCAATGATCTTCATCTTCACCTTTGGCTTGGATTTTTCCATGAAAAATAGTTCTCTTCTTGCATTTTCATTGTAGATTTGCATCTTCGTGCTTTGACTTGTCATCAATTGCTTCATCCATCTACTCCCACTTTGTCCTTCAGCTTCACCCATTGAAAAATAGCTATCATTTTGGATTTCCTCTTTCATCTTCACCCTTGGATTGAATCCCATCAAAATTATCATCAAAACAAGGAAGTAACAAAGGACTTCCTTCACTCTTTTCCTGTTACCCTTTCTCTTCACAACCATCTTTAGGTTCTTCATTTTCTGAATCCCTATGCAATCAAGTTTATCAACCTCTATCATCCAAGGAAAACTCTTTGTCCCTACCAAAACACTATCTCTCTTCTACACTTCATTTGGAGACTCTACAATCACTTTTTCTTTAGCCTTCTCTTGGCCTTTCACTATCATCTTCACACCCTTGGTCCCTTCCATCGTTGAGACCTTTTCCAAACTCATTTCCTTTAACTCTTCACCTCTTGGGGTGACTACAACCTCCATCCTCTTCTCAACCTTTACAATTCCTTTCACTAATCTTTTTCATTCTCCTTGGCTCACTATATTCTCTACCTTCTTGTCCTGCACTGGAATCTCTACCTTTTCCATCACTATATTTCTAGGTTCATTAACTACTTGTCCCATCAATGGAAAATGTGTTGAGATTATGGATGCATAGTCCCTAAAGCTGCAGTCTTCAATGAAGGACCTTTTCCAAGAAAGATAATCAACCACACAAAAAAAATTCAAACTTAGGCATGCACAATGGAGATTTTGTATTGATCTGCATTATGAGATGAGATGATTACAAATGTACAAATGCCCTGAATATATAGGAAAAAGAGAAAATCTAAGATGCATGAGATGTTTCCATGTGTCATGATCTAACAACATGTGACAACATGTGAACCCTATCTAGTAAATTATTAAATGTTAAGATAAGTTCTAGAAGGAACCTTATCCCTACAAACAAGGGGACATTACCCCATTATTAAATGATTTATTAAAAATGCAACCTAGGACTAAATTATATATGACCTAGGTTAACTTATGCTAGTGTAATAATTAATTTAATTACACTAACACCCCCCCATAAGTTCAACTTAGGGAGGAAAATTCAATGATTATGCATAGATTATCGATGATGGGTCCCAACTATGAGGCCATGTTAGGTACCCATGTACATGATAAAGATGCAGAAAATATCCCACAACCAGAGAAAAGGGGAAAACCCAGTGAGAACAAAACCCCTCTCCAAAAAGGAGATGAAAATGCAAAAATGTGAGAATGGGAAGGATGGAGGACTCCCAAATACCCCCAAGTACACCATCCATCACATGAATACAATATAATAGCCCCCCTAGAAGATGTGATCACCTGCAAGGATGGTAAGTGTCTGAAGACAAAACAAGATACAATGTCGACAAACAACTTGTATTCCTTTTGGAAGAAACAAAACCAATTGCAAGTGTAGGGAGGTTTCCCATTCTGGATAGTAATTGAAGGAAGGATGAAGGTGGATGATGATGTCTTTGAACTCTGCTCAAATGTCTCCTTGCCTGAAGATGAAGATGCCATAATCAATGAAGAGGGTGACAAACCAGGATGATGTGGAAACTAATGTTGAACAATATCCAAAGACTGAGATGTGATGAATATGATGGAGACTTGATAGCCTCCCTGAATGAAGTATCCTCAAAACCACTGAAAGAAGTTTGAAGCAACAAATGTGTCAAAACCACATGTCTTCCATTAGGAAGAAGCAAATCCAATGGTAGATGTTGAAGAAACTCCAACTCTTGAATGGAATGACAGGGAAGAAGTCTCATACATGAAATTTCTGAAGAGAAATCAAGTGCCTCCAAGATAGTCTTTGGATTCCTAATTAAGGTCGAGATAAATGGATGAGGAGACTCAAGAGAACTCTCCAAATTAGGATTTTAATAGAGGAGTATATCCCCTCAAGAATGTCCTCCAAACCTGTAGAAGTATCCAAGTCAGTGATACTTGAAACAAAGCCATCCTGTGATGTCAAGTCTAGAAAATAGAAGGTGTCCTAATGAATGATGATGGAAACCTCAATCAATGAATCTGGACAAGGAATCACTGAATGTGAAGGCATGCCAACTATCTTTGATGGAGAATAAGCACTTGAAGGAACCTTGTCAACCTCTTCGGAAGATTCAAGGCAATCAACTTCCTGCACAACAATATCATCATGGGGTACTTGATCTGAAGAATGATATTTTGAATCATGATCATCGAGGAAGGGTGGAGAATCTGAATCTCCATATATCTCCCAAAGCTTAACCCAAAGGATGTGAGGACAGTCACAATGATCAATAGCATTCAAAACATCACAATCAACTTGTGTAGCAATGATCTCCAAGACAGTGTATCTGCTACAACTCCAAGCAAGTTCATGAATACCTTCACTTGGATGGGGAACTATACCAAATAGATGAGTCAACAAATCAAGTGATTGGAGATGGTGGACGATCCCATCTCACCATTGCTTATAGTTACCATTGTGCAACATAACCAAAGAAGGAGTATATGCAAGCCCCATAATGAACTTTCTCCAAAAAACATAAAGATAAATGACCTTCAATAGAAAATAGAAGCTTCCAAAGATGATGTGCAACTGAAGTGATGCTACCCAGATCAAAAAATATTTTCCCAAGCTTCAGGATGTCCAGGTTATTGAACAAATGCACCAAACTGAAAAAAATCAATGCAAGAGTACTTGGAGTTGAAACTGATCAAGGTGTCTGGACTGATGAAAAAAGCACTAAAAATACTTCTTGATGCTACTAGAATCACCGAAATCTAATGAATGGTTGCAAAGTTACGAACCTTTCAGTTCATATTAAGGTTTTTTCTTTAGTTGGTTGTATAATTGTCTACAAGAAAAATTTCATAGAACTGATGTCACCACTAGAAAGTAGATTAAATTACCTTTCTAGTGGTATCTCGTTTGTTAATTTTTGATACCTTGGTGAAAAGTTATGATAAAATGAAAAAATGCCTATATTTGGAACTTTGCAGGCTAATGAGGGGAAAAAAAATAGCCCTCGAGTGCTAGAACATGGTCACTAATATGAATGGCTCTAGGAAATTGGAAAAAAAAATAGCATCCCCAGATAGGGTGGTGGTTGGGAGATGCATAGGCAGCGTCACCAGATATAGTGGACCCCTCAAACCAAAGGAACCATGGCCCTGATGAAGTTGATGTCAATTCAATGGAATTGAGTTGACCGCTTGATGTGACGTCAATCAAGTGGACAAAGGACTCACCTACAATAGAGAACCGGTTAGAGGACTGTGGTCGGTGGGAGGAAAGAAACACCGGCGGTGTGGGGAGTAAAGTCGGTGGCTGGGAGATGTGACGCAGTGGTGAAAGCATGGCGCGGAAGGAGATCATCGGTAATGGGAAAGGCCATGTAAAGTTGATGTGATGGTTGATCTAGAGCAAGGTACTTCTTGCATCAGAGTTTATAAAGCAGCCATCAGGTTTTATACATGTCTGCAGATTTTGATTGATGCTGACACACAAAGGATTTTTGAATATTGCCTTTTGGAAATTCAAAAATAATTAAATGTTGATAAATATAATCTGAAAATATATCAATGTTGACTAAAAGAAATAATTTTATGCCACAGATTAAAAAATAAACCCCTATGATATGCCAACCAGATTGTTAGGTGAAAATTATGTAATCAGCTTTTCGATAGATTACACAACTAGGACTTTAGCCACAACTATGTGAGATGTAAATCTCTCCTCTCAGAAAGGGGAGGAACCCTTCTTACTGCTTACATAAGTGATAGTAAAACAAACAATGTAATTACAAAATGTACACAATACTTACGAAGTGGGGGGGTGTGTTACATTCATCCTTCTCTCTTTTTTCAGAGAAGATGTTTACAATGCTTCACTGTTGGAAGTTCTTAATTCACAATAACTCTAAACTAACAATGAGCAGTAATTCCAATACCTCTATCTTGTCAAAGAAAAGCATAGAGGTACTAGAAGTGATTAACAATAAACTAGTAAAAATAAAAGGGAAAGCTCACGAAGGCACAAAGTCGTTTTGTAACTTTATCAATGGTGGATTTGTGATAGGCGTGGCATTTATCATGTTAGAAGCACAAAGTCTTCTTAGACGCAATAATTTCTCAAACAACATGAAAAATTACAAGCACAAAGTCTTGTAGATCATCCAACCAAAATATTCAAAGAGCATGAATAATTACAAGCACAAAGTCTTGTAGATCATTCAACAATAGTATCCAAAACACAAATGTAAATCTAAATAAAGGATGTAACACAAAGTTTACATGAATTACTTAGAGTCCTTCAGATTCCATAAGATAATCACCACCAAATGGGATCAATTCATAAAATTATCGAATCCAACGCAAATTCTGGTTTGCAATCCTCTTCTTTATTGATCAAATTTCATTCACAAAGTATGAACGCAAAGTTTCACAATTCTGCTTCAAAAATGGCAGCACTTCGTTGCAAAATACTAAAGGATAAATTTACAATAGAAATCCCTCACATTATATAGAAATACCTCGCATTTCGAGGTGGCTTTAAAATCACCTCATTTTACGTGCTTGAACTCCATGAACCTAGGAAACAGACAAGTTTTGTAGGGGGTTATCCATGCAAACTAGCGCTACTAGATTCTGTGATAACAGCTGGCTCCTGTTGGGGATCTTCCTTCGACCGTTCTTTGAAATGAATGAAGGGAGAAGAATTCCAGAATTCAAGTGCCTTTATCCATCCATTGGGCTTATAGTAAGGTGACAATGATCACGACATAACTAAAAACATAAAGACTCAAAAGGACTTAAAAATAAAAAGTATTTACATACCAACGCCAATTGCTTTACTGTGTAAAGTGCTTCAGATGTTTCCCACTATGAGGAAGGGAAAATGGCATTTTGTCTCTATATGCTAACAAGAAACTATTCTCACCATGTAGCTGATATATTTGGAAAGGTCATGTCCACAGTGAGTCAAATTTCCCATGCATACCTTTTGGTTCTCTTCGTTTGTCCCACAGGAGAATGAGGTCACCAGTTTGAAATTCTTGAGACTTGGATTTTTTGTCAAAAAGCTTCTTCACTTGGTCCTGGTGTTCCATGATACGGTCAACCACTTGAACTCGGTTCTCTTCCAATTTGGAGAGATACATGATGCACTTATCAAAAGAATTATCAAACATCTCATCCTCAATGGCCTTAGCCAGTTTGAGGGCTGGTAGTTCCAAGGTTATAGGAATCTCGGCATTCAACCTGTACAAGAGTTGAAAAGGACACATGTTGATTGCTCGCTTCGGAGTTATCATGTCTGCCCACAAAGCATCGAACAAGGCCTTGTGCCACAAATGTTGATTCTCGTCCACCAGCTTGTGGATGATAGTCACCAGATTCTTGTTGCTAGATTTTGCTTGACCATTACCTTGCAGATAATAGTCAGAAGAATGCGACAGAGTTATGTCGTGTTCAAAACAAAACTCAGTAATCTCATTTGATGAGAAGGAAAAAGCATTGTCAACAAAGATCTTATTCAACACACTGAACCTGGAAATAATGCTTTCCTTTAAGAAACTGCACACCACCTGTGAAGTAGCATGCTTGGTAGGTATTGCTTCCACCCATTTGGTGAAATAGTTAGTAGTAGTCAAGACATAGATGTGTCCTGCACTTGATGATGGATTAATTGCACCTATGAAGTCGATGCCCCACTATTGGAAAGGATTTTTTATCACAACAGGTTTCAATGGAAAAGATGCCAACCTGGGTCGGCCGACGAACTCTTGGCACAATTCACACTTATGTACCCAAGAGTACATGTCCTGAAAAAGTGTGGGCTAGTAATACTTCGCTCTCAAGATTTTGTGAATGGTTACTAGCACTGAGAAATGCCTGCCACATTCCAAGTCATGATAAGACTTCAGCAATTTTTGTTGTTGTTCTCTATCAACACATCTAAGAAAAGTCTCATCCATTGCGCGCTTGTACAAGCCATTATCCCATAAGACAAAATTAGTTGATTTGAGCTTGATGGTTATTTTTTCCTTTAGAGTCAAGTGATTAGAGCATTCTTCGTATGTGAGGAAATGAGTGATGTTGGAATACCATTCATCAGTGGTACTAACAAACTATACCATTGGGAGTGTACTTGGATCCACCTCTTCCTCGTCTAAAACTTCTTCATCTTCTGAAATTTCTTTATCTGGATTATTTTCAGCAATAAGCTGACAAAGTTCACATCCACGTGTCAACTTAGTGGGTTTAATTTCTAGATCATACTCTTGAATCTCGGCAATCCAATTGCTCTTTTTCTTCCAAACTCCTATTGTGTTAGGATATACTTAATAGTCAAATCCGGTACTAAAACCTTGACATGGCTACTTAGAATGTAGAACCGAAAATGCTTGACGGCTTTGACAACTGCGAAAATCATGCTTCTCCATTTGGAAATATTTATGTTGATGGTTCAGACAAGCACAACAATAGTAAAAAGACTAATACTATTCTACTCTCCTAAAAGAGAAAGAATAACACATGGATATCTAACTCCCAAGGTCTTGGTAATTGGTTCTCGACTGTGCTGATTTCACTCAATGGTTGATGTGAACTATAATGGTGTTCAGCTTGTGGATTGTTCTAAGATCAAAAATAAATTTAAACCTACTTTAAACATGGTTTTTAAAGAAATGGAAAAGATAGATCAAAGCTTTGGAACCAAAGAGAATGATAATTCATCCAACTTAACCAGACTTGTTACCTTTCAAGGAATTCCTAACTAAAACTACAGAACAAAATTAACTTGTGATTAACACATAGTTTCATTTATTCATAGTGTTAATTTCAATAGCAGATTGCAAATCACTATTTAAACAAAACATAAAATAAAACTTAATTCCTTGAAAGCTTTGCAAATCAGATGATTAACCCAAGATAAACACCATTCAGGAACACAATATGAAGTAGATTTAAATCTGGTTGCTTCTACTGTTAGTGAAATAGATAAGCAACATTTACAAATCTGGCACAATCACCAGTGTACAGAAAACCTATGTCTTCAAATTGTTTCCATCTATACTAAGAGAACCAGAAGGATACATTACCTCCTTCTATCAAATCTAAATCCTATTCTACTACTACTCTTAAGTTTTCTCTACTACTACTGGTTTCTAAAATAAGCTCTCCCTCTTTTTTTTAAGAGGAAAAAGTGCCATATATACAGAACGTGCCAAAAAGAAAGTCGGCCCCTCTTTAGGGTTTTACAAAATATCAGCCATTTTCAGAAGCGTCGACCCTCAGAACTTTTTGGAATGAAGTTAATGTTGCATTAAATGTGTATCCCCGCTATCCATGTCAGTGAAGGATCGCTCCAGGAATGGCCTCCAGATATTTTGGAATAATTGCTTTAACTTCTGGCCTCAGTGTCCACCCTAAAACTTCATCAGAGTTACTTTGAATGCCCTAGAGTATAGCCATTAATATTGATCTACATTCTGCTAGTAGAGATCCCAGCTATCACTGAGACTTGTGGCCTTTTCTTCCTTTCTTCCTTTTTCCTGCTCAAGATCTTTCTGCAAGTTGACCATCTTCGAGAAGCAGCATCCGACCTCCCCTGTTAGATTCAAACACCATTGCTTCACCGAGCCGACCCATGCCACACACATTTTGTTGATCTTCTTCACAGGGGTAGTCAATTATTCAAACTGCCAATGGTTTGCCTTTAGTTCCCTCTAATTGGTTGAATGCATGCCACTTAGGATTTCCAAGTAGTCAAAGGATACTCAAATGGAATCGCATGTTGGTGAGACACCTGTCATGTCTCCCCGATGCGATTATACTCTACAGTAGCATCGGCATAGCATACAACTATCGGTGAGACCTGATATCAAATGCAAAAGTTATATCGATATCACCAAAAAAACATCAGCAAGACAATCATTATCGGCCAAAGGTCATAGCGAGTTCAACTTCCTTCGGCGAGATCATCGTTTTTCGGTAAGACATTACACCGATATCATTCCATGTCAGTGAGACTCTCCCCGGTCGATAAGACGTTACAGCGAATCCCCCACCTTTCAGCGAGACTCTGGTGAGTCAGGGAGACTTCTCCCCGAGCAACCCTTCTTTTGTCGAGACCTCTAGTAGTCGGCGGGACTTCTCCCCGAACTCAAAACATTATATCGAAGGCATCATTCTTTGGTGAGACTCTGCTTGGTCGCCGGGACTTCATAGTGATGACACCTCCTATTGCACAAGACTCCAACGAGTCGGAAAGACATTACGATGGGCAGTACGAGCTATAATGATATCCCCCTTTCATTGTCAAGACAATCACATTCGGAAAGAGGTCATAGCAAGTGCTAAGAGTCATACCGATATCCCTTTTCCATTGGAAAATCCATCACTATCGGCAAGACTCCCCATTGTCGATAGGACCTTTCACCGAGCTCAAAACATTACACCGAAGGGAGAACCCTTCGGCGGGACTAACAACCATCGGTGAGATATCATGTCGAGCTCAACTTCATTCGGTGAGACCACTATTTGTCAGCAAGACATTACACCAACCACTTCCTTTCTTCCCGAGCTCGAACCCTTGCACTTCGGTGAGACTCCCACTAGTCGGGAAAACCTCATAGCGAGCGGCATGAGTCATAGCGATATCCACAGTGGTCGCTGATACAATCGCTATCGGCCAGACATCATAGCGATAATGCCTCCTTTCGGTGAGCTCATTTCATTTTAGGGAGACTCCATCTGGTCGGCAAGATGTTATAGTGATATCATTCCATGTCGGTGAGACTCTCCGGGGTCGGCAAGACGTTATTTCGAAGGAAATCTCTCCCGGTGAGACTTCCCGTGTCGGCAGGACATCTCCCCAAGGCCATTTTGTTTTGGCGAGAGCTCATTCTGGGACCACCATTCCATGTCAGTGAGACCCTATCGGGTCGGCAAGACACTACACCGAACCCTTCATCTTTTGGTGAGCTCTGACCATTTCGGGGAGACTTGGCTTGGTTGGCAAGAGGCTACAGTGAGACCAAGCCCACTTCGGCAAGAGGTTACACTAAGACCAAGCCCACTTCGGCAAGAGGTTACACTAAGACCAAGCCCACTTTGGCGAGACTCCATCCATGTTGGGAAGACTTCTCCCTAATGACACCTCCTTTCGCCGAGACTTCACCCCTTCAGCCAAACCCGATGCCGAAGGCATCACCTTTCACCAAGACTTCCATCTATCGTAGGAGCTCTCCCCGATGCTAACCTTGTGCACAAGGGTCGACATGACTTCTTTCCAAGCAGAGAGATACATAAAAACTCATAGTGACTGAAACGTCTGGGTGACTGGTGTATTTCAAATGAACAGAACCATACCACTAGTCAGCAAGACATCTGGAGGGTCTCAGCGACTTTATCCTTTGAAGAGTTCTTATACCAAATGTGACTGAGGTATGCTTTCCAACTGAGTTCCTTGAGAAATACCATCAGGTGTATGATTTAATCCTGCAACACAAATGCCTCCATTAGTCCTCAAAGCATATTAAATACACTATTTTCCATCATGCCTTCAATTTTAACAAAAAGAAACCCAACTCTGGCTGAAGCAGAACCAAAATTTGACAAAACAAAAGACAAACTTAGTAGGAAAACAAAAGAACTCCTAAGACCAAACCAGACAACCAAAGGCGAAGAAAACAAAAGAAAAGGGGGGACCCATAATGTTCCAAAATAAAATGGGGTGGTTATGTATAGCATAACAAATGGCGACTTGGTTGGGAAAATGGTTTAACCATTTTCAAGAAACTATAGGATTCAGCTACCCAGAACTCCTAGTTTATGAACATCACAACTCTAGTTGGGTCAGTTTTAACAACCAAGGTTGATCTAGAATCTCAAATGTATGTCAACACTGGCTACCCTTGAATCTAAGTGTGTCCTTGATGGTGCATCACTCTTCTATAAAGTTTTCCTCATCTTTAGAACAACAATGTGCAATATTTGAACTACATGAGTTGATTCCCTTTAGTTGTTGTGAAATGATATCCTTGGCATTGCTCCACTGCCAGTCAGGCATCCATAGCCCCGACGGAGATACCTCTAGTTTTCTCACAGCATTGCTCTACTGCCAGTCAGGTGTCCATAGCCCCGGTAGAGATACTGGAATCACCCATTCATATTGAATCTTCTTTTCTTTTTAGATAATTCTTTTTCTCTTTTCTTTTCTCTTAGAGTTTCAGATATTTCATTCAATTTTTCTCAATATGTCAAATGTCAGACATCTATTCTAGGTTGAAAACTACCATGGACCTCATAACAAAATTTGGGGGATCAAATTTTTCACTCAAATCTTACAACACTATCACCCTAGGATGAATATACCATTACAAAAGGAGACAATCTTGATGATTTGTGATAGATTCAGAGGTAGTTAATGAAGATTGTTTACTTTGCACCCTATTTTCAAGACTTTCCACAACTCTTATTGACAATGGGCATAAAACAACAAATTTAAGACAAAATCACCCAATCAGAAAACCTGAATATATCTAAACCACTTCTCTCCTAATAACCAAAGTATACCTCAGATAACAACCTACCATTTCAAGATGGAAAGAATAGAGAAACCCCAAAGAACAAAACAAGACAGACACCAAACAGCAAAGGAAATGAAAGGAGAGAAATAAAGAACAAAAAAACAAACAACAAAACTATTTACATGCAAAACAGCAAAAAAAATATTTACATGCAGAAAAGCAGAATATTTACAAACAAAAAAATAAACAAACTATTTACAAACAGAAAAACAAGAGAACACGATAAAAGGAAAACAATAGAACAAAAAGAAAACTAACTAAACCAAAAACCAACACTAACCAATCCTAATCCTAAACTAACTCCAAAGCTAAGCTTTACAAACACAAAACTGTAAAAATTTGTACATTGACTTGATTGATTTTTCATTATGTGTAGTAATCTTAACCTACTAGGCACAGTTCTAAACCTAGCAAATTTATCTTTTCAGAAATATGAAGTTTATGTGCAATAAGTTTGTTCTGAGGGTATAAAGCTTGAAATATTATCAGTTGTGGGTTCTCAGTTTTGTCATGATTTACCCACAAACACGTTTTACTATCCCCAACTCCATAATCAAACTAAAAATCATTGAAACATAGAGGATAATGAAAGGACACCACCTGATTCAGAAGATTTCTAATTACTGATGTAGACTTGTGTTGTATGAATTCCTTCTCTCGAGGTTTCAGCTCATGGAACACCACTGAAGCAAGGTCTGTCTTGCAGCTGGAATATTCACTAACCAGCATCCCTATATTCATCTTGGGTATAGAGTCAAAAAAATTCTGGATTTCTTGAGATGAAGTCTTATTTTCAACACTCTCCTAAAACATGTCACCCCCAAGGGTTTGAGAATCTGCATCCAACTTATCACCATGGATGTCAGAGATACTGGTACATGGTGAACAAGGAATTTCTTTGAACTTATTTGAATGCAAGGAGTCAAAGTCAGGAAAACACTTTCTCAATTCATATTCCTGCACATCATCAACAAGAACATGCCATTCAACATCAAATTTATCAGTATTAAGATCAAATTCATTAGTGGATGCTAAGCAAGGACTTTCTTCAAACAACACATTTGAGTAAATAGAATCAAAATCAAGAAAATACTCCCTTGTCTCATTCTCTTCGTCATATTGAAGAGATTCAACTTCTGAGATAACCTCTTGGTCGCTTTCTTGGCATTCCTCTGCTTCATCCAAATGTACCTCATCATGAATTTATTCAGGGAACACTTGACTGATCAGCACATCTACTCAAACTTCTTCCATTAAAATTTCATTTTGGCATTTAAGTCCTTGTCTTTGACCACAAGATTCATTGGCAATCTCCTCTTGAAGTGTGTTATCTGTTTCAATTCGTTCACTACCTAAATTAGCAAAGTCGTCCTCTTGTGTTAACCCATCAAAGTGTGTTTCTTCCTCATTCACCATCATGAAAGAATCCATGAATGCATTTATAAATCCATTCTCCACTTCTATCAATCCCTCACTAGGTGGAGGAGTTTCATCAATTGTTGAATCCATCTCAATGCAAGGATCAAGGTCATCAAAAAATAGGGAAGAATTAAACCTCCTCACACAGTTACTCTCATCATTTTGGATGGATTGATTATCATTTTCATGTGTGCTAGTTGTTTCATCCTCCTCATTGAGGGGATATGTACTCCAAGGATCTTCCATATGTATTCCTTCAATAGTGATCAGTTGCTTGAAATACAACTCCATCCTTCCTAGGAAGACATGGCAATCCATCTGAGAGTGTTGATTAGGTCGATGTATCCTACATCTATTTGGCCCAACAAGTTCTGATAGTTTTAGATCTCCCAGCTCTTCTAATTTCTCCCTTGTTCAATTTTTCATACAAGGGATATCAATCCAACATGAACCATGTTCCCTTGTCCATCCCTGTTCCCTTGTCCATCCCTCATCACCCTGATCCTCATCTTGAGCAGAAGAGTTGTTCAAATCGTTGGAAGGCTTTATTGATTTCTCATGACAACAATCCCGCATTAATACCTCATCTCCTTCAAAGCCATCGTTAGTAATAACATTTTCAAGAAAGCTAGATTTTATCTTAAGATTTCTATTATGCTCTAAATTTACATCGATTTCATGCTTTTTACCAAACAAGTCATCAAAATTATATTCTGGCTCATCAAATGTTTCATCTACAACTTCATTGTGATGTAACGAACTATGGTTTGGAATATGACTAAAAAGAGATGATGTGGTCAAAACTTCATTGACAAGTGGAGTACTTAACTTTTTGATTGGATTTTGCAGAGATAAGTTTTCTCAGTGGTCTTGTGTGTGATTGACCTAATACGGGGTGTTGGAGAATGTGGTGCTTGGAACCTTAGGAAGGTTGTAGCTGCTTAGTGAGAATGATTGCACCTGGGTAGGGATGGTGGGTGAAGTGACATAAGGATCCAAATGATGGCAGTTTTCAGGCACAAGAGGATTATAACCCTGAGTTTGGCTATCTAAATTTCTAGTGTCATGTCCAAATTGTGCCAATAAGAGAGCTTTGCTCAATGCATCATGCAAGAATGTAGCCTCACCACAATGTCTGACTTTGGTTGTAAATGAGGGGTTTAAACCCCAATAATAATGTTCTATTAGTATATGATCATCAACAACCAAATCTAAAGATTGAGCCCTTTGATACATAAAAAAAATTTGTGAGTAAATTGATAATTGTGTTCTAATGGTATCCTTTTTGTAGTTACAAATTCATGTAATGGGTGTAGTGCATGTGCATGAGGATCAAACTAATCTAAAAAATAAGATTTTAAATTCTATCCATGAACAAACAAAATCTGGTGGTAGATTATCATACCATTGCCTTTCTGTACCTTGAAGTGTTTTGACAAATAACTAGCAGGTGATATCCTGATGCTGAATCTGGAGAAAAATAAATATACACTTGCAAGTTTTGACATGTTCAGAAGCATTTTTCCCACTGTTAGAGAAAAATAAAGGAAGCCTATCATACAGATGATCAGGGATTTCATGGACAAGTCCCCATGTCTACAAAGGGCTGCCCATTAGAGCTAGGTTTTCCAAGATCTAACCCACTCCAACTCACAACAATCCAAAATTACTCAAGGAGGCCCTCCTTTTAGCGCCAGTTTATGTTGATGGTTTAGACAAGCATGGCAACAGTAAATAGAATATTACTATTCTACTCTCCTAAAAGAGAAAGAATAACACATGGATATCTAACTCCCAAGGTCTTGGTAATCGGTTCTCGACTGTGCTGATTTCACTTAATGGTTGATGTAAACTATAATGGTGTTGAGCTTGTGGATTGTTCTAAGATCAAACATAAATTTAAACCTACTTTAACCAAGGTTTTTAAAGAAACAGAAAAGATAGATCAAAGCTTTGGAACCGAAGAGAATGATAATTCATCCCACTTAACCAGACTTGTTACCATTCAAAGAATTCCTAACTAAAACTGTAGAAAAAAATTAACTTGTGATTAACACACAGTTTCATTCATTCCCAGTGCTAATTTCAATAGCAGATTGCAAATCACTATTTAAACAAAACATAAAATAAAACTTCATTCCTTGAAAGCTTTGCAAATCAGATGATTAACCCAAGATAAACACCATTCAGGAACATAATATGAAGTAGATTTAAATCTGGTTACTTCTATTGTTAGTGAAATAGATAAGCAACATTTACAAATCTGGCACAATCACCAGTGTACAGGAAACCTATGTCTTTAGATTGTTTCCATCTATACTAAGAGAACCAGAAGGATACATTACCGCCTTCTATCGAATCTAACTCATATTCTACTGCTACTCTTAAGTTTTCTCTATTACTATTGGTTTCTAAAAAAAGCTCTCCCTCTTTTTTTTTAGAGGAAAAAGTGCCATATATACAGAACGTGCCAAAAAGAAAGTCAACCCCTCTTTAGGGTTTTACAAAATATCAGCCAGTTTCAAAAGGGTCGGCCCTCAGATCTTTTTGGAATGAAGTTAATGCTGCATTAAATGTGTATCCCCACTATCCATGTTAGTGAAGGATCACTCCAGGAATGGTCTCCAGATATTTTGGAATAATTGCTTTAACTTCTAGCCTTAGTGTCCACCCACGAACTTCCATCAGAGTTGCTTTGAATGCCCTAGAGTATAGCCATTAATATTGATCTACATTCTGCCAGTAGAGATCCTAGCTGTCACTAAGACTTGTGGCCTTTTATTCCTTTCTGCCTTTTTCCTGCTAAAGATCTTTCTGCAAGTTGACCGTCTTTGAGAAGCAGCATCCGACCTCCCCTATTAGATTCAAACACCATTGCTTCACCGAGCTGACCCATGCCGCACACATTCTGTTGATCTTCTTCACAGGGGTAGTCAATTATTCAAACTGCCAATGGTTTTCCTTTAGTTCCCTCTGATTGGTTGAATGCATGCCACTTAGGCTTTCCAAGCAGTCAAAGGCTACTCAAATGGAATCACATGTTGGTGAGACACCTATCGTGTCTCCCCAATGCGATTATACTCTACAACAGCATCGGCATAGTATACAACTGTCGGTGAGACCTAATATCGAATGCAAAAGTTATATCGATATCACCAAAAAACATTGACAAGACAATCATTATCTATCAGAGGTCATAGCGAGTTCAACTTCCTTCGGCGATATCACCGTTTATTGGTAAGACATTACACCAATATCATTCCATGTCGGCGAGACTCTCCCCGGTTGGCAAGACATTACAGCGAAGCCCCCACCTTTCGGCGAGACTCTAGTGAGTTGGGAAGACTTCTCCTCAAGCAACCCTTCTTTCGCCAAGACCTCCAATAATTGGCAGGACTTCTCCCCAAACTCAAAACATTATATCGAAGGCATCATTCTTCGGTGAGACTCCACTTGGTCACCAAGACTCCAGCGAGTCAGCCAGACAGTATGGTGGGCAACAGGAGCTATAACGATATCCCCATTTCATCACCGAGACAATCGCATTCGGCAAGAGGTCATAGTGGGTGCTAAGAGTCATACCGATATCCCTTTTCCATTGGAAAATCTATCGCTATCGGAAAGACTCCCCATGGTCGACAGGACCTTTCACCGAGCTCAAAACATTACACCGAAGGGAGAACCCTTTGGCGGGACTAACAACCATCGGCGAGATATCATGCCGAGCTCAACTTCCTTCGGTGAGACCACCGTTTGTCAGTAAGACATTACACCGACCCCTTCCTTTCTTCCCAAGCTCAAACCCTTGCACTTCGGTGAGACTCCCACTAGTCAAGAAGACTTCATAGCGAGTGGCCAGAGTCATAGCGATATCCACAATGGTCGCTAAGACAATCTCTATCGGCCAAACATCATAGCGATGATGCCTCCTTTCAGTGAGCTCATTTCATTTCGGGGAGACTCCATTTGGTCAGCAAGAAATTATAGCGATATCATTCCATGTCGACTAGACTCTCCCCAGTTGACAAGATGTTATGCCAAAGGCAATCTCTCCCGGTGAGACCTTCTCGTGTCGGCAGGACATCTCCCCAAGGCCATTTTGTTTCGGTGAGAGCTCAATTTGGGACCACCATTCCATGTCGACGAGACCCTATCGGGTCGGCAAGACACTACACCGAACCCTTCATCTTTTGGCGAGCTCAAACCATTTTGGGGAGACTTGGCTTGGTCGGCGAGAGGTTACACCTAGACCAAGCCCACTTTGGTGAGACTCCATCCATGTTGGGAAGACTTCTCCCCGATGACACCTCCTTTCACTAAGACTTCACCCCTTTGGCCAGACCCTATGCTGAAAGCATCACCTTTCACTGAGACTTCCATCTGTCGGCAGGATCTCTCCTTGATGCTAACCTTGTGCACAAGGGTCGGCATGACTTCTTTCCAAGTAGAGAGATACATAAAAACTCATAGCGACTAAAACGTCTGGGCGACCAATGTATTTCAAATGAACAGAACCATACCGCTAGTTGGCAAGACATCTGGAGGGTCTCAACGACTTTATCCTTTGAAGAGTTCTTATACCAAATGTGATTGAGGTATGCTTTCCAACTGAGTTCCTTGAGAAATACCATCAGGTGTATGATTTAATCCTCTAACACAAATGCCTCCATTAGTCCTCAAAGCATATAAAATACACTATTGTTCATCGTGCCTTCAATTTTAACAAAAAGAAACCCAACTCTGGCTAAAGCATAACCAAAATTTGACAAAACAATAGACAAACTTAGTAGGAAGACAAAATAACTCCTAACACCAAACCAGACAACCAAAGGTGAAGAAAACAAAAGAAAAGGGGGTTTTGTTCCAAAATAAAATGGAGTGGTTATGTACGGCATAACAATTTCAATTCATAATTCTTCAGGGGGCAGCTCATGAATGCAATGGGGATTTAAAGCCTTCATCATTTTCCTATACCATAATTGTTGTGAGTGTATGCTCGGAAGCATAACTGTACATAACAAAATATTTGGTGTAGTTGGGGCAGACTAACACAGGTGCATGAGCAATGGCCTCTTTGATATCATCGAATGCTACTTTGCCTTATGTTGTCCAATGGAATGTGGTGTTACCCTTCATCATATTTACAATATGACGAGTCTTTTCAGCAAAGTCTGGAAGAAACCTCCTTAAGAAGTTTACTTTTCCAAAGAAGGAATGAACAACATTTTTGCTTGATGGCAGAGTGAGATTTAATTCCATTGACCCTTTCCAAGTCAATCTTGATTCCCTCTGTAGATACAATGTGACCAAGAATTTTACCTTCTATCACCCCAAAACTTGACTTTTTGGGATTTAGGGAAATACCATGCTGACGACATCTTTCAAGAGTTTGCCTCAAGTGGTAGAAATGTTCATGTCATTGCTTAGAGGAAACCGTGAGATTGTCAAGATATACCATGATGAATTTACCCATCACGTCATGAAAAGCAAGATCCATGGCATGTTGGAATGTAGCGCTAGCGTTGATCAAACCAAAAGGCATCCTTCAATATGCAAAGGTTCCCCATGGCATTGTGAAAGCAGTTTTGTGTTGATCGTTTAAATTAACTTCAACTTGATTGTAGCCTGAAAATCCGTCTAGCATGGAGAGCATCTCGGATCCGGTTACATTTTGTAGGACTTGGTCCATCACTGGAAGTGGATAATTTTCTTTGAGCGACAATTGGTTTAGATTTTTGAAATCCACACAAATGCGGATTTCGCCATTCTTCTTATGGATGGGGACGATATTGGCTATCCATGTTGAATGATGGATAGGGAATATTATCTGTGTGTGTAGCATCTTTTGAACCTCTGCCAAAATTGTTCCAAAGATCTTCGCATTGTACTGCCTCTACTTTTGTTTGTAAGGCAAAGCTCCGACCTTGAGGGGAATATCATGTTGTACTTCTTTAGGCCAAAAATATTTTAGATTTCATACGAATATGCTAAGACATCAATATACTCTTGTAGTAGCTGAGCAAACTGTCTTCTTTCTTCGGTCGTCCAACATTTTCCAATGTTCACCATCTTGGGGTTAGCTTCAGTTCCCAGATTTATCTGTTCCACTTCATTAGATGAGTCAGAATCTGAGAGTTGCTTTTTCATGTGGCGATCATGTTTGTCAAAAATCTTTTCCAAGGATACCAATCCTTTGGGAATCTTATTCCCTTTGAGTTGCAAATATTCTTCACCCGTAACAGGATCCATATTTGACACAGATTCTCGAGGCGGAGAATTGTTCCCTTCAAAATACAACTCCTCAAAATTCTCTGCTTTCTCCAAAAAGGCAATGATCTGATGATCATCATTGAAAATTTTCCAGTTCTCTAAATTATCAGGGACACTTGGGCGGAAAACCAACTCTATGGTATAGGTAGAACCTTGAAATTTTTTGTGTGGCACCAAGAGCATGGCGAAGATTACGAGGGAATCAACTCTAGTATTGTATTCTCTAGGAACAACAGAGATATCAAAAGCTTTGAATTCCTCGACAAAATTCCATACTAGATTATGATAATGCCTGAGTCTATCATTCTTTGTTTGATAAATATTTCTCACTTGACATACTATCAACTCGGCATCACCTTGTGCATGGAGATTTTTTATACCTTTCTTCAGTGCAACTTGCATTCCCAACAACAGGGCTTCATACTCGGCGGTGTTATTAGTGTTATCAAATTGCAACTTGAAAGAGAAAGGAAAAAACTTTCCTATTGGTGAAATAAAAACCATTCCTACTCCAGAAATAGTTGAAGAGTAGCTACCATCAAATTCGAGCAACCAGACACCATTGGGATCACCAGTGCTAATAGTGTCGAAGTCCAAAGCTTCATCATCTGACGAAGATTCGCGGTCGGAGATAGACAAATCACCCGATGACGTCTCATTTGAAGTGGAGGAAATATCATCATTTTCTAACTCATTTTGAGTCGAGAATTCACCCACCTCATCTGTCTGTAGATAGTAATTTCCCACACCTGAGGATTCAAACAAGATCAGAGCTCTGGGATCATCTGATTTGGCAACTGAAAACTTTGACCCTTTTTCAGGAACCAACTTTTGCATCACCTTTTACTTGTATTCTTGCTTCATACATATCCATACTTAGTTATCCTCCAACCTCTTTGCATAAATTACATCTGAGCAGGATTCTGTAGGATGTTGGTACATTGGCCACAAGGACTGTCATTTTTATTTTCTTCTCTGGGTATGCGGTGAATGCGTATTGTGCATCTTTGATCTGACCGATCAATGGCACTTGTTTATTCTCCATGGAGAAACAACGCCTGAAATTTTTGGTCATCTCAAGGCCCAAGGCAGTAGCTACCTTAGTGGGCATCACGTTGTCGGATGCACCAGAGTCTATGACACAGTTACTCAGCTTGAAACCATTTACAAGTAGGGAGATGAAAAATGGATTGATGCGTCCATAGGTAGTTGGAGGGTTAGATACAAGGTTACTCTGTGATATCTTGGGTTTAGGAGTAACAGGGGTGTGAGGAGGTGTATCCTGACTTGGGGAAATTCTTTTGTCATTTACAAACTTGACAAGCCTTTCAAATTGGTCGGGGTTGGCTTTGAGGTATTCAGCCTCAAACATTTGAACCTTGGTTTTCTTGGCATGGTCAATAATGTCAAAAGCCTAGAAATAATTTTGTAGGTTGGAAGTCGTAACTTCACTAATTGGTTTTAAAAAAGGCACACTGGTCTTTGGAATGAGAGGATTAGCTTTAGGAATAGTGGGAGTTGATGAAGAAGGGTGAGGTGTACTTACTTGTGTATTTACTACTTTCTTGGGTTGCCAAGGGAGGGGAGATCCTCTTTTGGCGATTGTTATCGACGGCTTCTCTTTTTCAGGGACAGCAGCAGCTTGAGCTTTATCAAGCTGATTTTGTTGATGTCGCATAAAAATAGCATAAGTATCAGCCACCAAGTCATCTTCTTCTTCTTCCTCCGCCATTTTCAAATAGCTAATCTTCGAGTCACCAGCCGATTCAGTTTCTTCTTCTTGGAAGAGATCGGCATTTTCTTCTTCATGGTATTCTTGTTGCGCATAATCATCTTGTTCAGTCTCGTAGTATCCCATAGCATTATTAGCGGGTGGGGCTTCCAAAGCAAGCCTTCCTAGAGGTGCCGGGAGACAATTTTTATTTTTGTTGCCAGCATAATTAGGGAAAGTCCTCTTGGGGATGTCCTTGTAATTGCTACTTTTGTTATTGTTTGAAACTTGCTTTTTGAGAGACAATACTTCATTTTCCAGCCTTTGGACCATGGGATCTGTGAAATTTGAGCTGGCACTAGGAGCACTAATAGATGTCGAAGACCCTGAGGCTTGCATCGTTTTATTTCCATTAGTTCCCATCCTAATTTCTGCAACAAGGATCATGTAGTCCTCCAGACTGGTAGCCAATTGCTGGGCTACTTCAACATTAACAAGATTTTCCCTATGTAAGTAGAAACTCACCTTGGGTAGTTTTGTGTTGATGAAGAAGCACTCCAGGTTATGATCCGTCGATCTTGCATCATTTGGGATCTGTGTCACCAATTTATTAAATTTTTCCACGAACTCATACATAGGCTCATGAGCTTCTTTACGAATGGTGGTGAGTTGCACCAATAAAGCATGTGAATCTTTAGTAGGCTTAAATATTTCTTCAAACTTAGTGCTAAGAGAGGCCCAATCGGTGAGAGAGGTGTTAGGAAGAGTAAAGAACCATTCGGCTGCAACCCCTTGAAGGGATTCAATGAACAATCTTATAGAAACATCTTCATGCTCAATGCTGAGAATGCCACAAACTATGTAGAATGCACATATGTGCTCATCGAGATGTTGTTTTCCATCACCTTGAAACTTTAGGAGATGATTCTTGGATACGTGTGGCAGTTCGTGCAAAGGTGTGGCCAAACGGAGGGGACCAAAAGCATTTCCCCATGGTCTTGTAGGTGGTGCAGCCATAACTAGTTGCACAACAGGTACCTGAATGGTACATCTCCAGTAAATAGACCAAACACTTGGGAGAGGAGATCTTTGGCTACGTGGAGGGTAGCTTATAGCACGTTGCAGTGGTGACCTTACTCGTGTGAGAGTAAATGGAAAATCATGTTGCAACAACTCTTCAAAAAGTGGATCCGCTACTCCTTGAGCCCTCAATCCTCGTGTATATATCCAGTCCGCCAGAATGTAGATCTGAATAAGATGGCTATTATAAAGTGACAATATACAAAAGAACAGCAAGAAAGAGGAAACTTATCTACTTCAATCAAAAGCGTGAGGCTTAGATTGTGTATGTCGTTCCCCAATGGAGTTGGCAAAAAACTATTGGGTGAAAATTATGTAATCAGCTTTTCGATAGATTACACAATTAGGACTTCAGCCACAACTATGTGAGATGTAAATCTCTCCTCTCAGAAAGGGGAGGTTCCCTTCTTACTGCTAATAGAAGTGATAGTAAAACAAACAAAGTAATTACAAAATGTACACAATACTTACAAAGTGGGGGGGTGTGTTACATTCATCCTTCTCTCTTTTTTCAGAGAAGATGTTTACAATGCTTCACTGTTGGAAGTTCCTAATTCACAATAACTCTAAAATAACAACGAGTAGTAATGCCAATACCTCTATCTTGTCAAAGAAAAGCATAGAGGTACTAGAAGTGATTAACAATAAACTAGTAAAAATAAAAGGGAAAGCTCACGAAGGCACAAAGTCATTTTGTAACTTTATCGATGGTGGATTTGTGATAGACGTGTCATTTGTCATGTTAGAAGCACAAAGTCTTCTTAGACGCAACAATTCCTCGAACAACATAAACAATTACAAGCACAAAGTCTTGTACATCATCCAACCAAAATATTCAAAGAGCATGAATAATTACAAGCACAAAGTCTTGTAGATCATTCAACAATAGTATCCAAAACACAAATGTAAATCTAAATAAAGGATGTAACACAAAGTTTACATGAATTACTTAGAGTCCTTCAGATTCCATAAGCTAATCACCAACAAATAAGATCAATTCATAAAAGTATCGAATCCAACGCAAAGTCTGGTTTGCAATCCTCTTCTTTATTGATCAAATTTCATTCACAAAGTATGAACACAAAGTTTCACAATTATGCTTCAAAAAGGGCAACACTTCATTGCAAAATACTAAAGGATAAATTTACAATATAAATCCCTCACATTATATAGAAAGAGGGATGAGAAAAATTAGGAATCTAATTGAGGAAATCAAGGAAAGTTAGGTGAGCGATTTAAGGAGATCTCACCTAACTTTGACCAAAGTCAAAGTGTAATTTGTTTTCAAAAGATTACATCTTCGAACTTGGTGCAATTACAATTTACAAAAAGACATTTAAGATGTCAAGAAATATTTACAAGATGGATAAAGGGATGCATCAAAAATTTCTAACATTGGAGATCAGGAACCTTCTTCATGTTTCCTTGCTTTGGGAACAGAAGTCTTTGTATTTCATCCTGATCTCCTGTACGAACTTCTCATCCGGACCAATGGTGTAATCCACAATGGTGTGAATTCTCATGATCGATCTCATGGAAGATGAGTGAACCTTCTTGCACCTATCAAGATGCATTTTTAGGTTATCCAATGTGAGCCTTGTATCACAAATGACGTTTAGAGAGGCTTCTGAAAAGTCTGCATTGTCAATCAACTTCATGATGGCTTCCTTGAAGGTCTGAGATATTTCTGTGGCCGACAGGAAGATACGATTCTCCTCAAGAAGTTGACCTGGTAACTCCTTGATACCTTTTTTAAGAATAACACAATTCCCTTCGACATCTTCCTGCACTTGGTGGAGATCTTCCATAAGAGATTGAATTACTTGAATTTGATGTTTCAAGGATTCTCTTACCTCAATGAACTTTTCTTTCTCAGGAATTACCCTGACTTCCACCAATTTACTGAGCTTTACCTACTTCATATGTGACCATGAAAACAGGCATTTTTCCATATCTCTGTGCTCCTAGGAAAGTACACTTTTTTCTTGATCAAGCTCTGCGGTGAGCTTGGCCAACAAGGTAGTTTTCTCATCCACAACAATTATGATCTGAGACCCGTGTTCTATGATCTTCTCAATGAAATCATACAACACCCTGCCTTTGGAGGCAAACTTCTCAGCTTTCTTGAAAGCTAGGTCTTCAATACTTACCACTGTCAGCGGTTGTGCATTAGTTGGAGATCCTACAAGTCTCTTTACAACAGTGGCATAATGCGCTGCCCTCTGTTTTACATATTGCGAGCTTGCTCCATTTTATCCAGTTTTCCAACCAAGATTTCCAATGTCACTTGCACATCTTATTTTTCACTTTCATTGGTAACCTTTCCAAGCTAGACTCTTGTTACTGTGTAGTCTTCCATATTGACATCCCCTTTTCCTTGCGGTGGTATGCCAATCTCCGCATACTTGTGGCCAGTCTTGTCAACGTTCAGCCTTGAGTATACTTTTTCCTTTTTCTTCCCTTTAGCCTTTGGAGGGACTATCTCTTCGAGGTCAAGCTCCTCTGGAGAGGTCATTTGCTTCTTCCGCTTTGACACTTGAGATATCAGCCAAGGGGGAAGGAAGGAGGTGTGAACTTCTAGATTCACTATCAACTCAGTCATCATTATCACTTCTGAAGTCATTGTCACCTCTAAAGTTACCATGGGTATTGTGACAATGGGAGAAGTGTCTGTCATCATTGCTCCTGTAGACTACACATTGAGTTGATCACGCATTGACTCATTCATGAAACGATTCAATTCATTTTCAGAAGCAATATCATACATTGGTGAAGGCAGGCTAGGAATGGATGATGGAGGACTTGACAGTATATCAACCGTATGAATACTTGTCACTGAGGGAGTATCAAGCGGGGTTGATGCTGTAGGAATAGTGGATATCTCAACTATAGGAATGCATGTGGTAGGAATGGGTGATGAGGGAACAAGAGGTGGAGGAGTTCTTGAATTTGGAGGGGTATGAGGAACACTGGAAATCACAAGCGATGACGTTCTTTAAATTTCGTCAACTACATTCTTAGGTGGAGACATAGTTCTTTCTTGATCATGCCTGAGTTCCTGTTGATCACCCTCTTGTCTCTCCATTCTGGTTCACCTTCAGAATCACCTTTAGATTCTTCTTCAGAATCTTCTTCAAACTCTTTCCCGCTTTTAGAAACTTCTTCTACATCGGAGTCTGCTTCTGCTGAGTCTTCATCTTCAGCAGATTGGTCACTGGAAGTACTTTCTTCATCAGAATCTATCTCCTTTGGAATAACCTTTTTACCTTTAGAGCGAGATGGATTGGATTTTGTGGTTTCTCCTTCTAGGACGGACTGGGTATCTTTCTTGCCAACAATAAACTTGATCCTGGGACCTCTTCATGAAGAAGTGGGAACAACCGCTGATTTATTTCTCATGCGGAGTTCTTGTTGTCGGTAGGCTTCTGCTTCAGATTCTTCTCCTTTCGAATCTGTTCTAAAACTTTTCATTTCAAAACCATGCTTATGTAACCATTCTGCAGAGTTGGCTAGGATTGGCTTCAATCTCTCTCTCATGTTGGTACTTTCTTTCCTAGACCATTGAATTGTAGGCAATGGCCTTTTAGAAACCTCTTGTTCATCATAGACAACATTCATGATATCGCCAGGATCTGTAAAATCCTCTAGTAGGTCAGCAATATCAAGGTCTCTAATCTGCTGAACAGTCAACCTGCAATAATCCATTTTGTGAATGGCTTCTTCATCTCTACAATCAGCCCAGATGTCTTCAAAATGGTAATTGTGATGATGACCCTTTTGTAATTGCCTTCTGACATCCCGGTAATAAAAATCAAACCTATACTTGTAGGTCTTGATTGTCATGATTTGCATCTCAGCATAAATAGATTTGGCTTTTTGTATAGTTGGGATAGTATATCCGCCAATTGTTAGTGGGAACTTGAATTCATGCTTGTGGTTATTTCTTCATTCTTTATGCATTGAAATCAGTTGTCTGCACGTCTCCATGAGAACCCACTTATCTGAAGAATAATGTGGTAGCTTGTAAGGGCGGCCAGTGTAGCACCCTACTCTTAAATAAGTAAATGTTGGGAATTGTAGAAATAAGCATCCAACTTTACTTACCACCTTATAGGCCTCATCAGATACCCTCCTCCTTTCGAGTGCTGGATCAAAATTGAAAAGAAAAGGTGCGAAGAAAGCATCTGTAACACGCCTGAAGTGATGGAAGCTTTCCTTCAGTTCCAATTGATAGAAGAATTTATACACAGGTACCATCATCTGATTCCCTTTTGTGGATAGACCTGGAAATTGCCTCATTATAGCTGCTGCATGCACCAAGTAAGAAGTCATATAGAATTTCAATGTGGAAGGTGCATTGATCAACTGTTCATGTATTTCATCACTGATCTGTGTGCCCCAGTCAATGTGCACCTTTTGTCTTCTTATAATCTTGATGTATTCATACATCCAATCATGAAAAGTGGATGATTCAGGAAAACCTTTTACTTTGCTTAAAAATGTGATCATATCTCTGACGTCATCCTTGAAATCACTTCACAAGAGTCCCTTTGGCCATCTGGAAACAGATTGTCTAGGCTTCTTCAACCATTGGGTATTTATTAGGTTTTTAGCCTTGTTGGGATCAGCGTCAAAGACTTCTTGTGCTTTTTGTATAGAGATATCAATGTATTTCTCCATTTGAGGAACCTTAAACACAATGTTAAAGAAATTAGGGTCGAGTCTTAAAATCTCGTGCCTAGAAGAATTGATCACACTTTTATTTTCCTTAATGTAGTGAGATGCCACTTGAAGAACAAATTCTGTATTGTGTAAAGTTGTAGGGAACATAGCTACCAAATGCAAGTTACTATGTACAATTGCTCTCATCGGGTCAGGAAGAGGCTTCATCTCAGTTTTCTTTGCAAAATCAACCAAGTCTTGATGGCCAACCTCTGTGTCTTTTATTTCTTCCACCTTGGAAACCACTACAGTCGGGGGATAGACACCTTGATATTTATATTTCATTTTTCCTTTTTCTTTTGAAGAAGACGAAGGTTTTTTGGTAGTCATCAAGAGCAACTGAAACTTTGATCAATCAACTTTGAAGATCTTTGAAAAGAGACTGCAAAGTGTCAAGCCAGAACAAACGTTAGTCATTAAATAGCATGGGAATGCGTGAAACGAGCAACGATGATGAGCAAGCGTGGAGTGGATGAAAAGGCATGTAAAATGATGCACAAAATGGAAGGAATGAGGTTTAGAACGAAAATTGACAAGTTTGAAGCGTTTCAAGGAAAAATTGTGAAAAGTGTAAGGGCGCACTTTTTCATCGCCCTTACATTTTGGAGAATTCTGACTTTGATGTAGGGGCACTGAAAAATAGCACTCCTACATTTTTCAGTGTTAGAATAAATTTTAGAATGCAAGGGCGCACATTTTGGATGCCACTGCATGTGAAGCTTGAAGTTTAGAAAAACAACGCGCAGTGATGTTGAAAAACAACGCTTGACTCTTGAGGCACAAATTTCTTTGTGTGAAGCATTTGTAAAACTTATTTTTGAAAAGGAACCCTCTTACCACGCATTTTGGAAGGACAAACCTACATCTTTATGCCACTATATATTGATGTAAATGGTGATAGAGGTAAGAAAACATGGCAATGCTTGAAAAGTAAGGAACATGGGAAGAGAGAAATCATGCCAAAACGAGCCATAAAAATCCCATTGCGTGAGGGTGCATAAGGAAAATGCGTGGACACAAGATGGACGCATAAAGAAAGAAAAAAATGAGATTAGGATAAAAAGAAACATCCATACATCTAGAAAGATATTCAGGAAACCATGGAAAGAAAGAGAAACGCATGGCAGAAGAAAAACGTATGAAGAAAATGAAGGTAAGAATAAAAAACGCATATGTAAAACCTAAGATATGCACAAAATAATGAAGGAGAATGGAGAGAAAGCAAGAAGAACAACTTACCAAGGGAAAACGCGAAATTTGATTGAGAGGAACTTCAGATTTCTCAAAAACGTGTTTTGCAGCTTGAGAAGATTTCGCCTAACATTAAGGAAAGAAGTTGAAGATCATAAACAATGAAAAAGAAACAATAAAACACTTTTAAGTAAAAGGGAAACCCAAAAACCTAACTCAAATTGAGCAATTAATTTAGGCACAAAAAGTGGCACGATGAGCGAAAAATGTAAAACGCATGAAGAAACGTGCCAAGGCAAGAAAAAGACTAAGTCTGGATAAAAAGTGTCAAAGCGCACTTTTTCAGTGCTCTTGCATTTTGGAGAATTCACTTTCATGCAGGGGCGTTGAAAATCAACGCCCCTGCACTTTTTATACTTAGCCAATTTTTGGCTTATAAGCAGGAGTGCACTTTTTCAGTGCAACTGCATTTTTCACAATTAACTAAGTATGAATAGTGATACTTCGCAAAGGGGCTCATTTTGAAGGTCTTCACGAGGAAAACATAGGGGGGTGCTCAAACTAAATGTTTGAGACTTTGGAATGCATTTTTAGGTGGATTGAAAATCACCTCATTTTGCGTGCTTGAACTCCACGAACCTAGGAAATGGACAAGTTTCATAGGGGGTTATCCGTGGAACGAGTGTTGCTAGATTTTGTGATAACATAGATAATAAAATGAAGGTCATTCTGAAATATTATTTTTGCAGCTGTATAAAATGCCCAAATAATGATTTTTTTTCCAAACAAAATAGATAAAGCCTTGATTTTTTTTGAAAAAAAAGTGCTTGCGACTAAAAAATTTTTGCCTCAAAGGACAATTAACCAGGGTGATTTTTTTACTGCAAATTGTATGGATAGTACAGTTGATTTTGCAAACCCTAAAATACCTCTGATGTCTCTCGGGTTGATGTATCTAATTTTGATGAATGGGTAGGTGATCCTTGGATTTCAAGGCCTTCTAAAGACAATGGTGAGCTCAAATCTGACTCAATCTACTTTAGAAATCAACTTGGTCCTCAGGTGGAGTCAAGTAGCCTTCAATGGAAACCTTCAAGCCTACAAGAATCTCACACCAACTTTTTTTATCAAGGGTTGACGTTTCACTGGACATGCTCAGATACCATGTTGAGATTATGGATGCACAGTCCCTGAAGTTGCAGTCTTCAATGTAGGACCTTTGCCAGGAAAGATAATCAACCACACGGAAAGTGTTCAAACTTAGGCATGCACAATGGAGATTATGTATTGATCTACATTATGAGATGAGATGATTACAAATGTACAAATGCCCTAAATATATAGGCAAAAGAGAAAACCTAAGATGCATGAGATGTTGCCATGTGTCATGATCTAACAACATGTGACAACATGTGAACCCTATCTAGGAAATTATTAAATGTTGAGATAAGTTCTAGAAGGACAACTCATCTTCTAGAAGGAATCTTATCCCTACAAACAAGGAAGGGGACATTACCCCATTATTAAATGATTTATTAAAAATGCAAACTAGGAATAAATTATATATGACCTAAGTTAACTTATGCTAGTGTAATAATTAATTTAATTACACTAACACAATGAACTTTACCATCCATGTTCTCAATTTGTGTATCTTTCCAAAGTTGCCTTTCTACAACCAAGTCACTCTTAACCCTTTCTATATTAGGTTTCAAACCTTTATCCTTACCTTCTACCTTTGTCATCTTGTCATCTTCAATCCTTAGAACAGATTCACACTCTTCCTTGTCTCTTGTCACAATCTCTTTCCTGTTCGGCCTTACTATTTCTACTTCATTCTTGAACTTACCCGTTTGATCTTGGGTCACCTTATCTATTGCTTTCATCACTACCTTTAAACCATCTTCCCTTAATACCTTTGTGTTCTCAGTCTTCCTCATCTTTTTTATGACAGTACTTATTTTCCCCTTGTCTTCTTTTACACTTAATGGACAATTCAGTGTCCCTATGATGATCGATGCCTCTAAGACCTCTTTTCCATTAGGGCTTCCATCTTCTTTGCTATCAAACATCTGTTGCACTTTATCCTCTTTCCCAATCAGTGGAAAATGTGTGCCTCTTCCATGGTGACCTTACTAGGCCAATCTCTCCTTACCTCAAGCAACTCATTTGCATTCCTTGAATCCCTTGCTCTCATCTCTATCATATCATACGTGCTCCTAATTGTTTTGATAGTGCTTGACTGTCCTACAACCTTCTTTGCATTTGCTTGAAAAAATTCAGTCCCTCTCTTGACTTTATCATGCCTTTCAAACTTGTCTTGAATCTCCATAATGAATCCATTTCTTATCTCTTCTACCTCAAATTTCTTTACCAACTCATCATCCTCTTTTCTTTTCATCATTGCATTCTAGCCTATCCTTGTTGTCTCAACATTTTCTTTCTTTGTATTGGTTTCACCCTCACTATACTCTCCTTCCTCATGCCTTACAAACTCTTTTCTACCTTGCATTATTACTCTTGCTTCCCTACTTTGTCTCTTATCCTTTCCCACTAATGGAATCAAAGTAAAAGTAACCCCATCTTTCTAAATATTATAACTATTATGCCTTCCATCATACAAAGCAAATCTCTCATGTTTCCATGGTATCCCTAATAACAAATGGCATATATTAAGAGGTACCACATCACACAAGATTCTATATTTATAACCACCTATACTGAACTCAACCCAAGATTGTTCCTTGACCAAAAGAGAATGTTCACCATTCAACCAAGAAACATAATAAGGTGTCTCCTAAGGAATCTTTAATAAATACAACTTATCAACCATTTCTTGAGACACCATATTATCTAGGCTACTATAATCTACCATTATAGTACATACCTTTCCATTACACTTGTAGGTGGTTTTGAAAAGTGATTTTCTTTGCAGCATCTCCTTCTCTTCAATCAATTCTCTAACCAGGGCATTCATCTTGTCCTTTCTCCAATGAAACTCTTCCTTCCTCAAATTAGTATTGTGCTCTGATACCAACTACTACAATGAAAGGGATTTCCTTGACCTATCAACACCTTTTGAGTTCTTTCAATCACTTTTACAACCTTCAAAACCCTCCTTATGGTTATCTTCTTTGCAACCAACCTATTTTCCTAATAGGTAACCAGACCTTGTTTTTAGGCCTTATCTCTCAACCACTCTGAAAATCCACCAAACACTCATATTTTTAGGGACCCATTAACCCTACACAAAACATATCTCAAAATCCTATTAGGCCTCTTTGGACCATCATCACAAAAACAAGCTTCCAATGTTGTTTAGCTTAACCAATTAGGTCACTTTTCCAAAGGAACACACCTCAAATCATTTTTTCAACCTAAAATATCATTAGAAAAACCTTAAATTGCCTCCAAAATCATAGATTATCCAATCTTTGAGTCAATACTTGCTTCTTATGACTCACTTTTATGAAACCTTCACTTTCCTCCAAATTGGCAAGGGTTTATTAAAAAACCCATCTCTAGACCTCTCACAACCTTGAAAGCACTTCCAAAATACCTTATTCTACCTGCACAAGCTTAATTGACCACCAAATTATGTTTCCCCCTAACTTTACCCACTTTTTCACTCTAAAACCCCACTTTTCCTTTCAAAAAATCCTCTTCACTCAACTAGGGCTTCAAGCCCGGACTCCAGTTTGACCTTCCCATCCTATGAAAACCTTCTAACACAAAAAACTCCACATACTCACACTTTTCCCAACTAGTTCTACCATGTTTTCAAGAAATTTCCTCAATTCACCAACTCTAGCCTTGTTCTTAAGACCAAAATTTTGTGTTTCAACAGGGGCAATGTTGAGGATTTCTTCAAATTCCTTCACCAATGCTATTTTCCTATTCCTACACCCTGTCCTACTTACATCAAGCTCATTCCATCGAGATACAGCCTGAACAATAGGTGGACTAGTCTATTTCAACATATTACACTCAAACCTTTGTATGAGCAAGTTTAGACTAGTTTTTAGAAATCTACCTCTAAGTTGCTTGGAACTTAATATAATTCCACAAGAATGGATTCAAATTAAAGCTAAAACCATTCTACAAAAGATTCAGATCATCTTAGAGAAAAATTCTACTGTACAGACCCATACACAAGCTAGAAATGAAGAAAATACATAGAAATTAACAAAGAAACAGAGATATTTGATTAATATTCTCCTTCAAACTCTTCAACAACCACTAACTTTGATTTTCCAACATATTTATAACTCAACAAAATCCTTACAATTAATAGAACTACCTTTCAACTTCTCATGACTGTTGGGCTTCCCTCTAACTTTCAAATTTGCACCTTTTACAATAATTGAAATGACAACAATTTTGCAACATTACATTATTGGCATCATGACCCCACCTAGACTCAAAACTAAAAGAAACATTACAAAATGGCCTATCATGGCCTTATTTGACATTATCATGACTAAAACCACTAAACTAGAACTACTTCATCAAATGGAGGAACAAGGTGGTTTGCACCACCGACCAAGCTCCTAGTACCTCCACAATTGCATAGCAATTTCAGCCATAAAAGGATATTGTTATAACAAGGGCTAAGGAAAAAAAGTCCTTGAATTCACAACCATTAAATGTGGTGGAACAATTGAATAAATCCTCTGCTAATGTATCTCTTTGGGATATATTATCTATTCTAGAGCATAATTCATTGTTGTAGAAGGCCCTACTGGAAGATGCAAGCATAGAGCCAACAAGACAACCCTCCAAAGGAAAGGTCATTGATCCATTACCTTAGACCAAAGTTCTCACAAACAATGGAGAGGAAGCTTCTAATGAAAGTAAAGGTAAACCTAAACCGAAACCCTTCTTCTTGACTCTCATTGTGGGTAAGAAGTTGTTGCACAATTCTATGATTGACTCTAGTGCTATGAGCACAATCATGCCTAACCAAATAGTTGAAGCCTTATGACTTAGCTATGAGCCTTTAAAAAAATGGGTTATGCAGCTTGATGGGAACAAGGTAGAAACTATTGGTGTCATTAAGAACCTCCCCTTGACTCTATTCTCCTACCCTAGTATCACAGTTCCACAAAATACCATGATGATAGACGCCCCTCCCATGCTTGGTCTTTGCTTATCCCGAATGTTCACTTTGAAGATAGGCGAATATCTTTCCTTGCATTGGTCAAACTTGATCCTCAGGAACAAGCATGGAGCTAAGATGAAGATAGTGTTTGAACTCTTGCATTTGGAATATGTAGCAAATGAAGCCATGATCAATTTCAAGGCTACTCATACCTCTATTACCAAAGATGAAATGTATTGTACAAAGTTACTAGAGGATGAGAAAGTGACTGGAGATTGAACTGATCAAGAAGAAGTCCTCTTGAGTGAATTTATAGACAATGATACTTTTGGAAATTATCATGCCATTGGGTTGGGAACCTATGTCATCTATGATGAGGATCAAGTGATCCCAAAGGTCATGAAGGAATCTGAGGGTGGTCAAGCCTCAGAGCTGTGGGTGTTGCATTTTGATGGAGCAAGATGAAAAGTTGGTGTAGGAGTCGGGATATGTTTGATGTCCCCATCCAATAAAAAGACCCTCACTTTTAGTTTTCCTGTTCAAACAACAAAGTTGAATATGAAGGCCTAGTGCAAGGTCTGAGTCTTGCAAAGCAGATGGATGTTAAAAAAATAATGGTGTTCAAAGACTCTACGCTAGTAGTCAATCAAGTCTGAGGGATCTCTGTAGCAAAGAATGTCTACATGAGATCTTATAGACATAGAGTTTGGGACCTAATTGAAAGCTTTGAAAGCTTCAATATCCAAATGGTCCCCAACGAGAAGAATGCAACTGTGGATCGCATGGCGGCAATAGGATCTCAATTTGACCTTTTTTGGACCTAATTGATAACATACACTTTGTGCGAGTAATTGTCTGACTAGAAATTCTAGATAATGACTACAGCTGGAAAGTGTTTGAAAGTGATGAACACACTGCCTCATTCATTCAACACTCCAGAGAATTTTTGAATCAGCTCAAACTGAAAATCACAAAAGCCTACAAAGGGAAAATTATTTAACTGAGGTCCAACAAGCTTCCAAAAGGACTGGTCACTCTCTGAAACCTATTTGATTGTGACAATGCAAGGAATGACAAGAGGAATTTGTTGTTCCTCCAGCATGCATGCCCCATCTGAAATAGGGACCCTCTCTTTCCTTTGCCTTGTCAGGTCACTTTTTTTGCTACCTCATTTTGCATGCCCCCTGTTTGGTGTTCAAAGTGGTCTACAAGTCCCCAAGGAGTTCATCTCAAGATGACCGTGTTTTTTCCCCCTCAAATTTTCAAGGCTCTTAGTCTCTGTGGGTTCCCATCAACTATTTTCCTTAGCCTTTCAAAGTTGATGTCCTTGGGTCTTATCAAGTCCGCCCTGTTGAGCTGCCTCGCATGGGATTTCGTTGCCCCGCGATTGTCCCAAACGGCCTTCCTCTTGCAACTTTTTGACTATCTCAGCCCGTGTTCCTGTTTACTAGTCCACTTATTGAAAATCGACCAAATGACCATCATCTTCCAGCTTTCCGCCTCGCGAAACTCAAAGCCACCAGCGTCATTTCCCATGACTGAACAACAAATAGCTAAACTCTAACTACCACCTACCTTCCAAGTCGTGATGCTCCCGCTACCATTTTGAAATGATGGCTCACCAACTTCAACCTCGCCATACAATCATTAATGGCTCACATTTAATGTGTTATTTTCTATAAATAGCCATGTTTGAGTTGTCATTGTCATCATGTTAGTTGAGCAAAATGAGTCAAAGTGACCTCCAACACCACCATCGCTTTCGGATCACTCGTTTGCCACTTCGAGATTCTTGCTACTTGCCTAGTCATCTGCCTTCATCGGATTCTTGAGGTGAGTTTTCTGCCCTACGCTCTGCTTCATGTTTTCTTTGATTTCTTGCAAAATGGGTGAATTTAAAGAGGAAAAAACCTAATAACTAGCTAAAGAAAACTAGGGCACATGAAACCCACATTGCAAAAAATTTAAAAACCTCAAAATCGATCCATACGCCAATCACGAAACTTTGACTTCTCACGGCTATTTGTTAACCAGAACATCCTTGTTTGTGGGCCTGCAAACTCCCATTTCCACTGATAACCTTTGGAATGAAGTTAAACTCAAAGAGGCAAACAACCCCGTCAGGCCCACCATTGGAAAAAGACCCATCTCATTCACCACCCAAACTTAGAAAAACTCACAAACTCAAATCAGATTCCAATGACCCACTTAGGTTTTCCCTCGCAGGATTTCGTCTCTGATGTGCCACTCATGACTTGTCATTCCAAACGGCCTTTGGACCCTGACTTTCTGGTGCTTGGGTCCTGTCCCTTTGATCACTCCTCAAACTTGAATCTGGAAAAATCTAAGTCTTGGCTCTTCGTGGGTCCCATCATGTGGACTTCCACCTAGGGAGGTTTGTCTGCGCCTCATCGTCTCAAATGGTTGTGACATCGCGTCCTCCCATCCTTCTAGTCCCACCCTTAACTTTGCTAGCTAACTTCATTCACCCTCCAAAACAACAAATTGATAGCCTCTTTCAGGGCCCATCTCTGATGTAGAGCCAAGGTCGAGATCACTCACAATAATGGAAACTTCAATTCTAAATCAAGGAACTCTTCTTTACAATGCATTCATACAACTCACCCTCAAGGGTCTCAACCCCTCAATCTTGGAAGCAAACAAAAAAAATTCACCAAGACCCCTACAAAGGTTCTCAACATGCATATAATTACATTTGAATCAATTGAAAACAATATCCAAGACAAATTCAATGAAATCTCCAAAACTCTCCATTTGGCACAAGCTTTCCTTGTAGTAGTGGGAACCCGGTTTTAGCCAACTTTCACCCAAATTTCCCAAAGGACTCACCCAACAAATAATGGTTTCAAATAACTCTTTGGGTCCTACAAAACATACTTCAGACTCAACAACAACTCTTTTGGATTATGAGTGACTTTCAATAACACCAGCATGAGAAAGGCTACACAATTAGCCCATTTTTACAAACAAAGTGCTCTTTAAACATCTTCCCTCCACAAAATTCCATCAAACATTCATTAATAAAGTGTCAAAACAACAAATTTTTCAAATTAATAGCTGTTACAGAGCTTCTAAGTCAATGATCCAATAAACCCTCAACTTACACACACAGAACTAGGGTTTTATTCATTCTCTCAATTCTTGACTTCCCAGACCAAAACAATGCATCTAACATTTCTCATTTTCTTTGTACATGGTTACAAAACCATTTCCTTGACAGACTCATGCTTATTTTGTCAAAACCCTACACTAATACCTCCTTTCACATGAAAAACACAGAGTTTCATTCTATTATAACCTTCCTCACTCTTCAATTTGTTTCCTCCTACTTATTAACACTTATAGATGTCTATTCTATTGTCATATTGTGCCATCCCATCGACACATAGATCAAACAATAGATGGGAAGGCTATTTTACATTATTTAATGAAAAATAGGGCCTTCACTAGTTTAGGAACACAATCCCACAAAAGTTAAACAAATTTTCCACAAAACACAAAATCTAAGCCTCAAAATTAATCCAAAAGGAAACTATTCCATGCCTTTTTTAAAATCAAACAAGTTTCAAGGCCAACAACTGAGTGTATGACTTGTACAAAAGGTGTAGAAATCTAGAAATAGAGAAAACGCAGTGAAAACAATAAGAAAACAAACTATTTCAATGTTTATTTCTTTCTCTTGGCTTCAACCCCCAACAATTCGAGCCTCCCAAGGCTTTACATAATATTTTTCAACCTCCTCTAACTGACCAACACTCTAAGCAACCAAATTTTAAACTTATAACCATTGGGATTACAAATTTGTTGGATAATGCAACTCACAAATTTGGAACTTTTGTCATTTTCCTACTAATTAAACTAATGACTCTATTATATCATTAAGATACAATCTTTCATGTTTTCATTTTAGGCTTACAAACTCAACTTGTTTAATTATTTTAATGCAAAATTGCATTTGAGCATCAAACATAGGGATTTGCACCTAGGTGGTTAGGTGCTCATGCACCATACACCCCCCTAAGAAAAAATCATGCCACATGACTTGTGGATGATACCAATAAGTCCAATCTGGATTGAAATACCATGGATTCACAGGCCATTGCCATTGACCCATACTGCTTTGTGCTCCATATTGTCCTATCTCCCTATTTTGCCCCGCTTCTATGGCTTTGTTGTCACTTGTGTGTGTCTCCATCTGCATATTAGGATATGCTCTGCATATACCAATTTGATGCGGAGCATCATAACAAAACCATCAACAACCTCATTTCATCAAGGAATTTCAATCCCAATCAAATTAGGAGAAGATCAAATTGTAGTTTCATCAAAAACTACTTTTCATTCAATCAAAATCTATTCATTTTATTTGAAGTTATAAGGCTATCAGCAGCCAACTCACCACCTCCATCTAGAAAACCACTTTCAAAATCATTTCCATCTTGTTATTATCAACGAAAAAGAACAACTAAACATGCAACCTTATAAAACCCTTAAATCACTGTAAACATCCTAATATCATACTTACAAGCACTATCCATAACAATTTACATCAGTCACATGACTGTCCCAACTTATCTGCATGCAAATGCCATTAAAGAAAATTGAACTCACAAGTAAAAATCTCCATACTATCAAACTTTTCCTTCCACTCCTTTTCCAAACATTGGAACAACCTTAAAAACTTCAACAGGTCAGTATTCAAACATTCATAATCACGGTTTCATTAGATTTCTACTATCCATGAAATCAAAACACTATTTGGAAAATAGACCTCCATACCCTAAATCGGGTAAATCACTCACACCAGATTCAAAATGCAAGATCCAAAGGCACATTTAGAGACCTCTTAATGTCCATATGAACATATCAAAAGCTCAGTATGACTTATATTGAAGAAACTAGCAGATCTCAGACTATACGCTTATGAAAGGCTACTAGAATAGGACTATTTTACAAAGCATCCACCCTTTATTCAACTCCAATTTGTTAAACAACCTTAAAAAGTCTTTAAGCATGTCATAAAACTCAATATTTCAACATTTTTAAGAGCAGAGAAACTTAGAAATGCACTGATTTACCAAACCCTTGTTTATATGGTGAACAAGCACCAAAACAAGGAGGGTTTTGTGAAAAACACACTTGCAAACCTCTATTTCTTCGGCCACCACCTGAAACTTGTCACAATATTTCTGAAAAATCATTTGAGATCATTTCCAAGTGCATGCATATTCCATTTCTTCAAAAACCTATTGTAACCTCCATTGTTCAAGAGGAGAAAGTCAGATTTTTGTCTTGAATCAGCAACTTAACATCATATTTTTGTTACCCCTGCAACTACACACCTCACAAAAGTGAAAATACATTAAAATAAACCCATTCCACTGACCATCTAACCCCACATTGGTGGAATGGACATTGATTCCTTGTTAGACTCTCAAAACCACTATGAACAGTTTACTGCCCGGGACACATGAAATTGCTTCTAATACATTTGTTTCTTAAAATTTGACCCTCAACCTTCTTGAAAAATGAAAACTCTCTCCCAAATGAAATCACACAAGGATTTACCTTTGATATTTCTAACTATCAATACAAAGATGAAAAGAATGGGAGAAAATACTGCTAACACAAAAAATAGGGGTTTTTTTATTCAAAATCTGGTTACAAGAATACAATTGTTGCTTTTCCTTGCCTTTTCAAGCTTTTTATAGTTTTTTCCCTCCTTACAGATGACTTACCAACTTCCATTTAGTTCAAATTACCTTTTTCTTCTTGATTTCCTAATTTTGTGCACTTTGTTTGCATAATTACATATTGACAACAACATTGCATTATTTTCATTTTTTCCACCTCCTAGGGACTCATTCCATGACTTGAATACATTCAAATTAGGCCTTTCATGGCCTTGAAACACTAATTTTGACTTGAACATATAAATTTAACATATTAGATTTTTGAAGGCATTTCATGACGTAGGTGCTCCTGCACCACTCTCATGGACTTTTGTTCATGGGCTACCGTGGTGGACCTGCCGTCTCAAAATGTCTTCTAATTAACAATGCTCTACCCTCCAGGTCTCAACCTCATCATTGCTCTTTGAACAGGAAGATAAAAATCACTTTGTGATGAACCTTCCATGGGCCTCTTTTGTCAGACTGCTACCGTTGGAACTCAATCCTAGCCCTATTGTTCCTAAACGAAAGGCTATCCCCATTTGCCTACTGCCCAAAACTCGACCTCCCTTTTGCCACTGGACTTTGAAAATAATGAATAAATAGAGTCGAAGGCCTTCCGCAGGCCCGATGCCATGGGCCGCTACCATCAGAACTCCATTCAACTTCTACCATCTCCAAATGGTTGCAACCCAACATCCTCTCATCCCTTCCGACACAAAATTCCCAAACGATGAAATTTTATGTTGACCGCCTTCCAAAGCTGCGGGTTCTGCCTGACCGAACTCTGCTCGCAAGACGCCATCTTGCCAAATCCATTTTCAACAGCAAACCCTTGACAACCAAGCCTCCTTCTGATTTTGATTGCTCAAGAGATGATCCTAATTCCCTCCAATCATCAAAATTACTTTGACCCGCATGTCAAAAATGGGGCAACCTCCTTGATGGACCCCACAAAAAGACCAAATCTCAAGGTGAGTCAGGACAGGCGGGCCACCATGCCCTTATTTTCATCCCTCCAGCAGCTACTCCAAAATTGCCATCAGCCCAGTGAAGTCTGAACCCCTAGACCTAAATTGCTCAAACTCCCTCCTATAAAATGTTAATGCCAATATAAGAGATATGTTAGGATTCTTAAATGATGTTTTATCCAATCTAACATCCTCTTGTAGGGTTTTGGCTAACTTTTCCTACATTTTCATAATTGAATGTGCTTACCTCTCTCTCACTCGTAGGATTTATGGAATCAAGTTTGGACCATTGGAGGCAGCCATGGAGAAGGAAAAGGGAAAGAAAATAGCGAAGGGACCCCATGGGAAAGATGACAAGGATCAGATGAAGTATAAATTCCAAGGGGAACCTCTTAACACCAAAGTCACCACAACCTAGAAGGAGATATCTAACACGAACATTGGGCAGGTAGGCATCAATGGATTCAAATAGAGAGCCTCAGTCAACCCTACAACAAAAAGTGTGAGGAAAATAAGTAGTGGGTTGGCCAAACCTGCAAGCTTCCCTCCCGCTCTTGTTACCCCTGAACTAGTGATGGGCTACAGAGAGGCATACCAAGAAGAAACAGTAACCATTTTAGATAGGGACCGGAACATACTAGCTGATCTATCAGCCAAGTCAATAGGGAAATCTTTTCACATCCCTACCTTTGGAGAAATGGAAGAAGATAGCATAAATGATGCCAAGGAAACATGGGATGTAGATCCCCTCGGATGTAAAAGGATTATCAATCAGTACTGGTTGAAGGAGAAGAGGGGTAGTCCTGCTAAGGTGCCCGAGGAACTCTATCGCAGCGACTTCTATGAGGATTACCATGATTTGGTAACTTGATTAAGCAGGTTCATGGGCCTCCCCACTATGGTCTATTTCCAAGAGTGGATGTTTTAATTCGTGGAGGAGATCCTTAGAGGAAAACTAAGTTCTTTTGGGAAGGAATCATAAGCAATTTCTTGCATGAACAATTTGTGGTTGTTAAGAAGACCTCAAGGTTTTACATGAGCTCCTACCTTGTCTATTTGCTAGCTGACAAGACACAATACAAGGGCTTGTTCAGAGCTCTTGATATAGAACTGGGTAGGGAGCTAAAGGTCTATGATAGGTACCCTCAATTGCAATTCAGGAACTTCAAGAGGGAATATTGCAGAGTCAATGACACTTTCATAGGTCATATTATTAGATTGCTTGGGGGTGACTTCAAAAGGCGAGTCTCCCACAGTGCTAATGCTTTCCTCTGACAATTTTCCTTCTTATTCATTCAGTTTCCTAAGTTTACCTACATTCAAGCTGAAGGTTTCTCAAAGAAACCATACAAGCTACCCTAGTATCCCAATGACGAAATAATATTGTTAGAGCTCTCTCGGAAGCTACAACATGCACATAATCTTTTGACCAACAAGCACAAAGCGGGGATTCCTTATCCCATCTCTTTCAACCAAGGGCTATATAAGCTCCACACCTCCCAATGTGTAGATCATTCTAACAAGGAGCTGGTGGAATACCATTTGTAATTCCAAATTTCTCGACAATGGATGGACCCAAATGAAAAACTAAGGAAGGCGGTTGGGCCTAAACATTCCCATGTGCATCATGTTGAAGACTTTTGGGAAAATTGCAAGGATGACAAAGAAGTGCGGATGAGGCACTATATGCAAATGACTACATATTTTGTGAAAAGAGTCAAATTGTTCCCAGTGCTAGACCAGGTAGCAGAGGAGGAGGATACAGTAATTGATCCTTGATATGAAGCAATTGCTAATCTACCATTGCCTCTAATTGATTGGTATGAGCAAGAGGTTGATGATCTCGATATTCTATCAAATCCCATTGAGGCTCTAACAAAGGAATGGATTCACGGGAAAGTTGTCCAATTGAAGCAACAAGGGGTTTCCTTAACCTATGGAGAAATAGAGGAAGAGCTTGTGAGTGAAATTGATAGTGGAACGACTACTACCCCAATGGGAGAAGCTTCCCAATCTCCTAGAGTAACTAGATTGAGAAAGAGAAAAGAGGTGGCTAAAAAGTAGTCCAAACCCTGAGTCTGCTCAAGAAAAGCTTCAGAGGGTGAATCCTCCAAAATACCAAAGACATTGAGAGGTCTTGATACCATCTAGGAGGACCCTCTCCACGAAGGAGAGGAAATGGATGCTGAGCAGCCAAAGTCTCCACCTGATGCCTCCACTCTTTCCACTATTGTTACTACTATTGTTACTACTGCTGCCCCTCTACCTACCTCTCAGGAAATGGTTGGCACTTCCCCACTTGCGGTGGACATCTCCATTCACCTTGCTTCCACTCCACCCACATTAAAAGTAATGATAATTGACTCTTCCTCCACCACCACCTCTCCTCTCTCTTCTTCCTCCATGTCTCTGACCACTTCTCTTCCCCTAGCAACAACTACAATGCAAATACATGTGCTCTCACTTCTAGAGGAATTCTCCTAACATATGTAGAACATCCCTACGAACCTCTCAGGGGTGCTAATGAACCCAGCTATTCAGGTTGCCTTGGCACAAATTCTTGCTAATATTCCCGCCTCCACTCCTCCAACTGAACCGCCAGAAATGAAAGCCATAATGGAAATATCTAAGGAGTTGGAGATATAAGAGAAGGAAGCCATAAAGAGGATTGAAGAGGAAGTAGATGATTACCATAAGAAAATTGAGTTCCAACACCTGCTAATTGATGAGGTGGTGCATGAAGGTGAAGAGACAGAATCCTCTGAGAGTGATGGACAAGACGTTGGCACCAAATATATTGTGAATACTTTTGATGTGGAACTACAGGAGGAGTTAGCTCAACAGTTAAGGAATGTTGGAGAGGAAGAAGAAAGGCAGCCTTCTATGGAAGAAAAGGAATCAAGTGATAAGATGGAGGAGGATACTGAACCTCCAAATGGGGAGCAGGATTAAAGCCCCAAACACGATTAAGAAATTCCTTTCTCAGGAGAGCAAGAAGAGAAAGAAAAGAAAGAACATGAACAAGTACCACCTCAACACAAGGAAGAGGAAAAGAAAGAAGAAGATAAACCCCAAGAAGAGGTTGAAACCCACAAAAGCCAAGGAATGGAGTAGCCCAACGAACATGAGTATGATGAGGAAGAAGAGAAAGTTTCTCAAGGGGAAGACAGCCCCAAAGAGCATCCAACCGCCGAGTCTCCACAAAAGGAAACTATATTCATTCATGATTTGAATGAAGAAGAAGGTGAAAGGGAAAATCAAGAGACTCCGAGTAGTAAGATGATGGAGATTGAACACACCCATGAAGAAGAGTGTGATCATGAATCGCCAACGGGGGAGTCTTAGATGCCTGAATGGCTTGAGAAATAATTGGAGAAGAAGGCTCCTACCCCAAGGGACTCAAAGGTAGGGTTGGAGGCCATCTTGGCCTGAGCCCAAGTCAGCTTGAATAAAGAGAAGAAGCCTAAGGTTAGATCTCATCTCACAATGGATGCCTCTGGGTCCATAATTGTGCAAATAGCCATTCTAGTGGTAGGAGAAGAACTGGTGAGCTATAATTTCTCCACCCTTGATCTAGGGACAGCCATGCAAGAATAGAAAATTAATCATCTCCAGGGGTTCAATGCCACCATCATGAATCAAATGCATGGGGATAAGATGTCCAAGGAGGAACTAAAAGTGCTAGTGGCTGATTTGATAGCCTATATTTAGGAATGGTCATCAGTGGAAGAGCTCCCCACCACATCCTCGGCGCCACTACAATTATTGTCTAAGGACCATATTGATCAACTTGAGAAAAGGAAGAATTGGACAAAAGCAACGGAGGATTGGTTCAAGTAGGTCATCTACAATGGAAACATGGGCATCAGTCACATAGTTAGAACTGCCAACAAATTCCTTGAGTTGCAAAGAGTGCTCGAGGGAATAAGGAATTTTTGCACTGAATTCCATGAGTTATATAGGATCACACACCCCAAACTTGAGGCTATCCTCAAGGTACCTAATGGATCTTGGGAAAAGGAATTTGCTTTGGAAAAAGGTGATCATTGGCTCGTGGAGACATGGAAGCTGAGCCTTGACCACAAAAAAGAGGTATTGGAGCAAGTGCTCCATGAGGTGGAACTTGAGATTGCCTAGATCAAGGAGGTCAATGTTGTTTGCGAAGAATACATAAAGTTGTTGAAAAACTTTGATGTGTCCACAGTCAAGTTGGATCCCGAAAAGATAAATCCCTACTTGCATAAGAAAAAAGAGAATGGGACTATGGATGCACTAACGCCGGATTTCATGAGTTTTGTTGCTTGAGCCTTCTCTCAGTTTGAATAGGTGATTAAGAACGTGTAGAAATTTGACAAGGACTAGAATACTATCACGAACAAATCAAGGAGGCTGAATTGTCAAGTAATTCAATCTGATATATTGGAGTGGAACAAACTATAGGTGTTGATCAAAAAATTTGTGGAATATTCCACCATGAAGAGAAGTGAAGGAAACCCTGTTATTGATGATGAGTGCCCCACTATGTAACTGTAGCAAAAGGGAAATCAACAAAATACAAAATTTCTATAGTGTTGTCACATAAGGAAAAAATAGGGAAAAAGACAAGGATGTAATTTTAAATTGTAATATATTTGGGGGTCGGTGAAACCCTAGTTTGTAGTGAATCTTGGCCACACAATGCAAATCAATCGTGTCCATTCATTTTTCTTTTGGAACACTATAAATAGGGGGTCTCCTCTCCTTTTCAAGACAGAGTTGAGTTGTTGTAAAGGCATGCTTCTGAAATTTTAATAGAAGTTCATTGAATTTGGTGAATTCTTGACTTTTAGTTTCATGTTACATGGTTCTTCTCCCATAGTTAGTTAATTTGAAGTAGATTTACTTCGTTGTTCTTCATCTTTTAGTAGCTTTCTTTAGTAATTTAGTTAATGTTGTTCACTAATTTTGAAGCATTCTGTTGTGTGTTGGCAACCTTTCATGTCCATACTTTTTATTGTTTATTCATGGTAGACAGCTATGTAAAGTTAGTATGGGCTTAGATTGAAAGCTGCTCTAAATTTCCATTGTTTGTTTATGCTTATGGTGAATGAATGATTGAATATTTGTAGTCCTTAGAAGCTTGCACAAATTTCATGATACTATGATATAATTTGGTTAAGTGAAATTTTTTTTAGGAAGGTTGTCTGTAATAAAATCCTCCATGATCACTATTCACTACTAAATTTCAAATCCAAGAACCTTCTCTCTTCCCTACCCTTTTCCTTTTATTTTTAATAAATAACCTATGCTAAGGTTCATTGCACATTGTAAATCCAAATCTTAAGTTGAAATAAGAGTTTAATATTGTTGTTTGAACCTGCAATGATTTCACACTAACTTCTCCATCTCAGGAACTCCATTTTAAGATCCAACTTCCCTCTAGCTTAACCCCGTAAGTCTACCCTGTGATTACCAACAAAATCACATAAAACATCAACTAAGAAATTCCATGCATGTCATGACTTGACACCCGAGAGACCTTGGGGTGATTTTCAACTACTTGTTGTTGGAGATTACCTTTCAAGAGAAGTGATGCACCTACGTATTACATGTGTTGAGAAGTGCATAAAACGCCCATCAACATAACTAGCACTAGAAGGAGGGCATCTAAGTTAAGATAGATTGAGGTGATTCACCCTCCCTAAGAGGTCTCAAAGAATCTTAAGGTCTACTCCAAACAAAGGGGAATTTTAGGAATTACAGCCTCCCACAAGGGCTAGAAGAACTAAAAGAGAGGACATGACCTCTTCCTCCTCTTTTGTTCCACTCACTTCACCTTCAACTTCACCTCCTTTCTCCTTCCATTCACCTCAAACTCAACAAACTTCCTTCACCTCCATTGCTTCCATTTAGTCATACCACACTACTTTCCCACCTCTTGCTTCCCATAGCTAGGGTACTCCCTCTTTCCCTTCCCTCCAAGTCTAAGGTGCAGTCCCAACTGCCGCTACCCCTATGCAGCCCTAGGTTACTGTTCAATAGCAAATAATACCCCTACCTCCCCTCATGGCTTGGCTAGGGAATAATCCTTCTCAATTGCACTTCAACGCTTACCATGATAATCCTAAGAATCTAGAGAGCTTTTGTTTCAAGTTCAATCCCCGAGATCCGTAGAGGACAGCTAAAGGACACATCAAGATATTCCAAACAATGTTGAAAGATATGCAGATCAATCAGAAAGATGTGGCGTGTAGGATTTTCCCTTATTCGTTGGGGGAAGAGACCTTATATTGGTACATTAAATTGTCAGCGGGTTCCATCACATCTTGGGATTCATTGATGAATTCCTTCCTGTAGAAGTACAAGATCTTGATCAACCCTTCGGAGCTATATCGACAATTCATGACAGTTCATAGGGAAATCAACAAGTTGATCAACTCCTTCAATGATTGATTCCACTGAGCCTACACAAGGTTGCAAGCCCCGTATGTGCTCAATGATGTTGTTGCCTTGCCAGTCTATTACGCAGCATTGGACAATATCACAGTTGCATTGGTAAGGGGAATTCAACTAGCTCCAACCAGACTAGTACAAAAGCAATTATTTCTAGCACTAACTTGGGTCAGAACATCTCTAGTTTGTTTCCCTCTTTGGGGTAGGTTTCCCATCCACTATAGATTCAGGTACTTACTCAAGCATTACAACATCAAACTCCCCTGATAAATCAAGTGCCACAATTGCCTATAGTGCCCCATCCTAGGTAACTCACAAACTAGGCACCCCCAGTTTCTCATTATTTGCAACCTTAGCAACCGCAAACATATCCAAAGTAGCCTCAAGTGCCCCTATACCTACAAGGGCCTGAATTCTCACTTGCTCAACAAAATTAGTTGGTGGCACAACTTGTCTTTCTTCAAAATAAAATGCCACAGCCAAGCAACATGGAGAAAGATCGGTTGGATGAGTTGACGGAGATGATCTGAAAGATTTCCACAAAGATGACAGACTTGAGAAACCAGAATAGCAATGTTGCAAGCATCTCAATGGAACATTCAAGCTAATCTTAATCAAGAAATATGAGATAATCGTGAGGCAAGTACCTCATCCAGAAAAAATTATGAACAAGGATAGAATTCTAATCAAAATTTTGAAAGAACCTTGCAAAAAAAAAATAGAACATGTAATACAAGGCTAAACAATAGAGGTGTTCCCACTCCTCTTTATCAACCTGCTAGTAGTGAGAAGATGGCCAGCAGAGTGTACCTCACCGAGGCTACTCTGTCTGGATGGTGTAGGATTCACAAGACTAACAGGAATTCTGAGTTAGACTGCCCTGAGTTCCAAATAGTTGTGGAGATCTTTTAAGTGGAGGTCTAGAATATCATTGAGAGCGCGAACTACAGAGACATCATTCCATCTGATCCCTATGGTTCCTCCTATATTTTGGTCAACCAAGCCCCATTCTCGCAGAGTGAGAGCAACAAGCCCGAGGTCGAGACCACCTCTGCCAAGAACAAAGAAGTACAAGAGGTAAGTAATGAAGAAGCTTTGTCTTAGCTCTTTAATTCAGTAGATAACAACCCCGTAGATGTGGAGGAGTTTCGTGAAGATGAAGTACAAATGTTCCATCAGAGAGCCACCCCATATTACTTAATGAACGAACAAGTAGGGGGGCCTTTTACTACTTCCACCCTGCCTAATAATTTCAGCACCCCACCTAACCCCAATGCTAGCAACAACCTTGGCTATCCCCATGTGCCCAAGCAATACTTGAACAACAACCAACAGCCTGATCAAGCCCAGAGTTAGCCGACTAGTTCATCCATAGGCAGATCCTTTGAGCCCGAAATTGAACAAATGGGGGAATACGTTGCTAAAGAATTTAAGAAAGTAATATTAGGTGGTCTTCCTTTGATTTACTCAAGATTCCTGCAGTTAGGCAAGCCTTCTTTAGGGTTATTAATGGAACTCCATCCTCTAAAATGACACAAGAAATACCTACCAAGAGGTTGACCTTTGAAGAGCCTCGACAAGAGCCCGTAATCTAAGAGATCATAGGCAAGAAGAGAGATGCCTCCACCAACCAACAAATTAGAAAACAACCTAACAGAGAGCAGATCCTAGTGCAAACCAAAGAAAATTCCAATGAAAAGGATAAAGCTCAAGTAGCCCAAGCTAACACGCCCCTAGGATTATTACAAGGAAAGTTTGAAACTCCACCCTTCCTTACCACAACAGGATATTTAGAAAGAACTTGCACAATTTCCTAATTGACTTTGGAGCATCAACCAATGGCATGCCTCTCACAGTGTGCACAGCCCTTGGGATTACCCCCACAACTTCTAGAAGAAAAGTGATTCAACTGGACAAAACTGAGGTCAATATTGTTGGGGAGATCAATCGCATTCTTAAGCAGATTGTTGCAAATCCAAGGGTGTAGTAGGTTATTGACATCCAAGTTGTGGATATTCCCAACACATATGGAATTATCCTAGGATGAGACTTTACTCATGCATTGAATGGCTATGCTGCAATAGATTTTTCTCATATGTACCTACCATGGAAAGGACTACCAAACCAGATTCAAATAGATCAGGAGCCACGAATGAAGTTCATGATCATGGAATACAACAATACAAATGAGGTGTTGTTTGCTGAAACAGAATTGGGTAATTATTTCCCCTTTGCTTATTAGGAAGAAGCAAAGCCTCAAGAAGAAGAGCTACCTATAGAGGTCTTCCTAGTGCAATGTACTCCTCTAACCAACTTGGCCTATATGCCTCAAAGCACAGAAATGTTAGTGGAATCAAAAGATGAAGAGACTTATGAAGGCAACCTAGGATTGTTGAATGGTTTCCAAGATTTCATGGAGAAGTGCGTACAAGATCAACTTAGCCTTGGGGAAAGGATGGATTTCCAATACCTCTTACTACCAAGCTAGTGTAGAGTTCAAAATGCTGCCCACTTCGAGTTTGATTGTTGCTTGTGCCAAACAGAAGTAGAACATATCAAATGGTTAGTTACTCCTAAGAAGGAGATGCCAATGGGGCAGCCTGCCCCAAATCATATTGAACCAATGCCTACTCTGAAGTTTGTAGATGCAAACACATAGCCTAAAGGGAATGAATGCATCATTGTACTTGACGTCAAAGAGCCTTCCAAATTTTGGATGCTACACTTTGATGGATCCAAGTCTAAGCAAGGAGTTGTAGCCAAGTTCGAGCTCATCAGCCCCACAGGTAAGACTTACTTCACTACCCATAGACTATAGTTTTATTGTACCAACAATGTAGTGGAATATGACGTGTTAGTACATGGTCTCTTAATGGCTCTGAGAAAGAATGTTAAAATGTTGCAATTTTTTGGTGATTCTAAGTTTGTATTCAAGCAAGTTAAGAAGTTGTACTTGTGTCATGATAGAAGGCTTGAAAACTATAGACATAGAGTCTGGGATCTATTAGAGAGTTTAGATGCCTTCAATATATAGCTAATCCCACGTTCCAAGAACCATACTACTTATGCCTTGGCTCAAGCAGCCAACACATTACAACCTCTATCTTTGTTTGGTCTCAAGAGATTCATAGTTGAGCTGACATCAACCCCGTCTGTCCCAAACAATGTCACTCACTTCCAAGTATTCAATGACGATAAGAAAATCCTTGAGTTCATCACAAGTTTTGACATGTTTTCCACACAAATAATTGATGAAGCTGATTCAGAAGAAGTTGAACTTGACATAGAGCTGGTCATAAACCTCAAAACCAACACTATTCCATGAGGTATGGTCCAACTTGAACGAATATTTGACCTAGATATGATTTGAGATCAATACCAGCAATAAAAGAAGGAATCCATAAGCAACCAGTGTGACACACACAACCTCAGAATAATCGAGGAAGTCAAAGATGTATTCATTGGCAAGGTGTGTGTTGCAGAAGAAAAGAAAGGGATCATTGATTCTTTGAAAAAGTACCACAATGTGGTAGCATGGAGCTATGAGGATTTGAAGACCTATGATACCTCCATTATCATGCATACCATCCCCCTCAAACCTGACATGCGACCATTCTGGAAAAGGAAGTTCCCCATCAATGCCTTGTTGGAGCCTATCAACTACAAAGAAGTGCAAAAACTACTTTCAGCCAGAATCATCTTTCCAATTAGGCACTTCACATGGGTGGCTAATTTGGTCCTGACTAGGAAAAAGAACAAAGAAATCAAATTATGTGTGGAATTTTGCAATCTAAATAGAGCTTCAGAGAAGGAAAACTATCCAGTGCCTTCATTGGATGGGATGTTGCAGATCATCAATGGTTCATAGATGATGTCTTTCTTGGATGGGTATTCTAGGTACAACCAAGTCATGGTGCAGTACGAAGATCGTCACAAGACAACATTCACCACCAAGTGGGGTACCTTTTCCTATAGACGAATGCCATTTGGACTCATCAATGTTGGCACCACCTTTCAACGTGCCATGGACATTGCCTTTAAAGATCTTATTGGAAAGTGTATAATCATCTACATGGACGATTTGACCATGTTCTCAAACAAGCAGAGTGATCATGTCTCTGATCTATGCAAATTATTTTAGAGGTGTCAAGAATTTGGAGTTTCTCTTAATCTGAAGAAATGCATCTTTGGAGTCACAAAGGGCAAGTTGCTCTGGCACGTTATTTAAAAATGAGGACTTTCTATAGATCCCAAGTGTATCCAATCCCTACTAAAGATCCAGCTGCCAAGTAGCAAGAAAGAACTGAAATATTTCTTCGAAAAGATCAACTTCGTTAGGAAGTTCATCACTGGCTTTGTTGAAATCATCAAGCCACTCAATGCGATGTTGAAACAAGATGCTAAGATCGAGTCGACCCCAGAAGCAAAGCAAGCCTTTGAAGAAATTAAGAAATCTATTGTTGAGGCATTGGTCCTAGTTAGCCCAGACTACCTAAAGCCCTTCTACATTTATTCATTTGCTTCAGATCACTTGTGTGCCAACATCTTGACTCAAAAGGAAAATGATGGAAATGAGCACCCAATTGCCTTCATAAGTTCTCCCTTGAAAGATGTTGAACTAAGATACCAAAATGTGGAAAAACAAGCATATGCTCTTGTCCAAGGAGTTAAGAAGTTCAGACATTACATCTTGCACAATAAGGTGTTTACTATTGTTCCTGACCCAACAATGAAGACATTGCTCATGCAAAATGAGTTGGGAGAACAAAGAGCCAAGTGGGTTACATTGTTGCAAGAATACGACATGGAAATTTAGCTAATGAAGTTGGTACGAGGATAGGAACTCACTCGAACAATAGATGAGACAACAATTGAAGTGGGACCCGAACATATAGTACAACAATATCAGCTTGAAGACATGTCCCCTAGGGAATGGTACGATGACATAGTCTACTATTTGTTGAACTAGAAGTACCCATCCCACTTGCAAGGAGTTCAAAAACATGTTCTTCACTTGAAAAGTAGTGGCTACATGCTGCAAGGATCTATACTATACAAGAGGAATCACAAAGGTGTCTATCTGAGATGCCTTGGCAAAGAAGAAGTGAACCGTGTCTTAAAATAATTTCATGACAAATTTGGCATTGGTCATGGATCTGGTCCCTTGACCACTCATCAAATCTTGCGAGCGGGATATTATTAGATGACAAATTTCAAGGATGCTCACAACCACATTTGTATGTTCCATATCTCCTAGACCGCTGCAACCAAAGAAAAGAATGTCGTTGTCCCGTTGCAACTAGTTTTAGGTGAGATCGTTCACACAATGGGGTCTTGACTTCATTGGTCCAATAAGCCTGTCATCATCTACAAGACACAGGTACATTCTAATTGCTTTTGATGATTGTACTAGATGGACAGAATCCATTGCATGTAAGCAATGCACAATAGAGGTAGTTACAAATTTTCTCGAAAGTTTTATCTTGAATTGTTTTGGTTGCCCATATGCATTAGTATGTGATAATGGCCCTACATTTTCCTTGCTCAAATTTGTTGGTTGGGATTTTGATTATGGAATTTCCCTCAAGTTTTTGTCTAACTACTATCCCCAGGGAAATGGCTTGGTGGAATCCACAAACAAAAACCCGATCACTGTGATTAAAAAACTGCTTGATAGGAATCCCAAGGATTGGCATACCCAACTCTATTTCACCCTTTAGGAAGATTACACATGCCACAAGGCTGCCCTTGGTGATTCCCCATTCCACCTCATTTATGGCTTAGAGCCTATATTCCCAATTCACCTAAAAATACCCACCCTCCAGTTCATCAATGACTTCTATGAAGAAGGGAATCATAGAGAAGCTCGCTTGGCTTAGTTGTTACACTTAGAAGAAGTGTGTGACCATACTATAGAAAAAATTTCCAAACATTAAGGCATTGTCAAAAGATGGTTCGATTGCTGAGCCAAAGTCAAGGCCTTCAGAATCATTGATCTAGCCCTATGTTGGGACAAGGCCCATGAGAAGAAAGGGGGAAATGAAAAATTTGACAAGTTGTGGCTTGGCCCCTTTCAAATTGCCGAAATCCTTGGAGACAATGCTTTCCACCTAAAGACTCTAACTGGTGAAGGTGTCTCATTTCCTATCAACGAGCAACACCTAAACCATTATTTTCAAGTTTCTCTTGTAAATACTTGTACATTGGTTAGTTTAGGCTACTTTTGGTTATCTTTCATCTCACTGCTTTGCATCGCTTTCATTTTTTCCCATTTCCTAGTTGTTTTGATTTAATGAGGGTGTTCTTTATTTTTATTGTGGTGGTCATGCTCATTCAACGAATGGTTCATTTTTTTGCCCGCTCTTATTTTTCTTTGGCTAAATATTCACTTTCAACCATTGGTCTCTGATAGTTGTCATGGAATGGCTTCCTCGCTTGAACTTTGACTTAGAACCCGACCCTTGGTTGAATCTCCCTTTCACATTCATCTTAGATCCTACACAACATGCATATTAATGGTTTCCAAAGAGCTGTATAGCAGTTGTTATGATGACTTGGTAAGCTAAAAATCTTAAATCTGCTCTAGTGACCACTGTGGTTCCCTAACCCATAGTAAGCTTCAATGCTTGCACAGCTGAGAAAAAGAAGAAAGTGTTAAAAGGATTATTAAAAGAGAGATAAGAAAAGGAAATTTTTTTTAAAAATCAAGTAACTGTATGGGTGTGTGGATAACTCTAATGGAGCTATGGACGCCCGGCTAGTAGTAGAGAAATGTTCATAGTGTCACAGCGATAACTCTGCAAGGGATATGGATGCTTGACTGGCAGCGGGGCAATGTAAAGGTTACTTTTGGGGTTGGATGATTCATGTAGCTTGCTCAGTTAGATTAACTACCACTTGCCACATTTTCTACGGAAAGGGAATGAATTCACTAAACACACACTTCTAAGATGTCTTCATGGGTTGATTCAGCTAAGGATCTCATTCTCCTAGTTCACTCTTGGAAGTCAACCCCTGGTCTACAAAACCAAAAATTATGGGTTTTGAATGAGCATTTATCCTTAGAACACTCTAGATTGTTCTCCAGCAGAGTCGCCATTTGCTGTACCTCTAGCATGCATGCCCCATTTGAAACGGGGACCCTCTCTTTCCCTCACCTCATCGGGTTTATTTTGTTTCCACCTCATTTTACGTGCCCCTTGTTTGGTGTTCAAAGTGGTCTATGAGTCCCCAAGGAGTTCATCTTGAGATGACCATGTTTTTCCCCCCTCAAATTTTAAAAGGTTCTTGGTCTCTATTTTTTCCCATTAGTTGTTTTCCTTAGCCTTTCAAAGCTGACATCCTTGGGTCTTGTTGGGTCCACCCTATTGGGCCACCTTGCATGGCATTCCATTGCCCCATGGCTTTCTGGAACGGTCTTCCTCTCATAGCTTTCTGACCATCGGATCCCTAGTGCCTATTTGCTAGTCCACATTGAAAATTGACCAAATAGCCATCGTCTGGTGGCTTTCCGCCCCACGGAACCCAAAGCCACCAGCATTGTTTCCCATGACCAAACAACAAATGGCTAAACTCTAACTGTCCCTCACCTATCGAGTCCCGATGCTCCCGCCATTGTTTTCAAATGACAGCTCACCAACTTCAACCTCGTCGTACGATCATTAATGGCTCGAATTTAATGTGCTATTTTCTATAAATAGCCAAGTTTAAGCTATCATTTTCATTGTGTTAGTTGAGTGAAACAAGTCAGAGTTCCCTCCAATCCCGCCATCACTTTTGCATCACTTGTTTGCAACTTTGAGATTCTTGCTACTTACCTAGTCGTCTACCTTCTTCAGATTCTTGAGGTCAGTTGACCGCCTTGCACCCTGCTTCATGTTTTCTTTGATTTCTTGCAAAATGGGTGAATTTAATGAGGAAAAAACTTGATAACTAGCTAAATAAAACTAGGGCACATGAAACCCACATTGTGAAAACTTTAAAAACCTTAAAATTGATCCATACGCCAATCACAAAACTTTGACTTCTCGCCATTGTTCGTTAGCCATAGAATTCTTGTTATGCGGGCCCATGAACTCCCATTGCCACTGATAACCTTTGGAACAAAGTTAAACTCAAAGTGGAGAATTACCCGGTAGGGCTCACCATCACAAAAGGACCCATCTCATTCACTTCCCAAACTTAGAAAAACTCACAAACTCAAATCAGAGTCCAACAACCCACTCAGGTCCACCCCTGCGGGATTCCGTCTCTGGGGCGTCACTCATGACCTGTCATTCCAAACAGCCTTTGGGCCTTAAATTTCTGGTACTCGGGTCTCATCCCTTTGATCACTCCTCAAACTTGAATCTGGTAAAATCTAAGTCCTAGCTCTTTGTGGGTCCTGTCTCATGGACTTCCTCCTAGGGAGGTCTATTTGTGCCTCGCTGTCTTTAATGGCTATGACATCACGTCCTCCCATCCTTTAGGTCCCACCCTTGACTTCGTTGGTGGACTTCATTCGCCCTCCAAAACAAGAAAGTGATAGCCTCTTTCGGGCTCCATCTCGCGGACTTCCATCTGCGGGCCACTATGGTGGAACTGTTGTCTCTAAACAACTTCTGATTAACAACACTTTGCCCTCCGGGTTTTGACCTTATCATTGCACTTTGAACATGATGATGAAAATCACTAAATGAAAAACCTTCTGCAGGCCTCTTTTGTTAGACTACCACCATAGGAACTCCATCCTAGCCCCACTGTTCCTAATTGGAAGGTTCTCACTGTCCGCCCACTGCCTAGAACCCGACCTCCCTTTTGTCCCTAGACATTCAAAATGATGAATGAATAGAGCTGAAGGCCTTCTGTGGGCCTGATGTCACAGGCTACTACCATCAAAACTCCATTTGACTTCTGCCATCTCCAAACGGCTGCAACCCGATGTCCTCCCGTCCCTTCTGACTCGAAATACCCAAATGATGAAAGGTTATGTTGACTACCTTCCAAAGTTGTGGGTTCTGCCCAACGGAACTCCACTCGTGGGATGTCATCTTGCCAGAGCCATTTTCAATGGTATACCCCTAACATCCAAGCCTCCTTCTAATTCAGATTGCTCAAGGCAGGTCAGGACACATGGGCTATCGTGCCCTAATTATTGTCCCTTGTACAACTACTCCAAAACTACCATCATCCTAGGGAAGTCCGACCCCTTGGACCTGAATTGCTCAAACTCCCTCCTGTAAAATGTTAATGCCAATATGAGAGATATGTTAGGATTCTTAAATGATGTTTTATCCAATCTAACATCCTCTTGCAGGGTTTTGGCTAACTTTTCCTATGATTTCATGCTTGAATGTGCTTACCTCTCTCTCGCTCGCAAGATTTATGGAATCAATACTTGCAGGACCTTCGGAGGTGGTCATGGAGAAGGAAAAGGGAAAGAAAACAACCAAGGCACCCCATGGGAAAAATCACAAGGATCAGATGAAGTATAAGTTCTAAGGGGAACCTCTTAACTCCAAAGTAACCACAGCCTAGAAGGAGATCTCTGACACGAACATCGGTTAGGTAGACATCGATGAATTCAAACGGAGAGTCCAAATCAACCCTACAACAGAAAGTGCAAGGAAAATCAGAAGTAGTGGGTTGGCCAAAGTTGCAAGCTTCCCTCTCGCTCTTGTTAGCCCTAAACTAGTGATGGCTTTTAGAGAGGCATACCAAGAAGAAATGAGAACCATTGTAGACAGGGACCGAACAGACTGGTTGATCTATTAGCCAAGTCAATAGGAAAATATTTTCACATCCCTACCTTTGAAGAAATGGAAGAAGCTACTGTAAATGATGCCAAAGAAACGTGGGATGTACATCCCCTCAAATGTAAAAGGATTATCAATCAATATTGGTTGAAGGAGAAGAGGGGAGTGCTGCTAAAGTGCCCCAAGAAATCTACTACAACGACTTCTATGAGGATTTCAATGATTTGGTAACCTTATTAAGTAGGGTCATGGGCCTCCCCATTGCAGTCTATTTCCAAGAGTGGATTTTTTACTTCGTGGAGGAGATCCTCAGAGGAAAAACTAAGTTCTATTGGGTAGGAATCATAAGCAATTGCTTGCATGAACAATTTGTGGTTGTTAAGAACACCTCAAGGTTTTACATGACCTCCTACCTTGTCTATTTGCTAGCTGAAAAGACACAATACAGGGGCTTGTTTAGAGCTCCTAATACAGAACCGAATAGGGAGCTGAAGATCTATGATAGATATCCCCAATTGCAATTTAGGAACTTCAAGAGGGAATATTGCAGTCAAGGATGCTTTCATAGGTCATATTATCAGATTGCTTAGGGGTGACTTCGAAAGGAGAGTCTCCCACAGTGCTAATGCTTTCCTCCAATAGTTTTCCTTCTTGTTCATTCAATTTCCTAGGTTTACCTACATTCAAGATGGAGGTTTCTCAGAGAAACCATACAAGCTGCCCTGATGTCCCAATGATTGAATAATACTATTATAGCTCTCCAGGTAGCTACAACATGCACATAATATTTTGAGCGGAAAACACAAAGTGGGGACTCCTTATCCCCTCTATTTCGGCCAAGGGCTATATCAGTTCCACACCTCCCAATGTGCAGATCATTCTGACAAGAGGCTGGTGGAATACCAGTTGCAATTCCACACTGCTCGACAATGAATGGACCCCTATGGAAAACTAAGGAAGGCAGTCGGGCCTAAACACACCCATGTGCATCATGTTGAACACTTTTGGGAAAATTGCAAGGATGACAAAGAAGTGTGGATGAGACACTATATGTAGATGACTGCATATTTTGTGAAAATAGTCAAATTGTTCCTGGTGCCAAACCAAGTAGCAGAGGAGGAGGATATAGTAATTGATCCTCAATATGAAGCAGTTGCTAATCTATCATTTCCTCTAATTGATTGGGATGAGCGAGAGGTTGATGAACTCGATATTCTATCAAAGCTCGTTGAGGCTCGAACGAAGGAATGGATTGATGAGAAAGTTGCCTGATTGAAGCAACAAGGGGTTGCCTTGACCTATAGAGAACTAGAGGAAGAGCCTGCAAGTGAAATTGATAGTGGAACGGCTACTGCCCCAATGGGAGAAGCTTCCCAATCTCCTCCAGTAACTAGATTGAAAAAGAGAAGAGGTGGCTAAAAAGCAATACAAACCCCAAGTCTACTCAAGAAAAGCTTTAGAGGGTGAATCCTCCAAAATACCAAATACATCGAGAGGTCTTGATACCATCCAAGAGGACCCTCTCCATGAAGGAGAGGAAGTTTAGGTCAAGCAGCCAAAGTCCCCACCTGATGCCTCCACTCTTGCCACTATTGTTACTGTTGTTGTTACTACTATTGGCCCTCTACCTACCTCTCATGCAATGGTTGGCACCTCCCCACCTACAATGGACATCTTTATTCACCTTAATTCCACTCCACCCATGGCACAAGTAATGATAATTGATTCTTCCTCTGCCACCACCTCTCCACTCTATTCTTCATCCATGTCTCCAACCACTTCTCTTCCCCTAGCAACCGCTACAATGCAAATACCTGTGGTTTCACTTCCAAAGGCATTCTCCCAACAAATGTAGAGAATCCCTACAGAGCTCTCGGGGGTGCTAATGAATCCAACTATTCAAGATGCCTTGGCACATATTCTTGCTAATAATCCTGCCTCCAATCCTCCAATTGAACCACCAGAAATGAAAGCCATAATGGAAATATCTGAGGAGTTGGAGAGATGATAGAAAGAAGCCACAAAGGGGATTGAGGAGGAAGCGGATGATTACCATGAGCATCCTGAGTTCTAACACCTGCCAATTAATGAGGTGGTGCAGAAAGATGAAGAGATAAAATCCTCTTAGAATGATGGAGAAGACACTGGCACCGAATATATTGTGGAGACTTTTGATGCGGACCTAGAGGAATTAGCTTGACAGTTAAAGAATGTTGGAGAGGAAGAAGAAAGGTAGCCTTTGGGGAAGAAATGGAATCAAGTGATAAGATGGAGGAGGATACTGAACCTCCAACTAGGGAGTAGGATGAAATCCCCAAACACGATGAAGAAATTCCGAGAGAGAGAGAGCAAGAAGAGAAAGAAGAGAAAGAAAAGAAAGAATAGGAAGAAGTACCGCCTCAATGCAAATGAGGAAGGAAGCAACCCGACGAACATGAGCATGATGAGGAAGAAAAGAAAGTTGCTAAAGGGGAAGACAACCCCAAAGAGCATGTAGCCGCCAAGTCTTGACAAAAGGAAACTATATTCATTCATGATTCAGATGAAGTAGAAGGAAAAAGGGCCAAGCAAGAGACTCTAGGCAGTAAGGTGATGGAGATTGAACACACCCATGAAGAAGAGCATGATCATGAATCACCAACGGGGGAGTCTCAGATGCCTGAATGGCTTGAGAAACAATTGGAGAAGAAAGCTCCTACCCCAAGGGACCCAAACACAAGGTTGGAGGCCATCTTGGCTCGAGCCCGGGTCAACACGAAGAAAGAGAAGAAGCCTAAGGTCTGATCTCATCTCACAATGGATGCCTCCAGGTCTAGGGCCATACAAGTAGCCACTCTAGTGGTAGGAGAAGAAGGGGTGAGCTATAACCTCTCCACCCTTGATCTAGGGACAGCCACATGAGAATAGAAAATTGATCATCTCCAGGGGTTCGTAGCCACCATCATGCATCAAATGCATAAGGATAAGATTTATAAGGAGGAACTAAAAGAAGAAGTGGCTGATTTGGCAGCCTATATTCAAGAATGGTCATCAATGGAAGAGCTCCCCACCACATCCTTAGCACCACCACAATTATTATCCAAGGACCATATTGATCAACTTGAGAAAAGGAAGAATTGGACAAAAGCCACAGAGGATTGGTTCAAGCAGGTCATCTACAATGGAAACATGGGCATCGATCACGTAGTTAGAACTGCCAACAAATTCCTTGAGTTGTAAAGAGTGCTCGAGGGAATAAGTTTTGCACTGACTTCCCCGAGTTATATAGGATCACACACCCCAAACTTGAGGCTATCCTCAAGGTACCTAATGGATCGTGGGAAAAGGAATTTTCTTTGGAAAAAAGGTGATCATTGGCTTGTGGAAACAGGGAAACTGAGCCTTGACCACAGAAAAGAGGTATTGGAGCAAGTGCTCCGTGAGGTGGAACTTGAGATTTCCTGGATAAGGGAAGTCAGTGTTGTTTGTGAAGATTACATAAAGCTGATGACAGAATTTGATGTGCCCGCAGTCGAGTTGGATCCCGAAAAGATAAAGCCCTACTTTTATAAGAAAATGGAGAATGGGACTATGGATGCACTAACGCCATATTTCATGAGTTTTGTTGCTCAAACCTTCTCTCAATCTAAACAGGTGATGAAGAACGCGTAGAAATTTGACAAGGACTGGAATACCATCACAAACAAATCAAGGAGGCTAAATTTTCAAGTAATTCAATCTGATATATTGGAGTGGAAAAAGCTCCAAGCATTGATTGAAAAATTTGTGGAATATGCCACCGTGAAGAGAAGTGAAGGCAACCCTATTATTGATGAGGAGTTCCTCACTATGTAGTTGTAGCAACAGGGAAATTAGCAAAAGACAAAATTGCTACAGTGTTGCCACATAAGGACAAAATAGGAAAAAATACAAGGATGTAATTTTAAATTATAATATATTTTGGGGGTAGGTGAAACCCTAGTTTGTTGTGAATCTTGGCCACACAATACAAATCAATCTTGTTCATTCATTTTTCTTTTGGAAAACTATAAATAGGGGTTCTCCTTTTCAATAAAGAGTTGAGTTGTTGTAAAGGCATGTTGCTGAAATTTTAATAGTTCATTGAATTTGGTGAATTTTTGAGTTTTAGTTGCATGTTACATGGTTCTTCTCCCATAGTTAGTTAATTTGAAGTAGATTTACTTTATTGTTCTTCATGTTTTAGCTTGCTTCAATAATTTAGTTAATGTTGTTTATTGATTTTGAAGCATTTTTTTGTGTAAAGTTAGTCTAGACTTAGATTGAAAGTTGCTCTAAATTTCAATAGTTTATTCATGCTTATGGTGAATGAATGATTGATTATCTGTAGTCCTTAGAACCTTGCACAAACTTCATGATACTATGATATAATCTGGTTAAGTAAAATTTTGTTTTAGGAAGGCTGTCTACAGTAGAATCCTCCATGATCACTATTCATTGTTGAATTTTAGATACAGGAACCTTCTCTCTTCCCTACCCTTTTCCTTTTTTTTAAACTTCATTGCACATTGTAAAGCCAAATCTTAAGTTGAAATAGGAGTTTAGGACTGTTGTTTGAACTTGCAACAATTGCACACTAACTTCTTGTTAGTAAACAGATTTTTCCTTTGAAAATAAATGAGAGAAAATGACTCAAAATGCCCAGCAAGAAGAAAAAATAGTATTAACAATTGAGTCACTTGCAATGATATTTGCAAGTGATCTCTACTTATTTTACAAGGTGCAGCTACCTTTGAAAGATATGCAATGAATGAAAACTCAGGGTATGATTTTAACCGAAAAGCAGAAAAGGCAACTGATACCTACCCATAACCATGAAAGTATATGTAAAAGATTTAAATTCAAGATTAAGTGAATGCAGAAAATTGACACAAAGCCCCCTTATCTCACCCCCATAGATGATACTCAGGAAAAGAATGAGTAGCAAATTCTCCCTTCAATAGATGAATTATTCTGAATTCAAAGCTTAGGAAATAAATACACATACAGCTTGACATAACATAATTAATACTGGAAAGTAATTGCAAAGACCCAAATTTCATTGACAATTTAAAGAAAAAATCAGCAAATGCAAAGATCTGAAAACATCTTCCATATTTCTCCAATATCAAAATTGTGAATACAAAGACTCGATATTCTATACAGCAAACTATGAGAAAAGAAAAATAAACTACCCTCCTTCCTTCCCCAAATAGCAGGAAAAGATCCTTCTTTAGAAGGAAGTTTTACAATAAATAAGCCTCACCCATGAGACTCTTTAGTTCCTATAACTGTTTTTTTCAAAATGAAAAAGAATATTCTCCCTTTTGATATTAACCGCTTCTTGAAGAAGTTACAATGACCACTTCTTTCTTGCCGTAACAATCTCTTGGACTGACTTTTGATTTTCTTCTTTAAATACATTCTATATAATCATAAAATATAGACAAAGTCATGTCATACTCATCATTAAATAAGGAGGTTATGAATCTTGAGAAACCCACAACCAAGGTTACGAAACTTGAGAAACCCATGACCAAGGTTACGTAACTTGAGAAACCTGCGACCAAGGTTATGAAACTTGAGAAACCCACGACCAAGCTTACAAAACTTGAGAAACCTGCAACCAAGGTTACGAAATTTGAGAAACTTGCGACCAAGGTTACATAACTTGAGAAACCCATGACCAAAGTTATGTAACTTAAGAAACCCACAACCAAGGTTATGAAACTTGAGAAACCCGCAACCAAGTTACAAAACTTGAGAAACCCACGACCAAGGTTATGAAACTTGAAAAACCTGCGACCAAGGTTACGAAACTTGAGAAACACGCGACCAAGGTTACATAACTTGAGAAACCCACGACCAAGGTTATGTAACTTGAGAAACCTATGACCAAGGTTACGTAACTTGAGAAACCCACAACCAGGGTTACCAGCCTTTTTAAATTTTCATATGGAGTTTAAATGCATCTATTATTTTTCCAAACATTATGCTTTGGCTACAAGATGAAAACCTTCATATCTTCCACAAATCAGCTCTGTTTTTCTTAAAATTTGGACAATAAGAGGATTGAGTTCTTCTGAGAAAAACCAAGAATTATTTTAATTTCCAGCACTCTAAAACTTGAAATTTAGCCTCATTTGCAACTTGGTAGGGAAAAATGTAAGGTTTAAAATATCTCAAAGAGTGAGGCATTTGGGCATGAAAACTAGCCAGATTAATTGGAATGTGGTTAGGATCAAGATCACAAAAGGATTTTGAACCAGCTTTAATAAATTTTGAAAATTAATTATTTTCATGTTTGGCAAGTTCATGGTTTGGGTGCTCTTGAAATTTGAAAATTTTCAAGTTCAAATTTTTGGACAACATTTCCCCATCTCAGGAACTCCATTTTAAGATCCAACTTCCCTCTAGCTTCACCTCGTAAGTCTGCCCTATGATTACCAGCAAAATCACATCAAACATCAACTGAGAAATTTCATGCACGACATGACTCGACACCTGAGAGACCTTGGGGTGATTTTCAGCAACTTGTTGTTGGAGATTACCTTTCAAGAGAGGTGATGCACCTATGCATTACCTGTGTTAAGAAATGCATAAACCACCCATCAACAGAAGTTTTTAGTGGACAAAACTGACTATGCAGAGCTTCATGTCAGGGATGGAAGGAAGCTCAAGGTTGGAAAGGATGTTCTATAGCATGATAAAGAAAGGCTCATCCATTTTTGTGAAAAAATATGAAGGATTAGTAGCCTAGTCATATGATGACCTCAAGGGATATGATCCCAAAATCATCCACCATACTATAGAACTAATGGAAGGAGAAAAACTCGTCTGCCAGAAGTAGAGGCCAATGAATCCAAAGATTGATGCATTGATGGCACAAGAATTGACAAATCTAATTCACTCCTAAATCATCTTCTTAATCAAGCACAACACATGGGTGTCCAACCTGATCCTTTTCCGAAAGAATGGAGACATTCACCTATGTGTTGATTTTCAAGATCTGAATAGGGCATCCTTGAAGGACCACTACCTGTTGCCTTCCATGGAGTCTATCTTGCAAACAGTGGTCAGCTCGGAAATTTTTTCTCTGTTGGATGGCTTCTCTGGTTACAACTAGATCTAGGTAAAATAGGAGGACCAACATGAAACAACATTCACTAGCAAGTGGGGGACGTTTGCCTCCGTGAAAATGCCCTTCAATCTTTCAAATTCAGGAGCTACTTTCCATCGAGCAATGGATATTGCTTTCAGAGAATTGATCAACAAGATTATCTTAATCTACTTGGATGATCTAATGGTATTCTCTAAGTCTAAAGATGATCATTTTTATCATTTAGAAATAATTTTTTAAAAATTCTAGGAGTTCGGGATATCCCTAAACCCAAAAAATGTGTTTTTGGAGTTCCGAAAGGAAAACTATTAGGACACATGGTGTCCAAAGATGGGATTGCAATTGAACCAGAGTGGGTTAAGGAAATCAGGGAGCTTGCCCTACCAGTCAATAGGAAGGGAGTTCATTCCTTCTTGGGAAAGGTAAATTTCATAAGCAAATTCATTTCTAATTTTGTAGGTTTAATTAGACCTATCACCCTAATGCTCAAGAAGGATCAATTGTTCAAATGGACAAAAGAGGCCAAAGAATCCTTTGAGAAGGTTAAAGAAGTTATTTCTTGAACTCCTATTTTGGTAAACCCAGACCTATCAAAGGACTTCATAATGTATGTGTTTAGTAGCAAATCCAATATCGCTACTATTTTGACCAAAAGGATGATGAAAAAAAGGGAGAACATCTGATAGCATTCCACTCTTGGACCTTAAAGTATTATGAGACAAACTATAACTTTGTTGAAAGACAAGCATTCACCATTGTTAAGGGGATCAAGAAGTTATGACACCTCATATCTTGCAACAAGGTGGTTGTATATGTTGTGCATTCCAGTGTGCATGAATACATTATGGAATGAGAAATCATAGAAAAAAGGGCCAACTAGATTACTAAGATCCTAGAATATGACATTGAGGTCAGGCCCATGAAGACTGTGCGGGGAAGAATATTGTGCGAGTATCTAGCACATGACGAAGAAGTAGCAGCTGAGGAGGAACAACCCGCGTTGGTTCTAATGAATGAATCTAAGTCTGAAGACTGCTAGTTGGCGGATAGGATGAGATTCATGCAGACTAGGAAATATTTAATGGGCATCCCTTCTTAGAAGAAAAGATTCTATAGAAATTGTAGAATAGCATATATGTGCTCATTAAAGGAATCATTTTCAAAAGGAACTTTAATGGTGTTTTTTTGTGGTGCATCACCTCAGAGCAAGCGAAAAGAATTCTAAACATTTTTCACAGTAGTCCCGTGGGTGGAAACTTCTCTAAAAACACCACCGCCATCAAAATTATGTGTGTCAGGTACTTCTGGCCTACATTGTTCAATGAGTCACACTCTCTAGTTAAATCTTGCAAAAAATGCCAATTCTTCACAAGGAGGAAAAACTTTGCAATGCCTCTGAATCCAATAGTAGTTGAAGAACCCTTAGCATAGTGGGGGTTGGATTTCATCAGGATGATTAATCCCACTTCTAGTGTTGGACATAAATGGATCCTCATAGCTACAGACTACTTTACCAGATGGACTGAGCCCATGCCCCTGAAGAATGCAATGGAAGCGGAGATTGTGAACTTTCTCAAAGAACTAGTAATAAGGTTTAACCCACCAAAGACCATCATCTCCGACAATGAAAAATCCTTCCTAGGTTTGAAGGTATGTCAATTCACACTAAATCACAACATATTCCTAAAGACATCTTCAAACTATTACCCATAGGGAAATAGTCTAGCCAAGTCGACTATTAAAAATTTAGTCTGACTCATTAAAAGAATTGAATCAGAGCATTAAAGAGAGTGCCATCAGAACCTCAAAGAAGCACTCTAGGCAAACCGAATAACCCCCAAGAAAGTCTTAAATACTTCTCCACATGAGTTGGTATATGGGAAGGAAGCGCTATTGCCTATATCTATGGAAATTCTCGCATTGTGGTTGCTCAAGTCTCTGGAAGTTGAACAAAATGGAGCCATGGAGGTCCGGTTGGCTAAGTTGTTGGAGGTGCAAGAGAAAAGAGAAAAATCCTTGACCACCATGTCTAACTGCCAACAGGTGGTGAAAAGGTGGTTTGACAAGAAGACCTCTGACTAGGGTCTTAAATGTGAAGACTTAGTGCTAAAATTCAACAAGAGGGCCACAAAGCCTTGCCAACATGAAATATTTGATAGTCTATGGGAATGCCCTTTTCAAATTATTCAATGCAAGTAGCATAATGCATTTGAATTAAAAAATATGGAAAAAGAAGCATTGGGAATTCCAGTTAACGTAATTTGTCTCAAATTGTTTAATTAGCTTTATCAATCCTTTTGGCAGTGTAAATATGTAATTATGTGAATTTTCTTTGTATTTTGTTCAGCCTAGTCTTTATTAAACAAAACCCATAATGCAAGAATCAGAGAAGAATAAAAGAAACAAAAATTTGACAAAGGGAGCTTTATATTCATTATGTGGTAATATATACTTTAGAACATTACAATGCAAAATGGCTCTCAAGCCATACTTTTCAAGTATATATATATACTAAGCAACTTTTTGAGTATATGTATTAAAAGCCTTCCGAGGCATATATATAAAACAATAGAAAGGAGTTCATTCTTCAAACTAGGGCAGCATCAACATTAGCAACATCAAGAACCACATTATCAACAACAGGGGAAATAGGGACGACAACAACAAGTGGGGGAGGAAACACTAGGTTTCTAAAGTCAGTGTACCACTCCATGTCATAGAAAAGTACTACGTTGCAGCATTGCAGTAGGAAGTGGCAAGCACGAGAAACTCTCTCATGATGCTCTCCAATCATCATAATGTGAAATCTGCTTAGGAATGGTACCCATGGCACCACTACATCCTCTTTAATGTGTCGGTGGAGATCACTTGTTGTGGGAAGACCAAGGCCATACACTACATTCGTCACAACTTCACTAAGGCCTCTGAGGTAGCACTTTGGGAAGATTTCCATGGTGAGTTGTAGTATCATCTGCTTGGGCACCTATATGTCAAGCAAAGAGGCAACAAAGTGAGAGAAAATGTTAGTATTTACTCTATCCTTGTCCTCACACTCTATACAATCCCTCCCCAATACCCATTTCATCACAATTATTTCCATAGAATGCTTGTTCTTAGTCATGCACTTTAAACGTCTGCTAGAAATTTCACCTAAAAAAGTTGTCTCCAACCTATTGCTAGTTAGCCTAATTGAAGTATTCATTGCGTCTATCTATAATTCCAATTACCAAGTGAAATTCTTGCTATTTTCTTTAGGTCTATTTATAGAAACAACCAACGTACAATGCATGTGATAAGCATGATGCTGATCGGATATTAACTTGAAAATCACACCAAGAGAAAACTCAAAAATATCACTGGGTGCAAACTCAAAAATATCACCAAGTTGTGTTTGTTGTGTATGAATTGTTGCATGCAAGTTAAGAAGAATTAATTAATCAGCTTAAACTGGTCAAGTTCTAGGTGTCATGCTATGAGCATTTTTTCAGTCTCCAAGGATGAACTCAAATATTTTTGTGTAATTATTGTTCCTTCTTGTTTAATCATTCTTTTCAAGTTATTAATTGAAAATCATGTGAATGGTCTCATAAGCCTTCAATTTCAGCCTCAATTTCCCAAGGGATGGTACCATAGGTCATGATGACTAAATTTTCATTATGAACTATTATGTTTTTGAAAGGAGTGGGAATTCATTTTGCATGCATGGAAGAGCCCATGGTATGTGCCAAATTTATTGCTTGAAACAGCTATTATTTCTAACTCCTGAATAAGGAAAGGCTAAGTGTTGCATGCAAAAGAACAACACTGTGAAGAGTTTTTGAGTACGTTGTTCATTGTGAAGGGCTTTGAGTGCACAGTTTGTTGAAGAACCCAAGTGAGTTGCAGGAAAGTGGAGTGTTCGCAAAGTCTACAAATTCCTAGAATGGTCCAGAATCCTCAAATGGAAGAACAAAGTGAGGTGGTTCAAAGCTTATTTCACGTCATGATAGCAACACCAATGGCCAATATTTTTGATGACATCTCTTACGCTTCGCCTAGGATACCAAAGAAGCCAAATTGGCCTCACACGTGAGTCGTAGACAAGAAAGCTCACGGGAACCAAACCTTGATAGCGGAAGAATGGGATAACATTCACGACCCTATCCTTAGAACCAACCCTAAGAGTCTTAGGGAAGGTGCTTGTGAGAGGATTAAAAATACCAATAACCAGGAGCCCTTGGTATATAAGTTGTGGTTTTGCAGTCTTCCACAGTATATGGTTCCTTTTGTGCATCATTTCTTGGAATTAGTACGCGAGTGTGCTCAGCATTTCAACCCAAATACTGGCATCATTGAAGGTTGGAAACTTAGGGTGGTGATTAGGGTTTTCAGTTGAGAAAATAGCATTCTTTATTCTAGTATTACTTCGTGAAAGCCATTTTTCAAGAGATGCTAAACCAATTCAAGGAATACAACACACATCATAGGTTCAGGTTTTCTTCTCTTCTTGCTCATGTTTTTACACCAAAACCCTGACTTCTTTAGAAACTATATGGGCTTGGCTATGTTTGATGAAAAAGGGGTAAGAAGGCCAGTTTCTATGTGGATCTCATCCTTTCTGTAACTTATCATTACTATGCATATTTTGAGTGTTTCCTAGCTCTGATTTTGAAATATGTTAGTAAGGATGTGAGGGTTATCGAATTTTTGTCGAGCCAAACTAGGTGGATGCAGAATTTTACTCCTTGCGATTGGTTCCTTGGGGAGGATTTTACTTTTGTTAGGCTACATGGTTTTACCGAGGAACCATTTTGGCTCCTAGTGTGCATCACAAACAAGGTGTTGGTCATTGAGGTATTTCAGAAACTGGTGATTATCAAGGTGTTGGTCATTGAGGTATTTCAGAAACTGGTGATTGGTTCCTTGGGGAGGATTTTACTTTTGTTAGGCTACATGGTTTTACCGAGGAACCATTTTGGCTCCTAGTGTGCGTCACAAACAAGGTGTTGGTCATTGAGGTATTTCAGAAACTGGTGTCAACTTTTGTAGAGGAAAGAAGCAAAAAGGTTATTTCAAATGCCCTTTGAGCTTGAGAACAGTGATAATGTTAAAGAAGCAGACACATGGTTTGCTAGAGGTGAAGCTAGCTCATTTAGGGCTGGTTTTAATTTGTGACAAATGGGATTATAATCCCAATAATGACTTAGCAAATTTGAATGTTAAAGTGACTTACAACTCTCGGCCTTACTAGGAAGCTCGGCGGAATCCACAGCCAGGGGACCAGGATGATTTATTTGTGGACCTAGCCTATGTTCCTATTGATGATAAGAGGTCGCCATGGCTCTCTTTCTATTTTCCTTTGGAGAAGCCTAGTGACAAGTGTAAAATGGGTGTCACCCTTTTTAAGCAATTGGTCAAGCAATGGTAGTGGAGTGAGGAAAAATTGCACACTTTTGGATTTATCGTCAGGAGACCAAATGCCTCGATGCCTTGTTCCAAGAGATAGGCAAGGATGAAAGATTTGATGATCTATGCAACAAAGGGCATGAAGATACTGATGCAAGCATTGATGAGGATGTAGAGCTAGAGGAAGCAATGACAATAAGCAAGAGAAAAGAGGAAAAAAATTCCCAAACACGGAACATAGGAAAAGCGGTGGAACAACCTGTCAAAACTCCACTAAGCACACAAGTGACTATATCACAATTAGAGGCCTCACTACCACATACATGGGTTGCGAAGAGATCTAGAGTAGCCTAGCAACCTCAGGAGGTCATAAAGGTGGACAATTCTCCACTCGAGAAGAGGTTGTGCACTAATGCAACTCCAAGGGAAAGCTCGCAGGAACCTGCAACGAGCCAAGGATCAAAGTCCTTTGCACCTCAGGTATCTTTCTATCCCTCTCTTCTCACTTCACAATCCTTGGTTACCCATGTTACCTCTGCATCCCCCATTACTTCGAGTATTCGCCTTCCCTTTTTTGTTTCCACACCTACGGGAGGTTTCTCTCAATTCTCCCAAATCAGACAAGCAGCTTTTACTCCTCCACGGTTTGTTCCACCTTTTGTCAAAGACCAGTCTAGACCCACCATTGCTACACCTTTTGCTACCATCGTGTTAGCTCCAGCTCAACTAGCCCAATAGATGGTTACCTCTACATCTCCTCTACAACCAGGGCTCTCTATGATTCCTTCCACCACTTCCCAAACTAGACCTTGGCACAACATACCCCCGTTCTCCCCATTAATGGTCTCTCTTCCAAGAAGATGTCATTTGGGACCACAACTCTCTCATTCCCTTTTTCTCTTCCACCCAGTGCACCCTTCATCAGAAAATTAATTAAATCACCAATAGAATTTATGGGGAAAATAAATAGAACTAAAGCAGCATGGGCTACCAAGGTTCAGAAGAGAAAAGAAAATGATGCAGTGAAACCTGTCAAGCCATGCATGCAAACCATTTTCAATGAAGTTCAAGGGTCATTGCATTTTTCAACCATGACTCCAAACACCATCAAACCGCAAGGTGAGATGCAACCCGAGGATTATATGATCTATGTTGTATGGATCGATTTGCACGTAGCCCAGCTACAAGAAAAAGTTGAGCAAATGTAGGAAACCTAGCGAGTGGTGACTACCAACTTTCCCAAGAATAGTTACCAACTAAAGAAGAAGGAAGAGGAGCTCAAGAACATTAAGGAGAGGTTGGAGACCCTACTGAAAAATGAAAAAGCTAAGGATTTTGAAATTGCATGAATGTCTCAACAAGCACAGGAGGAAAAGGCCAAACTCGAGGAGGAACTTGCCAAGTTCTAGTCCTTGGATCCCAACTTGGTTGTCAGAATGCAACAGAAAAAACAAGAATTGCAAGACTGGTTGGCTCAGGCAGACGGAGAAAAGCAACAAAAGAATGGAGATCTTTGGGATGAACAAGCTCAATTGGAGCAGGAAATGTAGCAAAAAGACAAGGAGTTCCAAGACTGACAAGCTCAGTTTGAGAAGGAGATCCAAGAAGTAAAGTTCTCCCTAGAAAAAGAGTCCACAACCCAAGGCCAAGCTAAGGAATAATTGCTTGCCAAGTTAAGGACTCTGTAGGAACGACTCTCCATTGCAAAAAAAAGAATTGAAGAGTTGATGCAGGATGTCAAGTCAAAGGAGATGGAAATTGGTCTTTTGAAAAATCCTCCCCAACCCCCTAATCCTCAGTCAAATCTGTTCACAACTCAAGGGTAGACAACTGAGAGGGGGGTTGAATCAGTTGTCACCAAATTTTAAACTTATTCAACTTATTAACCTTATTCTCATATCTGATCATTAATTGTGAAAGCATAAATGAACAATAGATCAGAATCACACATAACACCAATGTTTTTACGTGGAAACCTTGTTAGGGGAAAACCCATGGTGGAGGTTAGTCCACAATATTATACTCTATTAAAATTATAAGGAATTATGAATGGGGAATGCACACACATTCAGGCACACCACCTAGAGCTCAATGCTCAAATACAAAATAGGCTTACTTCCCAAAAGAAGACACACTATCTTACAAAAAGGTTCTAATTAAATCTATCATACTTTGAACTGAGAAAAGTAGCATCTTCTAATGCCTGGTTATAGTTCCAGTTAAGCACATGAACACTTCTTCACTCTTCTTCACTCTTCTATCTTTGCTTTGCCTTCGAATGATCTAAACTTTATTCGCACACAAGACTCTTACACTTTGCACACACATGCCTTCAAATGATAAAAAATCGCTCTTATATATCCGCAACAAGAACTTACATCGCTATAAGTCAACTCCAAAATAATAATAAAATGATTATAAACAGTCATCCCAAATCAATAAAGATTATTCATGCGAATCAACCAAGGTCGGCCACAACATAGTGAAGACCGAAAATAACATCCTCAAAAAAGAACCACTTCAATTAATTACTCCTCAAAGATCAACAACATGCTTCAACACCTTGTCGGTCAAGAACGTCAAAAACATGAACACGCAAGAGAAAATCTCAAATCACGAGCACAACAATCAATGCAGATGTGCAACATAGATAGAGAATGAATTAGAAACATCCAAAAGCATCATGAAATAGTAGGGAAGCATCTGTAGCAACTGAATTTACTGGAATCACATGATCTTCATTTAGGAACACAAACTGAAGTAACACAAAAACTGTCAAAATACAAATCCTCATAACTCAATCAAATATTCATGTGGATCTCTGAAACTTGGCATGGATAAACTAGATATGCTCAAAAAGAAACCATTTCGTCCACAACCTCTGAGCAACAACATACTGATCACACTAACAGAAAGAACTTCACTTCACCACTGACAACCTGTAGCACTTCTTATTACAATTTTCTCAATATCATTGACATATACAGCTTCTAATGCAACAATGCTAATAGTGTTGACATCAATGACAACCACATATCAACAACACAACACAACATCCAACAATCTCCCCCTTTGGCATTGATGGCAACACATGATGTGAAAAATACCATCAACACAACTACACTTACTCCGCCTTAGGTTTTGACTCTTCTTTCCTCAACTCTTCTCCCCACAAAGATTTTTCACATTAGTCTTCTCCCCCTTTGACATCAATGGCAAAGATTTCTTCTATACAAGCTTTGAACCACATATCTAAACACCTAAAATTTTGAACATCTGACTACTCCCCTTGAGTATCAGGCACCAGAACATCAATCCAAATCAAAATATGATCATGAAATGCACAGATTGATGCAAATCAATGCATCCTTAGTTTTGATTAGGAGGGGTAATCACCCCTAACTTCCCTCTAAGATACTCAAAAGTATCCTTAGGCAATGGCTTGGTAAATATGTCTGCAATCTGCTCCTTAGTAGGCACATACTCCAATCTAACTTCCTTTTCACTTACTTTCTCTCTCAAAAAGTGAAACTTGATAGATATATGCTTGGTCTTGGAATACAACACCGGATTTTTAGAAATGTTAATAGCACTTGAGTTATTATAGAATATAGCAATTGAGCTATCATAGAATGTAGCAATAGGCTCATCATACACAACTCTAATATCGTTCAACATATGTTTCATCCATAGTACTTGAGTACAATTATTAGCAGCAACAATGTATTTTGCCTCTGTGGTAGATAAAGAAATAACATTTTTATTTTTTCTTAAACATGAAATCAACTTCTTTCCCAAGAAAAATGCTCCACCACTAGTACTTTTCCTATCATTCACATCTCCTGCCCAATCGGCATCAGTAAAGGAACTCAGAGTAAGATCATCATCTTTAGGATACCATAAACCAAAATCAACTATCCCCTTCAAGTATCTAAAAATCCTCTTCACAACAATCACATGAGATTCTTTAGGATCAGCTTGAAATCTAGCAACAATACATACAACATTCATGGTATCAGGTCTAGTTTGAGTCAAATAAAGCAATCCACCAATCATTGATCTGTATCTAGTCTTATTTTCCTTTGGAGAATCATCATCAGTTGTCAACTTGCATCCGGTCACCATAGGTGTACTAACTGGATTTGAATTGTCCATACCAAATTTCTTTAGCAATTCTTTCACATACTTGGACTGAGATATAAAGATCCCTTTATCTAATTGAGTAATTTGCAATCCCAAGAACAATTTCATCTCTCCAATCATTGACATCTCAAACTCATTTTGCATCTCATTAGAAAACTTCATACACAAGCTATCATCTCCTCCAAATATGATATCATCAACAAAAAATTCCACAATCAAATTTTTATCATCATTCTTGAAATACAAATTACTATCAACAATACCTTTGTTAAATCCAAGCTTCACCAAGTACTTATCCAATCTATCATACCATGCTCTAGGGGCTTGTTTGAGTACATACAATGCTTTCTTCAATTGGAAAACCATATCTCCCTAATCAGTTAATTGGAATCCATCAGGTTGTTCAACATACACTTCTTCTTTCAATTCACCATTTAGAAAAGAAAACTTGGCATCCATTTGATAAACTTTGTAGTCTTTATAAGCAGCATAAGCAAGAAACAATCGCATAGCTTCAATTCTAGCAACAGGGGCAAAGGTTTCTTCAAAATCAATACCTTCCATCTGTGAATATCCCTTACATACCAGTTTTTCTTTGTTTCTAACCACTTCACCTTGTTCATTCAGTTTGTTTCTAAAGACCCATTTAGTTCCAATTACATTCTTATCCTTAGGTCTGGGAACAAGAATCCATGTATCATTCTTTTCAATTTGTTGTAGTTCCTCTTTCATTTCTTCAACCCAATGTTCATCTTTGCATGCTTCATTCACATTGTTAGGCTCAATCTTTGAAATCAAACAATATTCTTCTACAATCTTTCTCCTATTCTGGACACCTTTGTTCTTATCACCAATAATTTGATCTTCTAAATGATTTAACCTTACATACCTTAGATTCTTCTTAGAATGTTCTTGAACTTCAAGCTTTTTTTATCTCTTTTCTTCTTCCACCAATTTCTCTTTTCTCTTGATCTTCTTGATTCACTGGAATGATTTGGACTTGATTTGAAGTTTGACCTTTGTTTGTATTGTCATTATGATCATCAAAATCATATCCACAGGTTCTGGATAGTGTACCAAATTCTTCATCAACCTTAACATTTTCACTTTCAACCATTTTCTTCAATCTCTTATTGTAACACCAGTAGGCCTTACTTTTAGTAGCATAACCTAGAAAGATTCCTTCATCAATCCTAGCATCAAAATTCCCTATATCTTCATATCTTTTGATATAACACTTGCTTCCAAAGATCTTGAAATATCTAACAGAAGGTTTTTGACTAGTCCATAGCTCAAAAGGAGTCTTACCAGTATCACTTTTGATTCATACCTAGTTAAGTGTGTATACAGCAGTACTCACAGCTTCTCTCTAGTAGATATGAGGTGCATTTCCTTCCAACATCATGGTTCTAGCAACATCTAGAACTATTTTGTTCTTCCTTTCCACAACTCCATTTTGTTGAGGGGTCCGCAGTGTAGATAACTGTCTCTTTATTCCATGCTCTTCACAAAAAGAATTAAACTCACCAAAAGTGAATTCACCACCTCTATTTGATCTCAGACATTTAATCTTTAGACCTGTCTCTATCTCAACCATAGCCTTAAATATCTTGAACTTTTCCAAAGCTTCATATTTCTCCCTTAAGAAAGTAGCCCACATCATCCTTGAATAGTCATCAATAAGCAACATGAAGTACCTGTATCCTTATAAACTTCTAGTTCTAGCAGGACCACACAAATTAGTATGCACAAGATCCAACAATCCATTTGAATTTTTGTGTTTACTTTGAACTAAAATTCTTGTTTGCATTCCTAATTAACATTCTTTGCATATGGCATTAGTAAGTTTCATCAGCTTAGGAAGATCTCTCACAGCCTTAGTGGAACTTATCTTGACAATATTATCAAAGTTAACATGACACATTCTCCTATGCCACAACTAGCTTTCATCAATTTGAGCAATCAAATAACTTTTACTAGCAACACATAGGTGAAAAATATTACCTTTTGTTTTTGTACCTGATGCAATCGCATTTCTAGAATTTCCCAATATTTTGCACTTACCATCCATGAACTAAAGATTGTATCCCTTATCAACCATCTATCCAACACTTAAAAGATTATGCTTCAAACCTTCAACATACAAGACATCATCAATATTATGCTTACCATCAAGAGAAATGCATCCTCTTCCATAGATCTCACCAACTGTATTATCACCAAATCTCACAACACCACCATCATATGTACAACTAGCAGATTCAGTAGACATAGGATTATTTTCCTTGATAGCAATAAACACAAATTCGTCTTCACTTGCACTTCCTTTTTCAGATTCATCATTTGTCACACCTTCATTAGCAATATAGTAAAAATTATTTTGGAATTTAGACTTATTGAATCTTGGCTTGGAAACTCTCTCAGGACACCTTGATGCAAAATGACCTATCTTATTGTAAAAGAAACATTTAATAGGTAACTTTCCTTTATACTTACCTTGTCCTTTAGCTTCTCTTTTCACAATCAATGCTTCAAGCTCTTCAAGCTCTCTTTCTTCTTCATCAAGCTATCTCATTTCATCCTCATACTTGAATGTCTTTCTAGATGAACTTTCACCTGAATCATATCTATGTCTATCTCTTCCAGAAGTAGTGGCCTTGAATGCAGATTCAACCTTAGGAAGTGCATCACCAAATTCACTCAACTCAAAAGTAGTAAGCTTACCAATCAACATATCTCTGGTAACATTTGTTATAGTCTGGAGCTCTTCAATAGCACTAGCCTTGACTTTGTAAGAATCAAGCAAGGATCTAAGCACTTTAGCAACAATTTCTAATTCATCTATTTATCCACCAACACATCTGATACCACACACAAGTTCACTCACTCTTTGCATGAAAGCAGTAACATTTTCATCATCACCCATTTTCAAATTTTCATATTTCCCTTTTAGACTTTGTAGCTTAGCAATCTTCACATTAGCATCACCTTCATACAAGGCTTCCAACTTTTTCTAGATCTCATAAACAGTCTTTAGATCCATCACATTTGTCATCTCAGTATCAGTCAAAGCACTCAATAACACCTCCTTAGCCTTGATATTATACTCAACATAAGTATTATTTGGTGGAATAACATATCTATTACTCATAATGCTCCAATAGGGTTCACCAATGCATCTCAGATGGAACTCCATTCGAGTCTTCCATAAAGAATAATTTGCTCCATCAAATCTAGGACTATCCTTCTTATAAGTTGTCATCCTGGATCACCTCAAGCTATTAAACTTCTTCTAAGGAACCACAAGCTCTAATACCAATTGTTGGCAACTCAAGGGAAGACAACTGAGAGGGGGGCTGAATCAATTGTCACCGAATTTCAAACTTATTCAACTTATTAACCTTATTCTCAAATTTGATCATTAAGCATGAAAGCATAAATGAACAACACATTAGAATCACACATAACACCAATATTTTTACATGGAAACCCTGTTAGGGGAAAAACCACGGTGGAGGTCAGTCCACAAGATTATACCCTGTTAAAAGTATAAGGAATTATGAATGGGGAATGCACATGCATTCAGGAACACTTCCTAGAGCTCACTACTCAAATACAAAATAGGCTTACTGCCCAAAGGAAGACACACTATCTTACAGAAAGGTTCTGATTAAATCCATCAGACTTTGAACTAAGAAAAGTAGCATCTACTAATGCCTGGTTACAATTCCAATTAAGCACATGAACACTTCTTCACTCTTTTTCACTCTTCTTCTCTCTTTACTTTTCCTTCGAATGATCTAAACTTTATTCACACACAGGAATCTTACACTTCGCACACACATTCCTTCAAATGATAAAATAGTCGCTCTTATATATCCGCAACAAGAAACTACATCACTATAAGTCAGCTCCAAAGAAATAATAAAATGAATATAAACAGTCAGCCCAAATCAATAAAGATTATTCATGTGAATCAACCAAGGTCATCCATAACATAGTGAAGACCGAAAATAACATCCTCAAACACGATTCACTTCAATTAATTACTCCTCGAAGATCCACAACACACTTCAATACCTTGTCGGCCAAAAACATGAAAAACATGAACACACAAGAGAAAATCTCGGATCACGAGCACAACGATCAATTCGGATGTGCAACACAGATAGAGCATGAACTAGAAACATCCACAAGCATCATGAAACATCATAGAAGCATCCACAACAACTAAACTTACTGGAATCACATGATCTTCATTCAGGAACACAAACTGAAGTAACAGAAAAACTATCAGAATACAAATCTTCATAACTCGATCAAATATTCACGTGGATCTCTGAAACTTGACATGGATAAACTAGATATTCTCAACAAGAAACCATTTAGTCCACAACCTCTTAACAACAACATATTGATCACACCAGCAGAAAGAACTTCAATTCACCATTGACAACTTGTAGCACTTCTTATTATAATTTTCTCAATATTCTCGACATATACAGCTTCTAATGCAACAATTCTAATAGTGTTGACATCAATGACAACCACATATCAACAACACAACACAACATCCAACAGGATCTCCTTTTAGTAGCCCAATAGTTATACATCTCCTACTAGGAGAGAGTCAATTCTTTCTATTTGACTCTACAATTGGCACTCCAATTCATGGCAGAGGTGACAGGTTTAAGCAAGGAAGTGTGTGGAACGATGAAGCAACTTCCATAGTTCATTGCGAAAAAGGTGCTTTAGGTAGAGAAGTTGTTGGACAAGTTGTACGTGGTGGCGAACATAGACTTGATGAATGTGTGGATTGAAGATCAGAGGTTAGCTGCAAAGAAGGCAAGAGAATTCATCTATTGTCATGCAGCCTTCCTCTAGGCTAGTAATTGCTCAGCAACACTAAGTCGAACTATGAACAAAATGTGGATGCAATTCTCCCATTTGAATCTAATGGGCTTGCCTTCCCCTTTTCTCTCTGATGATTCAGTGTCCACGACAGAATATATCATAGTAAAGATCGAGGAAAAGCAGCGGGATTTATCTACCTTTCAAGATTTCAGTCAACCTCCCAATGTTGTGAACATTGAAGGCACCACCCATTAGATAGCGCAAGATCTCTTTCAATTCAAGTCAAGAACGTAATCTCCATGGAGCTACCCTTCAAAGAAATAATCGATTTGCATGAGGCAAAAGAGAATTTGCATTCCCTATCGATGTCATATGAGGCCGACTGGCTACCTCTGCAGACTGAGCTTTCGAAACTCTAATCATTTCCCAATGGATAAGGCTCTGGTCTTCACACCAAAAATTTTGGGTTCCCATTCCACAAGCAAAATGCCCCTGATAGTCGCCAAAAGTTGTGGATTAAAATCCTTAAGCTCCCTCCGAGTGGTCATGGTTTATTTTTCCATTGGCCCTGCCATGCGCCTAATGTGTTTGAATATCTTTGGGCCCCTTTTTGAAGCGTCTTTGCCCACTTGCTCCATGTGTTTGTTGTGCGCTCCTTGGAAGGTTTTCTTCCCCTTGCTTCTCTATCAAGCCCTACCCTTTAGCCACATGTTAGCCGCATGGGCCTTTGAGAGCCCTCTCTCCTTTGCTCTTCCTCTGATTTTTGCCTACGTGCCACATTGCATCAATTCGCAGGCAACCTTTTGGCAGACCCCACAATCAATGCTTGAAACAAAGAATTCTCCACATGTCTTCTTTGCGGGGAATTTGATCGCAAGGAAGGCAGGAATGAATATAAAGCCCTGTCGTTGTGCCACGTATCGTAACCAACTCTATGGGCGTGTGACACATGTCTTCATGGGAATTTTGCTACTTCCACACTTGAACCACAGTCATCATTTGCAGAGGGGCACATCTTGTTCGAAGGCAACTACATACTATGTTTTAGAATCTTTTTTGTTGTAACGACCTTAGGGAATCATTGCAATGGACATCATTGCTCATGCTTGGAATCTTTTCTATTGTTGGCTCTCAAGAAATCGAATGATCATCTATATATACTGCTTCAACTCTCAAAAAATGAGTTCAAAAAATCACAGAAAGAAGTGAAAAAGACTATAGGCCTTGTGTATTGTTCTTTGATTATTGTATTAAGACTTAAAAACTGTGCCATATTGTTCAACCTCTCTATTTCTTAGTTAATGAACAAGACATTATACTTTGTTGTTTCTTATACTTAGTAATTTATTTGCAAGACTTCTATAATTTCAATATAAATTTGTTGATTCAGATCATGTGTTGAACTCTTCTTTTTTAGTAAATGTGTATGGAATTTATGTTATGTTATTTGATAGACTTCTTAGGTTCTTCATCTATGCTTTATGTTATTTCGGAACATGCAGATTGTTGAACGGGCCCTTAAATCTCATCTGAAAGGAAGATTTACCATGTCCATACTTAACTCTTGGCGCATCTCCTTAGATTAAACTTTATTTTATATATTTGCTTCCTTTTCCCATTCCAAACCCCAAAATGCAGAAGGAGCCAACTTCTTCAAAAACCTGGAGGTTACTCAGTTTAGCACATTTGGTCCCCCCATTAACTGAGTTCCCATAAGGTTGTTTGCCTAGAAATTTTAGGCATCAATAGGTTCCATTTAAAATATTTTAATTAAAGATGGTTTGATCAAACCCCCTTAGATCAGACCCCCTTGGATAGAACCACTAATTTTAAACCATACCTATAATGGAGTCTCCTCTACACCTATCAAAATGTTGATAAAAAGCCACTTTTGATTTACCTTTTGGGGGATCAAATGAATTCATTTAAAATTTATGCTTTGTAAGTATGTAATACTTAGTATAGGCTTCCCAAAAAGTATAACTTTAAATATATTTAATTTGATTATTATATTTATTTTTTATTTCTTGTGAATGTAGGTTTTTCACCAAAAATCAAGCTCTTTGTTCTACACATGTGGAAAAATAGTAGATTACCAAAAAAAAATCTAAAAAATATCTATGCTCTTGGTATTGATGTCCTTGATCCAACAAAAAAAAAGAATTTTAATACATACAAAAAAAGTTGTGTTACATAGTAAACCTATGTCTAAATTGTAATTGGTTTGACTTCCAAACTTAATTAACAAAAAAATATTCAATAGAACACTATGAAACCAAATGAAGGAGCTAGACATTGTAGTTACAAATCTAAATTCAAAAAAAATAGAATTTTATCCTTCATAGAAAAAAAGTTGTGTTACAAAGTAAACATCACTCTTTAAAAATATTGTTTACTGTTAAAAACTAGTTATCAAAGGAGATGGAAAAAGAAATGCAATTTGATTCCAAAAAATTTAAAAATATATATATTTAGAATCTATAGACAAAAAATTAAAAATCACTAGTTTGCATCATCTTCAAATTCCTCATGGTTTAGCAGTTATAAGTTTTGCAAAGTGAAGATTTAGTTCAAAATGTTCATTTCAATGTCAAGATTGGCCAAAAAGTGTAACCCACTTTGTGCGATCACCCTACAACTTGTTCCAACAACATATTCAACCCATAAAACACAATCACAAGCTCCATGTATAAAACCTATAACAAAAGACATGCAGATCCAAGTGATGCAAGCACATCTACCAAAACACCATTCATCTAGGGAACTTCTATCCCAAACACAATTGGAGAAGATCAAATTGAACAAGCATCTTTGATTCACTAAAATTTTCATCAATTTCACTTATCTACCCAATAGAATCCAACCAATTCTTTGACCATTCGCAAGGCATCAATAAGCCAATTCACTTCATTAGTGTTCCATATCATTATCAGGCTTCAAAATAACTTAATCAGCAATCAATTGACTATACCAAATCAATAACTCCATTAGTACTCTGAATAAATCCATATTTACACTATTCACCCAACTACCATTCATGACAACTTAGTTCACATAATTTCAAATCACCAAGACAATAATTCATGTTTCAGGAACTTTCCTAATCCATCAATACACCTATGAGATCATCACTTGAACTATCAAAACACAAAGACAATCATCTATACCACAGATTCACACTTATAGCAGTCAAACACCAATTTTCTCCTTTTGAACCATATTGCTCAAAACCACAAATTTACAAGTTTCTTTTCTAAACCTTTTCCCAAGCATTTAGAAACCTTTGACAACATCCATTAGGTTGTTTCAACATAAAATAAATCACTTACATCCCTGTTTCCTCAAAATTCCACTTATTATGCAAACAAAACAGTAAATGCCAATTAGGTCTTCATACTTTAATAGGGTGAAAATTCACAAACCCAACTTGTTTTCCCATAACCAAATACACCTTTAGAGGCCCATTATTGGCAACATTAACATAAAAAATTCTTTCAGTAGCTTGTTTTAAAGAAATTACCAGATTTTCAGTCTGTACATTGGAAACAGCTACAAATTAGGCCTAAATTATAAATGAAGTAGTCTTGATTCACTTCCTACACACCAAAAAGCTTTAGGCAGTCTTTTAATAAGTCACAAAACTCTAGATTCTTCCATTTTTAGGAACTTAAAAGCCCGATCTAATGTTGATCCACAAAACCCTTGTTACATGCATAAAGCAAACTCTACAATAAGGGTTTATTAGAAATACCATTTACAAATCTCAACCTTCTTTGAATATGCTTCAAACATATTAGGATTGGTCTGCAAAAACTTAATACACTGCCTTTTACCCCTTGCCATCACCAATTCTTCATGTCACCACTTGGAGGTATCATTTTCATGTAGGAATCTCAGAAAATCTGAGTGAGCAACAACTAATACTCTGCATTCTTGCCTTCCCCTAACCTGCCATCACAAACAACATTCAAAACATTCTAATTTTAACCTACTCCACCGACCTACACTACCTAATGTGGTGGAGTAGTCTTCATAAACTAATTAGACTCTCAAAACCCTTATTTAAGGGTTACAGACTGAACTAAGGAAAATGAACTCTAACAAGTATTTAATTCAATCAAATGTCTTCAAAATGATTTGAATTGAAGGCTAACTCATTGTCCTAAAAAAACAAGATTTAGCCTCTAATACTTCTATACAGGCAGTGCAAGTTGACAAATTACAAAGAAAATCACTGTAAAAATTTGTACATGGTACTTTATTTATTATAATGTTCAAGAATACAAGACTTCAATGCTTTGTTTGCCCCTACAAAGGATTTTAAAGATGTTTTCAAACAGTTATGCCAACTTCCCCATCAACTTCTTCGACCAATCTCCCTTTCCACATATGACTCTTTACATTCCTGATTTTTTCACTTTTTTTGCATTTTACATAATTAGCAATTTTTAGCATTTTTTTGCAATTTTTTTTTTCTATCATTTTTTGCACCTAATGACCTAATTTTGAACACCAATACATCATTTATGACCACTTCATGACATTTTACATGCTTTTACATTGGAAATTCAAAATTTTACAAATTTTCCAATTAAAGGCATCATGAGAGCAAGGTGCTCCTGCACCACCAAGAGATCCCACTACATGGGTAGTGTTAAATATGAAAATAGATCAAGGCATACCATCTACCCATTGAAACGCATACCAAAGTGTGACTCATAATCAAAACAATGTAGTAACAAAGAACAATCACAAATGATCCACACATGCAACAAAAGAACATTGCATAATCTCTCAAATCAAGTCACCATTACTCCCCCAAGTCTACCACATCTAACCATGTGAATATGAACCTCTAGGAAACAACCATAGAACAAAAAATATAAAACCTATAAATCATATGACATAACATCCTACCAATTCCTCAAAGTGTTGAGTTCTATCAAGTAAGATCTTCGTCACAACTCCAACTAAAAATCCTTAACAATGCCTAATTGTCCAATCTCATAGATCAAATAAAACATGTGTATCTCATTTAACAAACATGGATATGGGCCTCTCTAACCAAGGAAGATCAAACTCAAATCCATTCCCTAACCAAAAATAAGCTCAATAATATCTCTTAGAATCATCATAAAGGACATCATAAATAAATATCAAATGCACAAGGAGATAAATATGGAAAACACTCTTTAATGAACCCTCTAGAACTAACAAATAGAGCTCAAGATCCATATCCATGAGAAGATAAAACATAAAAAATGATACATCTAAAAACAAAGTGAACAATACTTATTAAATGATTATTTGTTAAGTAGACCAAAAGTGGAGAATGAGGTTTCTCTTCTAGGATACACCAAGCCACAATGACTCGCTCTAAGAACATCCTCTATAGGTCTATCATGAACTCACATCTATAGCCAAGTGAAGGATCCTAAGAATTTTTGTTGAAACCCCCAAAGAGTAATTATCTCAACAAATGCCTCTAAACTCTAGATAACTCCAACCTCGCCCAAGTCTTCAAGTATCCATGAGCACCTACAATTGATCAATCCATGCTAAGCTCCACGTGAAACACCACACTCTCATGAAGCTACCAAGCACATGAACAATGTACTCAATACCAAAATAACTAAGCAAATCATTGTCAAAGCCCCAATTGTAGAATTAGGAAAACATCATGACATCATAATCTAACATCTCCTACTAGAAAATTGCATGCTCCAATAAATATATTGTGCTCATTGATGATGCAGACAAGGTGGAGGATCTTGCAAAACAACTTCAAACAACTTGACTCTAACAAAGAAATCAATCTTTCCTCACTAAGACACATGGTTTCTCTATTAACACCATTAATGGCTTCTAGGTCTTCAAAATCATCAAATGGACCTATCTTTTAGAGAAGGCCACCAAAAGACCAACTCAACATCAATTTAGCATCCATTCAGACTCTAATTACAATACCCCAACTGATCACACAAGGTTCCTTTGCACCAATATTGAGAAACGCTCAACTGATCTACAGAAAGGCTACTAGAATTAGCCCTATTTTACAAAGAAATTACCCTCAGATCCTTTTGTTTTTACAAAATCTCTTTGGACAAAGTTGTATTAAGATGCAAAACCACCAATTCCACAAACATTGCTCAATTTTGAAGCCTCTAACCTGTTGTTCCACCAAACCCTTCATTTACTTACAAAATACTAGGGTTTATTGAGAATACACATGCCCAAGCTTATGCAACATAACTAATGCATCAAACACCATGTAAATGCCTTACACAAACTCAACATAATGTTACATAGACACTCCATGCACCATTCAACCAATATCCTTTATTAACACCATTTCATGAAGGAAACACTCACAAGTTTATCCCAGGGTAACACTTGATCTCATCCAACACACTTCTATTGCCTTCCCATTGATGGAAACAATTAAATTGATTGATAAATGACCCATACCACAAGGCACAGTAAGAACAGTAAGTGGAATGGGTCAGAATGCCATATTAAGGGGCCTTCAACACTAAAATTTGAGTAAACAGAGCAATCTCAATACAATGCAAAGAACTTACACAAATTAAAATGTTTTGCACTCAAACTTGTTCCAAATGGAAGTTAATACATGCTCCCACACTTCACAATAGGTTTCAATCCATAACAGTGCCTGTACAGATCGTACAGAGTAAATAGAATACATAAAACTTGGGAAAGAGACAAGAAAAACAGTAAATTACCAAGAAGAACATTGTTTCTTCAGTAGAATTCACAATATCAAAAACATCCAACCATCCTCAAGCCCATTGAGAGGCTTTCAAAGACATTTCCAAACAAGCAACTAACCATCAATGCCTCCAACTATTCTTTAAAACTCTAAGACTCCTAAACTGCATGTTGACAACCCTTAATGACTTCCTTTAAACAACTCTTCATTCCTAAACTCTTATGACCCCTAAAATTATTTAAAGCTCTTTGAAAAAGCCTTGTTACACCATAAAGACTCCCATCTTGCATGTTCACACACAAACTCAAGAAATGTAATTTCAAAACTACAAAGACAACTTTAAGAGCAAGATGGCATTTTTGACATTTTCAACCTAAATGACTCAAAATTCTTCCAATTACAAAATGAATGGTCTTTTTAGACCTTATTGAGCACAAAAAAAGCACAACACACAACTATATCAACCTAATCACACAATATTGACCCTTCTTGACTTTCAAACATGAAAATTTGCAACTAGGTGATATGGTGCTCTTGCACCAATTGAGCACCTATATCAAGTCAAAAATCCATCTAGTATCTAAAGTAAACCAAGACACAATACCAAAAATCCTTTCAACCAAGGATCACTTGTTAAAACCAAGTCGTCATAAACTGACACCTCAACCAAAGACTCCAAGGGTCCTCCATGACTAACCAAAATGTCAAAATATCTAATCACATGAAGATAACCATCTCCTAAATGGAGATAACTCATGGTATACACACACTCAACTTCAATAACAACAGTTTCAAAGAATAAAATAGAACCAAGATCCCCAAGCCAAGAAGGTAAACCAAAACATCATTGTCAAAAGCTCCCACTAAATATTGTAACCAAGCTATCCATGACATCAGATAAACATTCTACAAGTCCTAATAAGCGACTATCCTAGCACTCTAATCATCATCCTCTCATTCAAATGAAACATAACAAAACACAAATGACCATAGACAAGTCCAAGTAACTAAATTTGCATCAACATTGAAAAAACTTATAGATATAGATAATCCATATTCAAGTCATCCCATTGCAACTAATGGGTGACCAACCCACAAAATTGTATAACTCATAGATCTAAAAATGATGCAACATGCAAACTCAACATCACATCAGTAACTTTCCAACCAAGATAACAAAGAAGATAACTTGTAGATCTCAAGAGTCAAACACTAGATCGCCTACAAATATGTTTTTTTAAACAAATTCACAATCAAGTAACTATAATTAAGGAACAAAACAAACATCCAGGAGATAAGAACAATCTCCTAATACTAAAACACACCACCACCTATAATCATGAATCAATCAAAATATCAAGATGTGTTAACCACATACACGATAATATCATGTCAATGCTTAACACCATAATCATCACCATCACTATACATGCACTCAACTCGCTAAACTAAGACTCCAAGTCTCACACACATATCAATCATGTCATCAAACTAGAACACAACTTGTGTACATGTCTCCATCACAGTTCGTACTTAAAAAATACCTATAAGCCTATATTAGAGAGTATCAAATATGATAATTTGCTATACCATCATATAGGTCTCATATAAACACACACTCCCACAAGTTTTTGGCCACAAATTCTCACACAGTCACAATTCAAATCTCAAACGCTTACAGGTGTTTACACAAGTGCAATCCTTTTGTCTATTCATCTAAATGAAAAATCAGCTAGTCCATCATGCAATATGCTACAAATCCTCCCTATCACCTATTCAAAATCCAAAATCTGATTTTATATGCAAAAGATATGACATTAATCATTCTAGAGTAATATTAGATTTAAACACCAATGCTAACATAAACAGTAAAAACTAAAAACCAAACATATACCATTACATAGTATCCAAAGAGAGCTTTCTAACAACCACAAAGAGTAAAAAATCCAATAATGCATGTGAAAGTTATGCCCCTTAGAAGAAAAAAACCTAAGGGCTAAAAGAGGTCAAAAGAGGCCATGCCCATACAATTCATGTGGCTTGCATTATGCCAGTGTCATCATTGTGTCAACCTAGTGGCACTAGGGTCGTAATGGTGTGTAGGTTGTGCTAGGGTGGGTTGTAGGTAGTGGAATCAAATGCTTTTTTAAATGTGTTTTAATTTTTAAAATTTTAAATTTTTAAAAGTTCACTTGGGGTTGGTCTCTAGCCCTACCTAACTAGGGTTCAAGACCGTGGACCTAAGGCTTTCCAACCACAACACCACCAATGGGGGATTGACAAGAGTTTGTTTGATGGCTAATATTCTACATAGTTGACTTGTCAAAAAGTACAAGGGTTTGCAAACTTCGCATATCCCCCAAGTCCCCCTTGATATATTTTTTAATTTAATTATGCAAGGTCATTTTTTAATATGTATTATTATTATTTTAATTTTTTCAAAGCATATAGCCATACGACCAAACAAAATGGAAGATTTTTACTTTGTTTGAGGCCCTAGTGATCTAAATAGGTCAAATTTTATATGAATCTTCATCTCTCAAGTCTCTTAGATATAATGGTGAGGTTCATTTTGTTCCAAATAATCATTCCTAAAACTTCTCCCACAAAAATCTCATAGTAAACACCTAAAAAAAAACCCTTTAACCATATATCTTCAAACCTTGAATCTACAACTCTCATAATTTGCACAATACATCTCATATATTAAAATGTCTAATTTTTTTCCAACATTGCTATGACTTCAACTTTGCATTAGATCTACTCAAAAAAAAGTTTTAAACGAAAACATAGATCTATAACCTCCCTCAACCATCGCCATAGATTTGATACCACTTGTTCAGAAATTACTAGAATGATCAAACAATTTCCTACATAAATTTAGAAAAAAAAAACATGCATAAAGCTTACAGAATAACCATAATGCAAAATCAAAGACATACCACAAAATCACATAACATATACCCTCTAAAAACCTTCAAAAGAGAAAAACCTAGCCTCCAAAAGCATCTAGATTTATTGTGTTATTCAATAATGAGGCATTACAATACACTTACAAAGTCTCGATGAATTCTTTTGAAACATCAAGCTCCTCCAATGCATCCTCCATATGTCCAAGCATAATGGATAATTATACAACCACACATCCTATGTCATGCTTCATATATGCACTCTATAAGAGAACTCAATACAAATTACAACCAACTGGCCAACCTCAACCACTAAACATGTGCTTACTTTTATAGATTCAAACTCACACAAAACAACCAACCGGTATAGGTAAAATCATGAGTACACAAAACCATTGACCCCAACATCTAATTTTTCGTAATATGTTCCCCTAATATTAAATATTTTTTAAATGTACAACCCACACATAAAATATCTAACCAATGTTATATACAACTTTACAAGTGGGCCCAAATAAATAATTAATGTTGCTAAACACATCTCTAAAAATGTGTCACAAATAAATATTTATTTTACATAATTAAAATATTGTTTTCTTGTGCAAGGTGTACAACCCCCCTTTCGAAGCATAATCTAGCTTAAATGCCTTGCCTTCGATCTTGAATGCATGTAGAATGTTTAACCAAATGTATCTAAAATCAAGAGCTCCATTTTAGCACAAATATAGGATGACAATCCATTGATGTGCTTGAGCACTTTGTGTTGCTTTGGAATTTTCCAATACAAGGATACAAAGTAGTTGTGATACTCGTTGGTATAGTCTTCTACCAATTGCTCCTTGCAATGGGGCAAACTTCTAGAACTTCATATATCCATCTATATTAAGGGGTAGAATTCCTCTTGTGAGTGTTGACAAAAGTGTTTGAAGCCTGAATAGGTTGATCTCTATTGCTCTAACTATTTGCCACTGATGAAACACACACTTATACTATGAGGGGGGGTGAATCAATATAACAACAATCTTCTACTTTTCACAATTCAATCAACCACAACAACAATTCTTTAAAATTTAATCATCCATAGCAATAACACACATGCAAAATCTAGCAATTAAGAGCACAAGAACACACGATTTATGTGGAAACCCTTGTGGGAGAAAACTATGGCAAAATATTATTTATATATATAGGCTTCAACCTACTCTTACGAACTTTTTTTGTAGGCACCAATCCACTAGAGACTCCAATCCCCACAACTAAGCACCAACTCAGCAAGATGCCAATTTCTTCTTTGATAGGCACCAACCTCCAAATTATTCAATGGATGATATGCCTTCACAATATCTAAATGTTGATACAATTATCTTCACAACTCTAATCACAAATATGATTTAGATATTGCAATGAATTCACTCACAAATCTGATCACAATAATGAACTACTTCCACAAATATTTCTGCCTTAATGTCTGCTCACAAATCTACAATATATTTGTTCATGAATCTACCATAATCTTCCTTTTATTTTTCTCTTCTCACAAAATTGATGCTAAGAAGTCTCTTATAAATCTGCTCGCATATCTCTTATAAATCTGCTCAAATATCTTTTTATTTTTGCTCTTCATATGAAAATGATATTCAAAAATTGCTTGCTTCCTAACTCTCAAACAAACTTCCATATTGATATTTTCCCAAACAACTCTTCACCCAAGGGGGGTCGGCCACACATGCAAAAAATATATTTTATTTTATTTAACCCTTCCACATGTGGGCGCCAATATCAAGAGGTGGCGGCCCCTTTGAAAAATAATTTATTTATAATTTTAAATTCCTCAAATGGTGCGCTAAATCTACCAAGGGTCGGCCTCTTAGAATTAATTAAAAATCTTTCTTTTGTTAACACCAAACAATCCTTCGCCGGTATTGGCATGGTGTAATGGTTTAAAGGTGGCATTGTTGTTCTCGCCACCAAGGTTCAAACCCCGTTGGGGTGGTATTGTTGAATTGTTGTATTCCGGTTCATAGCTCCGGTCAAAAGCGTTTACCCCTTGAATAAAAAAAACACCAAACAATCCTTCATCTTGGGTGCTAGACATGGATCAGCCCATGTGGGACTAAATTATTATTTTGCAACATAATTGACTCCTCCTTGTCCAATGATATCTTGATAATAGTGCCATAAATTTGGCACAAGACTTGCATAGTAATTTAGCCATCTCCTGATTTTGGAATTTTCCTTTGACATCAATGACAACATCTATTTCCTATATTCCCCTTGACATCAATGACAATATTTCCAAAGCCACAAGTGGGACATTGAGATAGACATTTTTAGCATTACAAAGGAAATATTCTCAACATCAATGAAGTTGTAGGTAAAGAAGTATGCCTCAAGCTATCAAATCCATGTATCTAACACTATGGCATCAATTTTACCCTCTAACATAGGAATATCTGGATTTACTTTGACTCAAAACATTGTGATGTTGTCCAAGAACATATCATTCAAGTGGTTGTGGTGTTGGCCTAAGTTCACATGAATTCACAAAACTATCTAAGGAGTTCTTGGTGTTGCATTTCCAAGGAAGCGTGAATCATTCTTTGAACATTTGTTGGAACCTATGGTGCACATTCATCAACTATTTTACTCTATTTTTAATGTTTGTTTGAATTCTTATAAATTGAATTGAGTGTACAACCATCCTTCTATTACAAACTTGTGTATACTAGTGTGAAAAACAGCTCAAGTAGTCTTGGGGACAATCTTCTCTATTAGCTAGTAATAATAAGATCATAGAATATGCAAATTTTGAAAAACGACGTAGTAAACCAAATACAAATTCATTGCATGGAAAGATTATGACAAATATGTCTTTTATTTAAAGCGAAAATGAACACAAGAAATATTTAAGGGGTTAAGATGTGAACCTTTTGTTATATATATATGAATTACAACTAGGCTAACAACTAGACACCACATCTATGCTAACATGTGTTCAACCTATATGACCACATGATATGTGTAGATAGGGAATTGCCAAGTGTCAAACCTAATAGTGTTGTTTCATGTGTGGCAAACACTACCAAGTGTGGCATGCATATGTGGTGTTTCTTGTGGTGTAGGTGCCCTCTTATGTCATATACACAGTTGGAAAACTTAAGACTCGACAAACCCAAAATTTACGACTTGGCGAAAACTCGACAAAAAACTCAACAAATTAAAATCGCTTAATTTTTTTTAATAACACTTTTTTACAAAATTCAAAGACAATATATCCAATTTGTTTATAAATGTAAACAAAAGTGTTTTCTATTTTTAATTCATTTGAAATCCTGATACAATAGTTACTTGGCAACTATTATGAATTTATGATGATTGTCTTTGAAAATCACCATAATTCATAAATCGCATATTGCATTTGATGCCTTCCTCTATCCTAGTCTAGTGAAAACTTGGGGAGGTGATATAATGATAGTGATAAAGATAATTGTCTAAGTTGTCAAATCCAATCTCCACTCTAAAATCCCCTCATTGTAATCAAATTTCTTATATGAAAAGAGATCCCAATAACTAATGGGGGTCTATGAGTGGAGAACTCAATGGGGTCGAGGGGTGGTGCCCCTTGTGGAGGTTTGGGGAACGCCCCCCAACGAGGTTGAGGGGCAACACCCCTCGTGGGGATCTGGGGCAATGCCCCCAACGGGGTCAAGGGGCAACGCCCCTCATGGAGGTTTGAGGGCAACGCCCCTTGTGGGGGTCTAGGGGCAATGCCTCCAATGGGGTTAAGGAGCAATGCCCCTCACTAGGCCCAAGGGAAACACCCTCGCCACCAAGCCCAAATTAAGGCCTTTGAAACCACATAAAACTTCTTGTCCCACACCATTTCACAATTTTATCACCTAAGGGAGAAATTAGGTATTTGGCACATATTTTTGGAGAATATTTTCTCTCCAAGTGCTATGTGAGGAAGTGTGAGGGGAATTCATGCATTTATAGGGCAACAAAATCATAAGTTTTTTTACTATTTTTTTCAAAAAATAATTACGTTTTTTTCATTTTTCACATTTTTAATGTATCTGTCAAACTTTTTTGTCAAACTTGTCGAGTTTTTGTCGAGTTCTCCCCAAAGAATCGGTGAGTACTTACCAAAAACTCGGCGAGTTTCTTTGGCAAGTAAATGGCGCTAAAACTCATTATTTGTTTGACTCGGTGAGTTTTCTATGAGTATGCCACATCTATGCATATACATATGGTTCAATTGTACACAAGTATTTACCGTGATACATGATGTTGCATGTGATTGTATAGATGTTTGAATAGTGTTACACAATTGCACGATCAATGTGCTCATACAAGTTACACAATGCCAAGTGCATTGTAGTTGTGTGCAAGCACTCTACACATAGAGGTTGCACAATGTCAAAGGTGACGATGAAACTAGCATACAAGGTTGCACTTGAATCAATAAGTATTATAAACTATAGTGACTATTCTAACTTAGGAACATATACAAGAGAATTTCAAGAAATCTTGAAGATTGTTGCATTTGCAAAGTAATCTCGACTCAGTGGATATTATCAACTATACTAGAGAGTTTCAAGAAGTCTTGAAGATTGTTGCATTTGTAAAGTAATCTCGAATCAGTAAGTATTATCAACTATATTGACCATTCCATCTTGGGGACATATACAGGAGAGCTTTAAGAAGTCTTCAAAATTGTTGCATTTAGTCATTTTCGATTGACACTCACAATTTATTAGCTTCCTTGATTCGTTGGATAAGGTCCTTTATATCTAGTATTAACTATGCCTCCAATAATCTAACCATATATCTGCTGTTCTTTGTATTCACACCTGAATGGAAGATGAGTCTTTATCCTTCATAACATTGTTTCTCCTGGTGTGGAGATGTTTCCACAATTGTGCTACCTTCTTAGGTCATGTTCTGGTTTTGCTCTAAGGTCTGTTATTTACCAATGGTGAAAGAGACTAGAGGATCAAAATTCCAAAGTCATGGATTGCATTCACTCTCCCTCGTCCCCACTAACAATTGTTTACCTGTCAAGTGAATCCCCCTGCCTCCTCCCTATTAACAAGTTCTTACCTACCAAGAGGATCCCCTTGCCTTGTGATTATCATCAAGTAAAACTGTCATTAGTATACTATTGGCTGTGATGAAATAATGTCATTAGTATACTAACCTGCGATGAAAGAATGGCATTAGTGTAATAACTAACATATGAAGGTCATCTTGAGATAAACCAAACAGGTCAAATCCTAAATAAAAATTCCAGTCGATGCCTTCAATTACATTAAAGAAAACTCCACTGTCAATGCTATATGTCACTGATATGTGGGTCGCAAAACTTGTAGTTTATGCAAATAGACTCGCACCATTGTTCTACTCACTTCACGTAACAGAACTTTATAATCATTTTCAACTTTAAACAATATAACATCCATTGTGCATTCTTAGTATTTCCTCCCTCTATTTCTTAAGAACTACCCAGCATGGCCAACAAACTTTTTCCCTATTGTTGACTTAAATACAAGGAATACAAATAACTGCTTTAGTTTTTGTTAGCCCCCATGTTTTAACCAATAGCTCAGAAGAAGTCAGAGACTACCTCCATGGTATTTTTGTGCTAACACCCAAACTATCTGTAGTTGTAGTCGGTCGGTTATAGCATCTTCAAAATTCTAAACTGGGGTGAATCTTTTTCTGAAATCAAAGGAATTAAGAAAAACTAAAATTTCTCCCTTCATTCTGGAAAATTCCCGATGAGAGGAATGCTCCTCCCATCCAGAATACTATTCTTCACTATTTAAAGCATTCTCCCATCCTTGATCAAATCTCTCCCAATATCGTGCTTGAATAATTCTGCTTTTTCCTCGCATTTTCATGGTACAAAATTATTTCTCGATGCTCTCGTCTGTTAGGGTCATTAAATTGGTGTGGGCTGTTCTTTCTTCTCCTCACTTTTAGAGTATCGATTACAGTATTTTTTGGTTGAATGAAAATATGAAGTAAAATAATGTCGAAAAAGACCACCTCTTTGTAAGAAAACATTTACAAGAATTCACGAGAGCTTCTGACTGGGTTGTGATCTAGTGGTTCAGATAAGATTTTGTCTGTACATGCGTTTGGGTGTTTGTCAAAGAAAAAACAGAAATTGTGATTCTTTGGCTCTAGTTTCCCATTCCTTCCATATTCCAGAAATTGTGATTCTTTGGCTCTAGTTTCCCATTCCTTTCATATTCCAGAGCTTTGTTGAAGGAAAAAACGAAAATTATAATTCGCATTCTTACATATTCTTCAAATTTTCTCTTTGATACAATATTCTCAATCATCTAAAGACTAATATTCAATGTTTGATGTGCATATAGAACCAGTAGTTGCCACTTCCAATAATTCGTGACTTCATAAAATACATTAGAGCCTGAATAAATAAACTTTCCTAATGCTAAAAGGAGCCTTTAAAAATCTAAAACAGACCATATTATATATACAAGCAAGTTAAAATTAAATTACAAAATATCCACTCAACATATAAAAGTTCCTGAATAGTACAAGTTATATGATCATCACACGTAATATTTTTTGTTGTAACTACTGTAAGAGCACAATGATGAGCCAAATGATACCGTATGTAGTTATAGTAGGGAATGTCTTAATCTCCTAAGAAGTCTTACTGACATGCCACATGTGACACACAAATCTTGAAGTATAAACTTCTGCCATTGTTCTTCAGCCACAAAACTATCAGGCAAATTTCCCCTTGTATACAGGCCTTGCATTGTGAAACTGAATTGGACGAGAATTGGCACGCTGCAATCACCAACATATCCTCAACTTTTATACTAGAAATGATAAATCCCTCAGAGATCCAGTCCAATCTATTACAATACATTTTGTGCTGTATAACCTTAAACCCATTCCAATGAAGAGAGAGAGAAACCATATAGAATGTAAATTAAATTGCACTTTACCTCAAGGGCTGCATATAACAGATCCACTTGCATTGGAGAGACCGTGTATGTCTGTATCAATCAAGATATAACCAATAAAGACCTCTTTGCTGATATTTGTTTTTGCCAAATAGTTGTTTCTCATTGAGCCGACATTTTTCAAAATAATTTGTAAATATTACATGCTTTTTCTAAAATCTGCTTATATACATCACATATTGTTTTCAAATTTCTCCCATAATAGATGTATTCCTTGAAAACTCAAAAAGATTGTCATTGTACAAGACTTATGACCAACTATATTGTATCCATTATTTCTTCTACGTACCATACTCCGAAAGGATGTTCTGGCATTGAGGCCTTAATTTTACTTTGAAATCACTTTAAGTTCAAGAGCTGATATGTTATACCCTCTCTCCCCCCTATCTCTCTATTTTTATATATATATAAATAAAGAGAGAGAGTATATAAAGAGAGAGAAGCAGGGAGAGCATTCAAAATTATATCTCAATACATAAATCTAATGTCCTTTAGGCCAACATCGTCTGTAGGAGCTATCATCGTGTCTATTTGTTTAGAAAGACTATTTCTGAGTATTAACTTAAGAATAAGTTTCCTGAACATTGGTTGGTTTGCATGATTTAAACTTTTGTAGTTTTAATTTAACACAATTCTCCATCATAAACTAGATTTGGATGAAGGCTTTCATATACATAATATTGCACTCAGATGAAATTTTGAATACTAGAGTTCATTTTACAAAATTTGTCATTCTGACATGAAAAGTTGCCAAACATCTTGGATCTCCCTTCGTTCATGCATGGGTGAATTCCATCATTCAAGGGACATATTGATTGTTTTGTCAAGTTGATCGACAAATGTCAAAGTCTAGAGGTCATGGCTTAGTGGATAAGTTGTCAAAACAGTAAAATTGATTAGTATAGGACAAAATGGCAAAATAATCCCCACGATGTGCTTTGCCACGCTAATAAATGACTGTCCAGAAAAGTGTTTGTAACCTCAAAAGACACACTTTTGGGTGTCTTGCAAGGGTTAAGTAGCCTCAGGCACACACTTCATGTGTAGCTCTCCAAAATCAGGAAAAAGTGACTAAATCAAGGTAAAGTGGCAAATGACTCCAAAGCACACACTTTTCAAATTGATACCTCGATGTTAATTCTTAGAAGACTTCTAGGAGCACACTTTTTATGACAGCAACTGCCCAAAATCAGGAAGAAGTAACTAAATCAAGGAAAAGTGGCAAATGACTCTCAAGCACACACTTATCAAGTTAATAACCCAATGTTAAGTCTCAAAAGACTTCTATGAGCACACTTTTTATGACAGCAAAAAGTAGCTGATAAGAGGTCTCAAGGCACGTGCTTCTCCTTTTATTGCCAAGCTATCACCTCGAAAGAATACAAATTAAGTGGCTAAACCTTCCAAGGTGTGTGCTCAAGCAGTCTTTATCACTTGGAAAACAAAAACAAAGCAAAAAGGTAAAAAATATCCTCACCCAGGCATGCACAGTTCAAAGGCAAGATATAAACAAGCAAAATAAAGATTTTTGCTGTCATTCCATTTGAGTCTTCCAAGTGTAGTGTTGGAGAATTTAAGGGATGTGAAAACAAGAGTTTTTTCAGTTTGCTCGAGGTTTTAGGGCATGGCAACAGTAATTTACATCAGATTTTAGGAGCTTCCACCAGTCCAAGGCGGCATTCAGGTTTGTTATTATTGTTTTATGCAAAAATTTGGAGAAGTTGTTCATCCAATCTAAGTGAAATTGTTAGGTTTTGCTGTCATAAAACCCACGCTCTAGAACAGTTGTCAGTTTGTTCTCTAGGTTTTTGCACCTAGGATTATCAACAAATATCTAACTCAAGTGCTAGGGTTTCAGGATTTCCTAAGGGTTTGATGACTTGATTTTGGCAATTTTCATGAGGGTCTGATTTTAGCAAGTATTTTACATCAGTGGTTGCCGATTTTTCTAATCTAAAATAAGGGTTTAGGTGGCAGTTTTGTGAAAGTCATTTCCACACTCTTTACAGCAGTTTTTGGCCATTTTCCAACACAAAACAAAAGCTTCCAAATTCCATTTGAATAGGGCACAGCTAGGGTCTCATTTGAAATGGAATTCCAAGAGCATGCTGTACAGCCAACATCTATGTTAGTGAATGAATATCCATATCAAAGACAACTTGCCCAGTCATGTAAATATTGCTGAAATGTCTGTTGGTGAATGAATATCTATATGTCAAAGACACCTTGCTTGGTCAAGTAAATATTCTCGAATTGCATCTAGGCAAGAGGATTTAGCAAGGAAGCAAATTTACTAAGAGATTGAGAGACAGTGAGCCGGTCAAAGTAGCTTCCTTTGCAGTTATAATTCAATGTCAAGAATTGATAGTAGCACGTGTATATCATTATGACCCAGAAAGAAGGGAAACTCACAATTTTGATGACCAGGATGTCCGTAGGTTTGATCATGATTTCTTTGAAGTTATTTTTGGATTGCAGCCATATGAAGAAATTTTTGACTTAAATAAATATGAAAAGGAGTTGAGAAAGAAGTGGTTGCTCGAGCTCAAAAGACCGAAAAGTTTTTCTAAGGTACTCCTGTAAAATGACTTCAAGGATGAGTTGAGTATCATTATTACTTTGTTGAACAAAGTAATTGAGCAATTAGAAGCAAGGACATTCAAAAATTGAAAGTTATACATCATCAGCATCATCTACGAGGGTAAAACATTCCTTAATAGTTAATAGCATTCACTGGCAATTTTGTAACTCCTTTCAGAGTTCAGACACATAGCTTGCATATGGTTTCTTACTTGGTGTATGCATTGCTGCAATGAAAAAAAAAATCGGATTGAAATAGTGTAAAGGAAGAATGATTTCTCTACAAAAAGTACCCATAGTTCAAATACCTGGAGGGGATAGAGCACTATAGGAGAGTCAGTGATGCTTTCCTAACGATCACAGTGCAAAGTTTGAGAAATCAAAGTCATGTCAAGATCATAGGTCATGCCAAAGCAGTCATCTCAAAGTGGGATAAATAGTTTATCCTGTTCCCCACATTTAGTGCAGATTTGATGCTTTTCCTTACAAGCTCCCACAATATCCTAGTGACCAAGTAGTTCTCCTGGAGTATTGCCTATAGTTAAAAAATGTTCATTTCATCTTTGACAGACTGACATAAGATTGGGATCATATAATTGTTCTTCAATATTGGATGCTAGAAGTATGGATTTTGAGACTTTTGAGTAACTTCGATTTTTGAGTTTAAATATAGGCTATATGTTTGAGAGGCTTGGTTCTCGCTTTTCCCATGTCAGTGACATTGAAGGTTATTGGGAAAATTGAATAGATGGTGATAAGGTTAGGAGGAAACATAGTTGAATGACATCACATCAGTTAATCTCCTATACAACAAAGAATGTGCCTAAGGATTTGGTAGATTCAAAGGAAGAGGTCCTATTAGCATGCTTCATAGCTGCCCAAATTGATCAATGGCCTCTATCACCTATTAATTGGGCTGTCAAGGAAAATCCTTCAGCTGAAATGATGAATAAAATGGCCATGGAAAGAATTAAGGGCTTTTTAGAAAGAAAATTGGGCAAGCAAACTATTGGGACAAACAAGGGAAGGAGGTCAAAAACTTCAAATCAGTCACAAGTCTTACAAGGAAAGAGGTCAACTTCTAGCTCTTCAGTACCAATTGTATTAGATGCACATGGCACAAGAGGTAGCAATGGAGATGAGGAAGGAAGAAGAAAAAATATGAAGGGTTTTTGCTTGGTTACAAGACTTGTAAAGTCCCCAAACAATTGACACCAAATGGATCCCAAGGACTCATGACCCGAGTACCTAGCAAGTCTAGTCAAACTCGTTGAGCCTACCAAACTTGCCAGACCCAATGAGTCCTAACAGGAAGACTTGGCCACAGTAAGCCAAAAAAAAGATTTAAAATGACCTCTCACGCCCTAAAAACACATTCATTTCATTTTCAAGCACAAGGAGGAGAAAAATAATAGTTTTGAAGCAAAAAATAAATTCCATTGAAGAAAAAACCAGCACATAGGTTGAGCAAGAAATGGTTATTGAAGACCATTTAGGCAGCCCGTGGTGCATCTAAAGGAACCTACAGCAAATTTGAAAGAGCCCACCATTGATTTGGAGCAACCTACCATCGATTTGGAGCAAGTTTAAAGAAGTAATTTTGTATTTTGAATTTTTTTTTTAATATAAATTCCATTGTGTTCTACATTTGTTTTCTTTTTCACTTTAGGTTAATGGAACAAAAATCAAACACTAGCTATTTTTTGTAATTTTTTAAAATTTTAAAGCTACAAACTTTAAATATTTTTAATTTTTTCTTTGAATGTAATTAGAAACTGTAAATATTAATTTATTTTCTATTTGCATCTTATTGTAGCATACTTTACATTTATAAATTTTTCCAATCACAATGTCGACCACAGTTACATAATGATAATATCCTTACTCGAAACATGTCACCCTTGGGACAAAAAAAGAGGACGTAACTTGTGTCCTTTGCAAAACAAAAATACTTGGGGAGGGCATTTATCAATTGAAGTATCACTTTGAATAAATACTATGTCAAGGTGCTAACCCTTGCTCAAGAGCACCTCCAAAAATTATATGCAAAGTACAAAGCCAATTAGAGACCTCTAAACAAAAAAAAAGAATTATGAAAGAGACAAAGAGAAGTGATAGCAGCCATTGGTAGAAACTCCTGTTCCATTCCTCGATTTCCTGGATCTTTGACTAGTGGCAATCACAGTGGTAGCATAAGTATTAGACCTAGAATTCATGAATCTTCATCAAATTTAGATTCATATATTGCTCCACACTACAAGTGTCCAACCATCACTTAAGAGCATAAGTTGGATCAAGGATAACTGGATAAGCATAATGCAGCAAGAAGTGCAATTGAAGCTTTCTAGTTCTATTGTACCATTCCATTTCATGCAGTCAGATTTAATTTTTCATTTTGTTTTATAATACATAGTTTGATTTTTTGTCTATTGAATTTTTGCATTTAGAGATACGTAGAATTTAAAATTAAACTTTCAATTTTAGAATTCTTTATTTTGTTTGCTTTATTTTTTTTAGGTTTGCTTATTGGAAAAACATAATGATGTCATTACTATTTATGAGGTGGGAATCAAAGCCCCTAATAATAAAACAATAAAAGACTCCAGTTTGACTCATAAGATGGCTAATGTGAAAGCCAGAATTGACAAGCAATGTGACATATGGAAGAAGAAAGGTTGCACCATCATGACCAATGGCTAGGCATATAAGAGAAATGGGACATTTATTGAATTTCCTTGTTTCTTCCTCAAGTAATTGTAGTTCCTATTTAGTGATTTAGATTTCTATTTTCTACTTTATTGCATCATTAATTTTGTTTCTTTCTTAGGTGGCATACTGTTCTTGAAATCAATTGATTCTTTAAGAAACACAAATATTTTGAATTCATTTGTGAGACTCTAGAAGTAATCTTGGCTAAGGTGGGTGAGGAGAATGTGATGCAAATAGTGCAGCAATATGTTGTCACAAGTAGACTTCTCATAGATAGACACCCATCCTTATTATGAACTCCTTGTGTCATTCATTGCCTTAACTTCATATTGAAGGAACTTGGCAAGATTTCATGGATGAAAGCATGTGTCACACATGCTAAAAATATTTTTAAATACATATACAATCATAGTTGGGTCCTCAACTTAATGAAAAAATTCACAATCAAGGAGTTGGCTTGTCTCAAAATAACCCACTTTGTAACAAATTTTATCACATTGCAATCCTTGCTTCAGTCAAAGGCTGCTTTGAAGCACAAGTTTGTTAGTGAGGAGTGATCTACATCATCATATGTTATGGCCAATGCATGGGTTGACATCATTGATTGGATTTTTGATAAACACAGTTTCTAGCTTCTAGCTAAAGAGATCATAGAAGTACATTTTCATTATATTTTTGTTCATATTTTTATTTCATTTGCTTATTTTGTTCACACTTGCTTATGTTTTTGTTTCACAATATTGTAGTTCACAGACCCTTTAGTTGTTCTCCTATGAGGTACTAATGGGGAGAAGCTCATAATGGGCTACATATATGAAGGCATGGCTGGGGCAAAGGACGCTATTAGATTCATTTGTGTTGGAGTTGAGAATAAGTATTGTCCGATATGGAACATCACTGATCTATGATGGCACCTTCAACTTCACAATCCCTTACATATTGTTGCCTATTTTCTCAATCAAACATTCCAATTCCGCCCAGATTTGGAAGTGGATGAGGCCTTAAATGATCTCTACATAGTCATAAAGAAAATGACACCTGACCCCTAGGTTGAAGCACAAATAATCATTGAGATTGAGACCTTCAAACATGCATAGGTAGACCTCTTTGCATAAGAAATATGCAAGACAACTCGGATGACATTGCAACCAAGTAAAAATCTCATAAGGGCATAATTTAAATTTAAAAATATAAACTTTTCCTTTTTATTATGTCAATATTGAAACTCAAAGTTAAATAATGAGTTTTTTTTTCTTCTCATTTCAGATGCATGGTGGGAAAGGTTTGGTGCTAAGTGCCAAATATTTGGACTACAATTTGTGGCTTGAGCCAACCATGCAATGCTTCAAGATGGGAGCGCAATTGCAGTATGTTTGAGCACATACACTCCAAGAATTGCAATGTGTTATTAGTGCAAGGGTTGAACAATCTTGTGCATGTTCATTACAACCTTCGCCACCATCACAAACAAATATTGAGCACTAACTTATCTGCCATCACTCTAGAAGAGGTTGATCCATAGTCAAATTAGATCGCCAAGGTTGAGGATCTGATCTTTAGTGATGAAGACCTTACATGGGTTGATTAGGTGGATCAAGATGTAGAGGCAATAACCATGGTAGAGGAGGATAGAGCACGATTAGAGCCCTACGATGTTGGTGTCACTAAGTCACAATCAAATATCATGGCTACATCATCATCAAGTACCTATCTTAGACACTAGTGCAAGGCTTGTCATGATGTTGGGACAAGTTATGCGCACTCCTCTAAGCCACTAACTTATAGTTTTAGTCTTGATATTTGTGTTGATGCCATGGATTTCATAGTCCATGAGTCTTGTATGCATTTCACAGTATTTATAATTTATATATTTAACAATGTTGTTTCCTTCAACTAAGATCCATTTTTATACTCGTATGATTGATGTATACTTGTCTATGTGATCAAAGTAGCTTCTATTAGATTAGTTTATTGTCTTTTTAAAGCTTATTTATAAAAGAGTACATGAAACAGATTTTAAATCTTTAAAAATCTCTATATTTCATGCTTTTTCCAGTTTGTCAAGTTTGGACACTGAGTTCAAGTCTAGGTCAAAAATCAGTTTACCAAGTCCGAGGTGAATCTGAGTCTTGTAACACTAGTTTTTTGTGAAGTGGAGAACTCTCTAAAAATCACAAAAATTAAGTTTGTAATAAAGAAAAGTGTCAAGCCTCCTCACAAAGTGTTATTGAATCTAAATCCACCTCCTATTTCTCAAGTTCTTGTTTCCATTTCTCCTCTCGTCCCCTCTAGTTCTTCTACCAATTTTCCCCTTTCATTGCATTATGATGATTCTTCCCTATTATCTTCATCACAATCTCATGTTCCTAGTTCACATTCCCCTTATACATCTCTTCCATTGAGTCTCTTGTTTAAATTTGGCAAAATTTCTCCCCACAATACAAGCTAGTTCACATTCCCCTTATACATCTCTTCCCTATTATCTTCATCACAATCTCATGTTCCTAGTTCACATTCCCCTTATACATCTCTTCCATTGAGTCTCTTGTTTAAATTTGGCAAAATTTCTCCCCACAATACAAGCTCGTGAGAAACAAGCCAAGGATCCTCTGAAGGGGATTAAGGCATCACTTGCCAAGATGGGAAGAATAATAGGAACCAAATCCCCTTAATTTGGGAGTTATCTTCTATATTGCAGAAAGAAGAAATCAAGAAGGTTAAGAGACAAACTGCATTCTAGAAAAATGAAGTGAGGCAGAATAAAGCTAAAACAGAGTGATGCTCAAGATGTGCAAGCTGCTAATTTTCAGATCATACATACTAACCCAGGGCCTTTTAATAGGAAAAGAGACAAGGAGATGTTGCAATTTGCAACAAATAATAGCAAAGATGGGATAGCAAAAGAGGGTGAAGAAAAGGCAGCCCTAAATCAGAAAACAAAGAATTGAGAGCCTGCATTGCACACTTGGTCAATCCTTTGGTTGAATCCCAATCTTCTCAATATTAATCACCATGGAGAGTTGAAGAAAGCACAAAGAAAACAGCTGGATATTTTGGTCACGTGATAAGGGTAGTCAACAATGGAATGGGTGTTTATGTGATAAGGGGCTGAAAAATTGTTGATGAAGCACATGAGATATTGAAGGAAATCCATGTAACACAAGAGCACAGGAGCACATGGCTGAGCTTGAAAATGTAATGATGACTAATGCTTATAATTGTGGGAATGTCACTAGTATAGATATCTTAAATATATACATCTAAAAGAGATCAAGTGACATCAATATATACATATTAATTTTATCATTATAAATTAACTATTAATTTATATAAATTATTTTTCACAATATTGTACCTTGTTCAAGGATAGCTGGGTTCAACCAAACCACTACATCAAGAGACCAAATCAAATGGGTCCCTCCACCCATTGGCGTGGTCAAGCTAAATTTTGATGGCCCGTCTAGGGGCGATTGTGGGCCATCAAGCACTAGATGCATCATCAGAGATTCAAACAGGAACTTAATGAAAGCTACTTTCTAGGAGAATCTAGCCAGGCACCAATAGCGAAGCATAGGCTAATGCTATCATGGGCCTGCATTTGATAAAATCCTACAACCTTGATTCTGTTGTCATTGAAGAGGACTCCATAGCAATAATGATGAGCATTAGAAAGAGACAGCCATCCAACTGGAAAATAAACAACATACTCAATGAGGCCTGGGAGATTTTTGACAATCTATCATCCTTCTCCATACAACACTGCTATAGGGAGAGCATGAAGGTTGTTGATTATCTTTCTAAACAGGGGATAGACAGAGAAAAGGATTAAATCGTTTAAAGTGAATTGAACTACTGACTGAATCTTGGAAACATAAGGGACAAATAGCATCCTTGAGCAAAAATTTTGGCATTATTTTCATCTTATGCAACATCTTGGTTTCTCTTCATCAGTGTCTTCTAGTCACTTTTGCTGCCTCTAGCAACCTCTAGCAATCTTTGTCAGCATCAATATTTCTCTTCATCAACCTCTTGCTGTAGAAGTTCTGGTCTGTTCATGTCTTGTTTATTCCTGGTTTATGCATCTGAAGCACTTATTTTGTTAAATTTTGAAAAAAAAAGAAGAAAAAAAAAGGAAGTACACCACTATCCCACACTTATATTTGTGTGTGTGTGGGTGCGTGTACTCAATGAGGCATGGGAGATTTTTGACAATCTATCATGCTTCTCCATACAACACTACTATAGGGAGTGCAACAAGGTTGTTGATTATCTTTCTAACCAAGGGATAGACAGTGAAAAGGATTTAATTGTTGGAAGTGAATTGAACTACTGACTGCATCTTGGAAACATATGGGAGAAGCAGCATCCTTGAGCAAAACTTTTTGGTATTATTTTCATCTTATCCCACACCTCCCCAATCAAAATAATATATATATGTGTGTTTGTGTGTAGTTTATTATATGAAATAATTATAATTAAATTAATTATTATTTATAATTAATATATATAAATAATGTATTTAAATTATATCTTTTACATTGTGCTCTATGTCAATTATTAATTTGAAAATATAATGCAAAAGATATAATTTAAATACTGTAGTGTCGGAAAATGTACTCCTTTACATTTTCACACTATGTTTGGGTCCCTTAATAAATTGGACTTAATTAAGCCTCTAATTGGCCCTATTATGCATCTACAAGCCTAATTAATTGCAATTTCCGAAAGGGGAATCATGATTTAATTAATGCAATTATCATTTTAACACCCCACAATGAATAGGTCCTAGCAATTTAGGTCAAGATCCATTCACCCAAGGGCGAATGGGTCCCCCTTAAGATCACAATTTCAAATTTTAAACATGTTTTTTGTGGCATCTTAAGGTCCTAACTTCAAGTTTTAAGTGTTAGCTTGTAATGTTTAATTTTCAGGAAATTAGAAAATTGTCTATAAAAGCAAGATCTTTTTATCAATTCAAACCCTGGATCTCATATTCAAATTTCATAAGAGGTAAGATTATTGTCAAAGGTGTTCAAGAGCAGATTTCTCAAGCATTTGTTGTAGCATTCAAGATCTCAAGCATCATGTCAAAGTTATCAAGCATCATGCATGTTTTTGGAGCTAACATTGTGATGTAGGTTTCAAGTTTCAAGTCAAGATTCAAGCATTAAGATCACATCATCAATCAAGCCACTTCATGCAAGATCAAGACCTTGGAGAGATCTACTAAGTTTCAGTTCTTCAAGGGTTTCAAATCAAGGGTTTGGTGAGTTGCAACATAGCAATTGTTCATTCATCATTCTTTTCCTATTTCATTATTTCATTTCAAGGTTTAATTACCAAAACAGGGTTTGACCAAGGCAAACCCCCCATTCACCAAAAACAAACAATTTTTCCCTCTCATGTGTTTTGCAAATCTTAGGTTGAAGAAGGATTGAAGATCTATCAAAGAAGCAAAATTGCAAAAGTTGTCAAAGTTGCAAAATTTGTCAAAGTTCTCGTCAAGCCACATAAACTCACTTTCAGAATTTATTTTCAAATTTCTGACTATGAATCCCAGAGGAATCGAAAGTGCAGGCATAGGATTAGAGGACTGTGAAAGCAACTTTTCAACCCTTGTAGCAAGACCCATTCACCCTTGGGCGAATGAGTCCTAGGAGGACACTCAGCACAGCCTTTTTGTGACAAGTACATAAAATCAAGCCCTTCTCAAATCTACAATTTCTTTCTAGATTCTATCAAATTAAGGTTTAATTTAGTAACTTCATGTGTTGCATTGCATATTGCATTCATTTAGTATTTTTCATTCATCTCCCAAAAGTGTTGCTTCAACTGATTTACCCCATCCTAGGTCATAAGGAAAATAGCAAGATCTCCACCAAGGTTGACTCACCTAAGTGTTGAAAGCCAATCTTGCCCTAGGGGGATCTCTTTTTCCTAATGAACTAAGGAAGATAGGTGCATCATACCCCCCTTTTGTCATCTTTATTGATTTGCACCCATTTTCCAATGTTTCAAATACTTAAATTAAATATATTAATTATTTAAAGTTTAAACTATATGTTTTACATTATGTTCTATTTCAATTATTAATTTGAAAATAAAATGCAAAAGATATAATTTAAATATAATTATTAATTACGAAATATCATGTAAATGGTCATTAAGTTTACATAAGAGGTTTTTGTGAACACACTCATGCCATTACAATCCACCCCTTGCTGCCAATGCAGTTATATCTGTCAGTAGCCGATAGTATCCTTGGGCACACAAGAACTAATCAGATAATTGCTGATCTAAAAGAAAATCATATTTTAGAGTGGATGGTGTCGTCATACAAGTTAGTGATACAACTTTGGGTTACTGCAATCAAAATGTGTAAAGAGGATAAGATGAAATTGCACACCACATGACAAGCCGTAATCTCTTTTGTTTCATCAATCCCATGTAAATTTTCTGAAAAGTAATGTGGAGAAATTGAGGGCTGAATTTGACCAATTAGTCAAAGGAAAACTAGGCTGGTCTTTGTTTGGTCTAGTTAACATGGATGAATTGATGAATCTTAGCATAAAAATGTCAATGCAAGAAAATGAAATACTAGGGACTCAAAATATGATTGAAGTATGCAAAGGTTTTCTACATGATAAGCTCCTAAGAGAGGGTAATTTCAAGGCTTGCTAATGAAGAAGTAAAAGGTTTCATTGATAGAGTTCAGAATGCTTAGGAGAAGGAGAGAATACCAACTCTAGATTCACCATACACACAGGAACTCTCAGATTAGCTATTTCAAGTTCATACTATGTTTAGAGGAGGAGTTCTATTTTGGGGGCAGATTCTAGAAGGTTAATTTTTTGTTAGTTTGAAACTACTTTTATCCAAACTTTTTAGTCTTCGTTTTAAAGTAACATATTTCCAAATTTTCCAGATTTTTTTAGTGGGTGAGCTTTAAAAACTTGATTTTTTTTATTATTCCATGTTTACATGTTTATCCTTAAACCCAAAAACACTGTTTTTGAAACTTATAAATAAGTGTTTTATGCACAAGATTTTCTTAATGATAATCACTGCTATGCTTATGCTGCTGAAATTATTGTTCAAAATCTGAGTTCATGCATTTATGACCTTTGTATTTAAATTATATTGTTTGAATAGAAAGTGAAAAACATTGTCAAGCTTCGTATTGCCATTATTTTTCATCTAAGTTGTAGCTTTGTATGTGTTGTGCCTTGCACCCATGCCCCATTTTGCTTTTCTGCTTTTTGGCAAAATGGGGACCCCCTCCCCTCTTTTCCTTTTTCCCCCCTTCTTTTTGTTGTTGTTGTTGTTTTGTTTTCTCTCTTTCACTTCCTCTCTTTGTTTTCCTTTTCCTTCTCTTTCTTCCCTCTTTTCTCTTCCCTTTGTGTTTTTGTCGCTTGTCGGAGTTTCAAGATCTTGAGGATTCTTATGCCATCCTTGTCAACCCCGATCCTCGACACTTTCTCGTTTTCCCTCATTTGTTTTTGGCTCTTCACTCTTTTGGGATTTTCTTTGTCAAGATACTCACTTCGCATATCCCCAATCCTGAAAGCTTGATGGCGACAACGACTTGTCACCTCAATCACCTCGCCTGTCAAAGCAATTAAGCATTGTTGCAATGCATTTAATAGGACATTAATGGTAGGTGTTTAATAGATATTAGGGGGGAAATTGAAGGGTTTCATTTATCATTTGTGCAATTTGAAAGATCAAAAGAAGAGCTCTGCAACCCATTCGAAAAACCCTCGCGATTTCACGAACTTCTTCCATCCTGCCTCAAATTTTCTCACTGGTTTGCGGTGTCCCCGTGGTGTTCTTTGTTGTTGCTTGCTCATGCTCACTCATGTTCGCCCATGTTCACCCTTTTTCCTGTGCAAAATACCAAGTAGGCTTCGCGACTGAAACCTTCATTTCATTTTTTTAGTTGTTCTAGTTATTTGCATGTTCTTCGTTGTGTGCTTGGTTCGGTTGGGTTCATTGTGTGGTTGTTTTGTTGTTTCTTTCACTGTTGGTTGTTGTGTTCTTCGCTGTTTCTTTTTTTGCATCGTTTAGTCATTCTTCATTTGATTTCTTTCATTTCCCTCTCATTGTCCTACTGAATCGTGTTTTTTTCTGGGCGCACTGATCGAGGATGTTTGTGACATCATCGTATCAAGCCCCGGGTCTTGCTTTTTGTTGTGCTTTCAAAGATATCCTTTAATCCCTCCCTAATCTAGTGCCTTTTCCTTGAAGTATTTTTGAAATCCACTTTCGCCTTTCGGGTTACGAGTGTAATAGATGCACGTTAAGGATTGAAGTGGCAAGAGCTAGAAGTGAAACCCATGCCCCGATGCCCGATGAATAATGAATTGGTAATATTGAGAGCTATAACGTTGAACATCATACTTCGACAATATCCATTACCCCTATCCTTAACTATGAGAAAAGAGTTAAGCATCATTCCCAATGCCTGACTCTTGATAAAGAATATTTTTACTTCTACTAGTAGTCAATTGTCGATAATCAAGTAGGTTCACTACTTCTTAAAATTTCTAAATGATAAAGAACAAGCATCATTTCCACAGTCCAATTCCCGAAAATGATAGAGCAAAACCTTATGCTTTTCGAAATCGGATGTTGAGGTTTCAACCTATCAACTATTAAACGAAATATTAAGTGATATTCTTTACCCCCAAAGCCTGATCCCAAACACTTAGTAAGAAAGGTTAGACTTACATCAGATTTCAGGAATTGAGTGAATGTCTAATCATTTAGGGTTTTGCAAGAACAAGGGATAAGCAACACCCCCGATCCCCGACCCCTGAAGATAATACCTATTGTGACCTTTTCACACATCGCCCCATTGCAAATGGGGACCCCCTAATTTTTCGTTTGTTTAGGTCTTTTGGCTTGGTTTTTAGTTCGTTTTGTTGTCGTCTCTCTTTTGTTCCGTCTGTCTTTTCGGGGGTGTGCCCGCTTTTGAGCTTAAACGTGAGATTTTGGCTAAATCTAAGAATTAGGGTTTGCTTTCTTCCGGTCAATTTGAAGTCAAATGGAGTGAATGAATTGAAGTCTGAGCTTGGCGTTGCATTCAGCATGCTTCCAACAGGTTCCCAGCAAAATTTCATTGGATTCAGACAACTTACTATTTTTAGTAAGTGCCTAATTTGGGACGTTTTCTCAGCACTTTTGAAGTTCTAACTGTTACACTGCATCCAGGACACGTCAAACTGCTTGTCTGCAAAATTTGAGCTAGATCTGACAACTTTCTATTTTTAGCAAGTTCACCTTCAGAAGCAGATTTTAGGGTTTGCATGCGAAGTTTTTCAATGCATGTCTGAAGAATATTAATGGGTTTTGTGAGACCTACGCGGTGATATAACATGCAAGATGAGATGATGACATTCAACACTCAGCCTTTGGAGGCTATTTTTAGGGTTTGCATGTCAGGATTTTCTACGCATGTTTGGATATTCTTTGTGGGTTTTTCGAAAGCTTTGCAGTGGTGTAACATGCAAACAGAGTTGGTCACTTTTTTGGGAACTTACTATTTTTAGCAAATCCACTCTGGCAGCCCCCCACAGCACTTTAGTATCACAAACTGACCGACATGCAACAGAAACGGAGTCAAACGGAGATCATTTGAGCAACATGCAAGTCAGATTAGGGTTTCTAGCTTCGAGACCCAAAATGAGGGGTCAAACGCCAGAATTTTCAAAAACCAGTGTATCCCACTGCAATTAGTATCTTTTAAGCTATCCACTAGTAAAATTTGAAGGCAATCTGAGCACTTACTATTTATAGTAAGGCACTCCAGAAACAGGCTATAAATAGTAAGTCAACAGCACGCGCCAGTGTGAATAGGTAAGTTAACCCATGAGGATCACGTCATTCAGATTTCAAGTTAAACGGAGTTGTGGAAGTCATGAAATCAAGCAATTACTATAAATAGTAAAACACCTGCAGAAACATGCTATAAATAGCAAGTCAGCACGAGATGGCAGTGTGAACAAATCAACTAGATCATGAAGATCCTGGGGTTGAAATTTCAAATCAATCCAAGCTTTAGAGGTATGAAAATCAGAGGGCTTACTAAATATAGTAAAACAGGGGCAAGCAAGCCAGAAAAATGCCTAAGTCTAAGAAATTTCCATCACCCCCTGTCAAATGCGCCCAAGGTAAAGCTGGTAGAAGGATGGAAAATTTCAAGTGTTGATAATTCCTGCTTCTCCCCCTAAATGCGCCCTCAAGGAAGAGAAGCCATTAAAAAATTGTTTAAGGCATGAGTTATTCCTGCTTGACCCCCCAAATGCGCCCTCAAGGAGAAATGGAGGTGATAAAAAAATTTCTAAGTTTGGGAATTCCTCCTCCACCCCCAAAATGCACCCATCTCAAGGAGGTAGCTTCAAAATCTTCTAAGTATTGGTAAATGCCAAGAGGCCCATCAAAACGCGCCCAAGCTTGTGAAGGGGCATGGAAAAGTTTCCAAGTATGCAAAAATGGAAGCTCCACTAGTAAAATGCGCCCAACTTGCATGATGGCACCAAAACAATTTCTAAGGCATGAGCAAACTGGAAATACCCCTAGTCAAATGCGCCCACCAAGTTGTCAAGATGATAAAAATGTTTAAGTGTTGGAACTTCCTCCTCCACCCTCTAAATGCGCCCATGTTAAAGTTGACTAGGAAAAACACCTAAGGCATTAAAACTTCTTGTAGCCACCCTCAAATACACCCAAACAAGCAAGGAAGAAGACAAAAATTTTAAGTTTCCTTGACCCCACCACATATGCGCCCAAGGAAGGAGGAGAAAGAAAACGCCCACAAGGCATGTGAGATTTTTCTAAGTGTTCGAAATTCCTGTTGACTCCCTTGAATGCGCCCTTGACTTGGAGAAGCCTTGGAAAATTTTCTAAGTGTCTAAAATGGAAGTATGACCCTCCATATGCGCCCAAGCCTGATAGGTCATGGATAAATTTGTCTAAGGCATTGAAGGTGGAAGTAGGGGTCTCTAAATGCACCAACTTCAAGGAGAAGAGGGAAAAGAGTCTAAGTGTTAAAGACTAGAAGCTCCTCTAGTCAAATGCGCCTAACCTCTATGTGGATAAGTTGAAAACTTGCCTAAGGCATGTAAAGTGGAGGCACATAGGGTCAAATACGCCCAAGATGATGTGTTAGCTGGAGAATTTTCTAAATGTTGTAAAAATGGCAGTAGATACATGAAAATGCACCCACTTTGAAATGGTGATTTGAAAATTTCCTTAAGGCAAGGAAAACGCAAAAGGAAAAAAGTGAAGATAAACTTTGGTGATGAAATATTTTTCTAAGGTTGAAAATAAAAAAATTAAATGTACCCCTTCGTCTGTATACACATGGATTATGCATTTTCCGAGGGAAATTTTCTTCTGGGTATTGAATACTTTCAATGAGGGGATGATTTTGAAGTTTTTCACACCTTGCCAGGGATTTTAAAGTGAAGATTTTAACTAGGCACCTGGTTGATGAAATTTTCTAGGTAGAAAAAATAAAATTTTCTAAGTCAAAGGGAGAAATATTGAAGATGGATGCTATGTTGGTGATTGATAAGATTTTCTAAAGGGGGATAGACTTTCCTAGAACTCAGATGGGTAAAATTCTTCTAAGGCATGCAAAATCCCCGGGACACATCAAATGCGCGCATAGGCAGGTCTGATGATTGAAAATTGTTCGTAAGTATGAGGAAGTTGAATAAACTCCTCTCATTTGCAAAGTGGAAGAGGTAGAGAAAAGCTAAATCATGAAATTTTGTTGCTCAAACTGTTACATGCACACAGGTGTTGAAAGGCTGTGAAGGAAGCAAGGTTTGCTAGAGAAAAGTGATGAACCCTATCAGATCCAGAGATCACTCAGACCTTGGAAGTCAAAGCATGAAAATCAGGTAAGTGAGGTGAATTTATATTATGAAGTGTTTTGATGCTCTTCTCTTGCTTGTTTTGCAAGGTGAGCATCAAGGCCAAGGCATGATCACTTGGGGAGATGGAGCAAGTACTTGGAAGAAATGGCTAAGTGTTGACCCAGTATGCACTCGACTCAGGAAGGCGAGTGGTGAAGGAGAACGGGTCGAGTCCAAGATTGGAGAGTCCTTTAGGATGAGGATTAAGAAATGATGAAGACCTAGGCGTTAAAGAGTCACCTTCAAGCACTAAAACGCCCTCAAGGCTAAGGATGAGGAGTGAACAAAAGGCTTCAATGTTAAAGAATGACAATGGAATGGGCTAAAGAGCGAAGCAGAGAAATTCTCCTTAAGTGTAAAGTCCTTCGATGACCCAAAAGATGTTCTCTAGCGTGCTTCGTACAACTCAAGATGCAGTGGCAGGAAGGAGGAAAATCACCATCAAACAGGTTAAAAGGTTATAGCCTTGAAATTAGATCGAGAACGTGCCTGCCATATCCATTCAAGGAGCTGAAGCAATGTTGACCAAACTCAGGCTGTTTGTAGTCGGAGAAAGAACAATGCGAATGCATTTCCAGACAAGAGCCTTCTAGAAGATGGTGGACATTAATTGCTCATTTATCACTCCACTCCTTATTCTAGCAGTTTTTAGGGTTAGGGCTGATGTGGCTTAATCTGAGCCCTCCATTTGATTGTAATTTGAGCCGTCCATTGGACTGGGCCAGCTAGAGGGGCATCCCCCCTCATTTTTACCTCATTAGATTAGATTAAAGTAGAGATAGGAAGATAGAGAGACAACTTAGAAGTAGCATAGCATAGATCGATAGTGTAGTTTGAAGAAGGAAAGTTTTTCTTTTGAAAGTTTTGTAAGAAATTGTTGTGAACACTCATAATAAAAAGGGTTTTCATTGATGATGATCTCGTCTTTTGTTCTGAGTAGCTAGTAAGGTTTCTTCGTCCTTCTGATTCGAGTAGTAGCTTAAAGTAAAGTAAATTTCATTCCATGCAAGTAGTTAGTAATTGTGGAATGTGGTCTTCAATTTGACCAAATTTCGTCTATCCATACCACTAGTGGGCTCGCTGATGGTGAGTTCGCCTTGCGTGGTCAATTGGAAACTTGTGGACTTAACTTTGATTACGATCTTCATGTTGGTATGCGTCATTGTGACGGTGTCTTCATTGTTGAATTGTAATCTGAATATCTTTAGTTACTCCCTGTTGACGTGGTTTTTGCAACTACACCAACACAGAATAAAGTCACCAACGGCTACTCTATCCTCTCTTTAACAAAGTTTCCTGCATGCTAAGATTGCGAAATAGATCATACATTTAACTCCAAGGTTCCTTCAGTGCGAATTGTCTCAGTTGGCTTGATGTGATTTTGCTGGTATTTCAAGGGGACTTACACAATTGTTTGACAGTTGATAGCAGACAACGGACTAAGGGCTTTCGTGTAATTCAAATAATTCGGCAAGTGAGCACAAGTTTCCTAATCCTAACCAAAAATGAACTGAATTTAAAGAGTGTAGGGCCTAAGAAGTTTATATTGTATCTAAGGATGGGACGTGGGATCAATCTCGATAGACTTCGACCAGACTCTGCTCCGCCTCACGTTGGACAACTTACACAGAGTCGGTGCAATCTTCAAGGGAGTGACAAAAGGTTTTCAAATTATAATTCGACATGTAAGAACCATCAGAACGACGCATACAAACACATGAATCACAATCGAAGTTAAGTTTGTAAAATTTTCCAGTCGACCACACAAGGCAAACTTGCCGTCAGCAAACCGCTAGTGGTATGGATAAAAATGAAGTTATCTCGATTGACGCCACAAATCCGTAGCTAACATCTACTAGCATGAAAATGAAAAAAAAAAAAACTACTCTATTTTAAGTTACCCGAAGTTGAAGGGATGAAGAAATCTTGCTAGCTACTTATAACAAAGATGAATTCACCATTCAATGAAAGATCTTTTATTACAATAGTTTTTCGCAACAATCTCTTACAAAGTTTTCAAAGGAAAACTTTCCTTCTTCTTCAAACTAAGCTATGCTAAGATATTACAACTAAAGTGTCTCCGCTCTACTCTCTAGTCTGATCAAATGTCTATCTAAGTTTACAAATGAGGGGGAATCCCCCTTTTATAGTTGGCCAAGTCCAGTGGATGGCTCAGATTACAATCGGCTGGTTGGCCTAGATCGTGCCACCTCAACCCTAAACAAGATTCACCCTAAAAACCGCCACATAGAGGAGTGGGGCAATAAATGAGCAATTAATGGCCACCATCCTTCTAGAAGATTCCAGCCTTGAAACGCGTTCACACTGCGCTTGATTTTCTTCTTGACGTTGTTCTTCAACTTCTTCTTTGTCACTTGAGTTATACTAAGTCTCAACACTTAGCCATTTTTCGCAACTTTTCTTCTTTCGAGGTTGAAATGTAGTCTTGGATTACTTGCTTCATCACTTTAAGTCATCATCGTTTGGTCTCGATGTTTCTCCTACAAAACAAGCAAGGAGAAGAGCATTAGAACACTTCATAATATAAACTCAACTTACTTACCTGATTTTCATGCTTTAACTTCCAAGGGTTCATCATCTTCACTAGCCAACTTTACTTTCTTCATGATCTGTAGGCTGAGGCATATAACACCTCTGCATCAAATTTCAATGCCTTGGACAAAATTTCAACTCCCTCAGGGGCGCATTTAAGAGATGCACTTTTAAAATCATCTTTCGAGAGTGTTAGCTTCAACTGCATCATCTTCAAGGAATTCACTTCACTAGCTGGAGCTCTGATACTCAATTTTGTTCATCTCTGACTTTGGAAGATTAGTCTCACGAAGAATTCAATCTAATTCACCTAGGCAATCAACTTAAAATTCATCTGCCGAGGCATTTTATCTTCAAAAACATCATTTATTCCCTGCCTTAGAAAATTTTTAAATTTTCCCTTAGGAAAATTCACAATTCAAGTGCCGGTTAAATTCTTCATCCCGAAGGCCTTGGCAAAGTGCAAAAGACTTTAAAATCAACTCCTTGTCGAAGATCTTAAATACCCAAAAAAAAATTTCTTCAGAACGTGTAGAATTCATGGGTGTACAATGAACGGGTTCATTTAATTTTTTGAATTTTGAACCTTAGAAAATTAATTTTCAACAAAATTTAATCCATTTCTTCAACTCCAGGCGCATTTCCTTGCTCTGACTTGAAATTTCTCATTGACCCTGTGAAGTTGGAGTATTCTGACTCGTTCCTGCCAATTTTATCCATGCCTCTGAAAATTTCATCTCCTCCATCAGACTTAGGCATATTTTCTAGAGATCAAATTCTAACACTTTAGAAAAATCTTGACATCTTATTATCAATATGGGTGCATTTCACATGGCTTACTTCAAATTTCCACACTTAGAAAATTTTAAACTTTTGATATTACCTCTTTCAAGCCAGGCGCATTCAACATGGCGGACTTCCAATTTCAATTCCTTAGAAAATTTCACCTCCACTTCCTTGACTTAGGCGCATATAAGAGCTCAAGTTTCAAATTTTGGACACTTAGTTAAATTTCTCATCCATCTCCAGCTTCAACCATGGCACATTTGAGGCCTTCTACCTTCACTTTTTAATACTTAGAAAAACTTCACATGCCTCTCTTTCAAAGCTGGGCGCATTTCAGCCTTCTCATTTCAATTTGAACGCCCCTTTAATATTCTCAATACCCTCCCTCTGAACTGGGCACAAATAAGATCTTCATCTTGCAATTTTCATGCCTTAAATTTGGGCGCATATGCCATGAGTAACTCTGAGTTTGTACGCCTTAGAATATTTTTCAAAACCTCCTCTCTTAGCTGGGCGCATTTTACCCTTGAGGTTTCATTTTTCAAACTTACTTAGATTTCCCAACTTCAACTTCCTCTTGCTAAGGCGCATATGGGACCTCCTACTTCCATTTTCTAGACTGAGTGCCTCAGACAAATTCTCAATCTCCTCCTTCATGGCTAGGCGCATATAGGGGTCCTTACTCCCACTTTGCTGGACTTAGTCAACTTTCAAGCTCCATCATGCTGCTGGGCGCATATGAGAGGTCAATCTTTCATTTTGCAACACTTAGAGAAATCTCAGGGCTTCCTCCAAGTCAAGGGCGCATTTAACATCCCCTACCTCCAATTTTTTACACTTAGAAAATTCTCCAAGTGCCCTTCTTTACCTAGGGCGCATTTTGATGCCAAAGCTTCAAATTTTGATGACTTAGACATTTTTCAAAGCTTCCCATGCAAGTCTAGGCGCATTTAGCGAGGCCTTCTTCAAATTTTCAACACTTAGTATATTTTAGACTCCCTTATCTTCTCAAGGCGCATTTTGAAGGTGCAACTTCCACTTTGGGTGCCTTAGAAAAATTTTGATGCTTCTTCTTCTTCAATGCGCATATGGGGCTTGAGCTTCTAATGTTTACACTTAGAAAATTTTCTTCATGGCATCTTTTCAAACTTGGGCGCATACTAGGAGGGGAGCTTCAAGTTTACAAAACTTAGAAATTCCAATCATCTCTCACCCCAAGGGCGCATTTTCATAGGTGAGCTTCAAATTTCAATCACTTAGAAGAATTTCCAACTCAAACTCCAAGTGAAGGCACTTTTAGGGGGAGCTACTCAAAGTTTTCCATACTTAAACTTTTTTTTTTAAGCTTCCTCTTAGGAAGGGGCGCATATGAAGGGTGGAGTTTCAAATTTGTACGACTTAGAATATTTTCACTCCACCTCTCAAGCTAGGGCGCATTTAGGACCCCCTACTTCCAATTTTTGATACTTAGAAAATTTTCATCTTCTTTCTCTGACCTTGGGCGCATTTCTACCCCTGAGGCTTCAATTTGTGATTCCTAGAAATTTTTCAAGGCCCCTCCCCAAGTTTGGGCGCATATCCTCCTGTGAGCTTCCATTTTCAATGCCTTCACTAAATTTCTTGCCTCATCTTCAGCATCTCAAGGTGCATTTGGCCTGTGAACTTCAAATTTCAAGTGCTTAGAGAATTTCCACCAACCTTCAACTTTTAAAGGCGTTCTTTACTGGCTGGACTTGAAAATTTATCAATTTCAGTGAATTTTATGCTCTTTCCCTGATTTAGGGCAACTTGATCATGTTAACCCTAATTTGCTATTTTTAGAAAGTTTGTCAACTTTGTACTTCAAGCTAATTTCAAGCTCCAAAAAGGCTGGATTTTGCTTTGTTCTGAACCTTGGGATGTGTTTGTGCTACTGATGCCTAATATCTGTCTGTACCTGCTATTTTAGCAACTTACTAAAAATAGCAATTGCTCAGAAAGCCTTCAAATTTTGCGTGTTGATTGCCTGAAGTGTGGTGATCATAGCTAGATGCTGCATTTGTACGATTGTCATATTTTCCCTTGAATTTAGGAAACCCTAATTCCCCTATACTAGCCTGCTAGAAATAGTAAGTGTCTGATTTTCCATTCTCTGCAACTCCGTTCATCTTGAAATTCATGCCATGGGGTCTTCATCACCTGCTTGACTTGTTCACACTGACGCCTCGCGCCGACTTGCTATTTTTGGTGTGTTTCTGGAGGTGGTTTACTATTTATAGCACTTGCTCAGTTTCATGACTTCCACAACTCCATTTGACTTGAAATTCGAATGACGTGCTCCTCACCACGTGACCTGCCTGTTGGCATCGGCGTCTGCTACTGACTTTCTATTTTTAGCCCGTTTCTAAAATGACTTACTATAAATAGTAAATGCTCCGTTTTCCTTCAAATTTTACCAGCGGATAGCTTGAAAGATGCTGATCGTGGTGGTATACACCGGTTTTCGAAAATTCTGACTTTTTACACCTCTTTTTGGGTCCCGAAGTTGGAAACCCTAATTGGTCTTGCATGTGTATCAAACGACCTCCGTTTGTCCTCGTTTCTGTTGTATTGCGATCAGTTCGTGATTCTGAAGTGCTGGGAGGCAGCTGCCGGAATGCATCTGCTAAAAATAGCAAGTTGCTGAATAGGTGATTATCTCCGTTTGCATGTCACATCACTGCGAAGCTCTCGAAAAACCCACAAAGAATATGCAGACATGCAAAGAAAACCCTGACATGCAAACCCTAAAAATAGCCTCGGAAGACTGAATTCTAAAAGTCGTTATCTCATTTTGCATGTTATACTGTCGTGAAGGTCTCTGAAAACCCAGAAGGAATCTTCAGACATGCGTTGAAAAATTCTTCATATAACCCCTGAAATTTGCTCTGGAAGCTGGAATGCTAAAAATAGTAAGTTGACTGTTTCAGCTCAAATTTTGCACGCAAGCAGCTTGATGTGTTTTGAATGCAATGTGACTGTTACAACTTCAAAAATGTCGACGGAATGCCCTGAATTGCACACTTACTAAAAATAGTAAGTTGCCAAATCTATGAAATTTCAGTGGAAGCCTGCTAGAAGCATACTGACATCAATGTTAATCTGTTTTCAATTTATTCACTTCGTTTGACCACAAATTGGCTGGAAAGATGGAAACCCTAATTTTCGACTTGGCCAAAAGTTCATGTTTAAACTCAATGATGGGCACAATCCTCGAAAGGCAGATATCAGAAAAGAGACAAAAAGAGAGAGAGAGAGAGAGACAAAACCAAAGCCAAAAAGACCAGAATGGAGCAAAAATTAGGGGTCCCCATCTTGAATGGGGTGATGTGTGAAAAGGTCACAACACTCCCCTTGAAGATTGCACTAGTTTTGTGGAGGCTATCCGAAGTGAGGCAAAGCGGAATCTAGTTGAGGCTTGTGAAAATTGATCTCCACGTCCCACGCGTAGATTACTCCATAGCATCTTCTATCCCTGCAACCATTTCAATTCAGTACTTTCTGGTTAGTTTAGGAAACACAAGCTTTATAGACAAACCTTTCAAGTATTCAAATTCCTTTCTCCGCTGTTGAACAATTGCATAAGTCCCCTTGAAATACTAGCAAATCACAACGAGCCAACTGAGACTATCCACTGCATGAAGGAACCTTGGAGTTAAATGCATGATCTTTCTAGAAATCTTAGCATGCAGGAGACTTTGTTTAAGAGAGGATAGAGTCGCCGTTGGTAACTATATTCTATGTTGGTGTGGTCACAAAAATCACATCTACAATACCCTCAATGAATATCGATGATCGCATTCAATCAATGGGTGTTCTTCCTAACAATTACACTTAGTTAAGGATATAGAGTATAGAATAACCCTGATCCCTGACACCCAAAAGAACAAAAGTATGTCCTTTTCAAAATTGGTGTTCAAACTATGTTTGGGTGGATTGCTTAGCTCTTTTAACAAGCAATAAGGATCATTCCCAAGGCTTGATGTCCGATGAGCCAAGTTTTGGTCCAGATATGGATTTAAAGGGTCTTCTATTTTGTAATCTAGTTTGAATCAGCTTGTTTGTTTTTGGAATTCAATGAAGAATGATTAGCTCATTCCTTTGGTTATTTCCCTCAAAGATCTAATAGATGGTGTTTTCATATGCAAGAAGCATGCCAAAAGAAGGAGTAGAGATGAAGTATCAATACAAAGGCTATCACTCTCCCTCAAAGATGTTTTCCCCATATGTAGAAATTGGAGATACTAACCTAGGGCATATAGACATGAATGAATTCCACAAAAGGATCAATGATGAAGAAATGAGGTCTATCAAAGCCGCCTCCTTGGCTAAATTAGGGTTGGTGGAGCCAACTACCTTCCCAATTACAGTGTGTTCACTTGAGCATTTGTTGAACTTGCCATGTCCCCTTTTTCTAAAAATAGCAGTTTCTATTTTTAGTAAGGATAATTATCCTAATATAGTAAGTCAAGTCTTGCAGACAAATCGGGAAAATAATGTCCTTTATGGTGAAATAATTGAATCAAATTTTATTGACAAATTATTAAATAGAGATTTAAATATTTGGAGCCAAGGTGGGTGTGGCTTTTTGGAAAAAGGCAAAATGGATTTTTTATTGGCTTGTGAAGTGGTGCAAGAAATGGAAATAATTTATTATTTCCCTCGGGTGCACATGATTTTGCTTTTACAATTGGTAGTGTGAGTTACAAAGTTTACATGCAAGCATCTTTCCCAGAGTTTTGGGATCTAGGTGCCCAACTTTGGCTTTTGCGTGTGGATTACTTAAAGGGAAAAATCTATTTTTTCAATTATTCATTCATTGTGTTTGCTAATGCATTTGCTATTCTTCAGAGGTTGTCAAACCTGTGGAGAGGGAGACTCAAGAATGGGATGTTTGAGGGTTTCCAGATGAACTAAGGACGGGATTTAGAGGTTCATCAGTGTAATCTCACTCAGAGGTTACCATAGTGATGATCTAAATTATTGTATTTCATTTCCAAAAGTTGGGTTTGTTGGATAGTTGTAGTTTGAATAGTCTGGGTTTGTATTTTCTTTTCTAAGTTGTGTAAACCATTTGTAACTTGGAGGCCGTGGTTTTTCTGTTTCTGGACCGTATTTTCATGCTTTTTGCTGTAGAACAATTTGGTGTGAAGTTTAAAGAGTTTGTGCAAAGTTGGCTTTAGTTACAATGATTGTTTTGGGCTTTCAGTTAGAGATATTACAAACCTGTGCTCAATATTATGACCAAAAGCTTAGGAGAATACTAGGGGCATCTAGAGAGGTAGTTCTTGATATCAGTTCAGACATGATTGAGAGGGTATTCAAAATCCCTGCTTCCCCTTGGTATGATGCCATGGATATGAAGAAAGCAGTTAATTATTTTGAGAAGCATGAAACAAGCAGCCTCAATCTCATCAATACCCAAATGCTGCTTAACCCACGGAAGATAGCCCTCAACATGGATAAAGTACAGCATAGGAGTGAGTTCAGGGAGGATATTAAAGATCAAATTACACTCCTAAGCAGGGTTTATGGCTACCCCAATGCCAGGGACTTCTACCCATGGATGGTTCATTTTATGTTGTTTATATTTGATAATAAGAAGATTGATTGGCCCACCATCATAAGCAACAATTTGCATGAACAACTCAAGGATGTGTTGCATAACAGCAAATTATTTAGGACATCCTATTTGGTATACCTATTAGCCTCTCAAGCAACTTTCCCAGGGCTCACCAGGGTGGGGTTTTTTCAGCTTGGGGAAGTTAAGATCCATGAGCATTATCCACAACTGGAATCAGATGCCAATTACAGGAATTATTATGTGGTGAATGATAATTTGTCTATGCAATTATTAAAGCACTAGAAGGTGATTTTGCAAGAAGGATATCTCTAGAAGCCAAGAAATCCATGGAAGAACTGAAGAATTGGGGAAATTGGTATAATCCAATTCAAAACCTTTACATATATCAAAGTGGCTAGCTTCCATAAGTCTCCCCTCAAACTGCCAAGTTAGCCCATTGACAAATGATCCTGTTGGAATTGTGCAGACAAGTAATAGAGATTCACAAATTGATTGTTTGCAAGCATAAGTCAGGATATTATTCCCTGATGAAGATAGGGGTGTAATCTTGTGCCAATATGCAAAATGCCAAGAATGCAAAGATAGAATTCACAATGTACACCATGGATATGTACAATGATCCTAGGGCCAAATTTGATGCTATTGGTAAAATCAGTAAAGTAATTGGCTCCTTCTTCAAACATGAGCCTGCCTTGGAGGCCCATTGAGCCAATTGTGAAGAAGAGTTTGAGGTAAGAATGAAGGATTATTGTCAAGTGACCGTAAGCATGATTAAGGATTGCAATGTGGCCAAGGTGTCCAAGGAATTAAAAGAAAATGGGAAAGTTTTAAATCCCATTTACAGTGGACATGGCATTTTCAACCAACCAATCTACAATGTAGATTGTTCAATCCAAAAAGACAATAATATGGACACTAGGGTAGCAAGTGTCAAGGCTTGCTCACAAAGATGGTTAGCATCTATGTTCCCAATGATGGAGTTGCCTAAGCCCCAACCTTCAACAAAGACATCTAAGATGGGTGAAGGTTCATCTGATGCTGCTGAGAAGCAAAAGCCATCATCTTCGAAGGCTGGTTCTAAAAAAAAGAAGGAAAGAATTGATATAGGATCTAGTGAAGAAGATGCTGAGGAAGAAATTCCTCTAATAAGGAGGAAAAGAACAAGGGTCTCATTACAGACCACATCTTCCCAAAGGGACGCTTCGCCCACTCCTTCATCTCCTCCCTATGAATCTCCTTTGGCATCTCCTCCTCCATCTCCTCCTCCACAACGGAACCGTAGTCCTCCTCCTCCATCTCCTCCACCTTCTTCTCCACCCCATGTCTCTACAACACCTCCACCTTCTCCACCACATTCTCCCTCTCATATGACCACTTTCCCAATTCCCCCACCTCCTCCATCTCATCCACATGATACTCCTCTTCCTCCTCTCCAGGAAGATGAACTATGAACGCAAGGAGAATAATTCAAAGCAAGGAGGTGGTTGAAAAAGAAGTAAATACAGAAAATGAAGTCCAAGAAGAAGTTCCTATGGAAGAAAATATAACGGAAAGACATAGAGAAAGAGAAATTGAACCAAATAAAGAGGTTCAGAATGAGCAAGTGGCTGAAGAAGTAATAAGAGAATATGTAGAGCAACATGAGGAAAAACAAGATAATTCTAAAGCCTCACACAATACTGAGATTATTACTTCCCCTAAAAGGGAAGTCTCTTCAAATATTCCAATATGGTTGAACCACACCATACAGAAGAGACAAAGGACATATATGCAAGAAGAGGAAGAGAAGAGCCTCAATATCCCTACACAAGCCTTTCAATCCCCGGCTAGCTAAAAGAAAGAAAAGATCAAGAAGGATATCTACTATCATTATGGATGAGCAAGGAAATAGAATTGCTCAAATAGTTGTCCCTCTAGTTGATAACTATGAATCATACATGTGGTCGGAGGATTATCAAATAAGATAGGATAACCTAGTGTAGTGTCGGAAAATGTACTCCTTTACATTCCCACACTATGTTTTGCATCCCTTTGATTAATTGGACTTAATTAAGCCTCTAGTTAACCCAATTATGCATTTAAAAGCCTAATTAATTTCACTTTCCGAAAGGGGAACCTACATTAAAAAATTGCAAACATCTAATTACACATCTTGGAAAATGTGTGTTCTAAGTTTAGGGCCTAGGACCCATTCGCCCAAGGAAGAATGGGTCCTCCTTAAGTTTAGGATCCCATTTTTTAATATGTTTTTGATAGCATTTTTATGATCTAAACTCAAATTGCAATTGTTAGCTTTTGATGTTTAATTGTTGAGAAATTAGAAAATTACCTATAAATACAAGGTCTTTTTTTCAATTCAAGTCTAAGGAAAATTATCTAGCATTAAGGCAAGCATTCCTAAAGCAAGTATTATTGTCAAGAGCGTTGGAGAGCAGATTTATCAGTCAATTATTGCAGCATTCAAGATCCTATCATGATGTCAAGATTTATGAGTGTTCATCCATGTTTTTGGAGCTACCATTGTGATGCAAGTTTCAAGTTTTCAAGCCTCAAATCAAGTGTCAAATCAAGCATCCAATCAAGTCATTTCACGCAAGAGCTAATCCTTGGAGTGATGTGTTAGACTTTAGTCCTCCAAGGGCAGCCATTAAAGGGTTTGGTGAGTTGCGACAAGCTAGTTCACCATTCCTTCCATTTATGCTTTCATTTCATTATCAAGGTTTAATTACCAAACTAGGGTTTGACCAAGGCAAACCCTTATACACCAAACACAAACATTTTCATCCTCTTTGTGTATGTGCAGATTTGTAGGTGAAGAAGGATTGAAATTGGATCAAAAGTGCAATTTTGCAAAGTTGTCAATGTTGTCAAGACACGGAAACTCATCTACAAAATTTATTTTCGGTCTTCCGACAATCAAACTTGGAGAAATCAGAGACTTAGATATAACATCAAAGGACTGCAAAAAAAAAATTCAGAAAAGGATACAAGGACATATTCACTTGAACAAGATGCTTTACGACATTTTTAAAGCTAGGTACAAACTATCTTAACCTTCTCCGATCTTCCGATTGATTGTTGTTTCTGATAGTGTTATCATAATACTCTGCATTCCAAGTGATAAATCTCAAATATTAGATTGTTAATGCACTTTTATTTTTCTCCCAAAAAAAATTTTCAGTCATATTTTATAGTTTTTTGTCATAAGGAAGAAGAGACCACATAGTGTCCCAAAACATGGAGTTGACTCACCTTAAGGGTTGTAAGTCAATTCTAATTGCTTGTGGCACTATCCTTCTTCCTAATGAAATAGGAAAAGGTGGATTTGTGATTAGGTGGACACCCCCTTTGTGCTTTTTGGCATAGGTCCCTCATTTCTAGGTCTTCCTATCCTATATCACCCATCCCTTTTTCCACCATTTCACCTAGGTGTTCAGATGAGAGAAGGGGTACAGCAATCTCTGGAAATGGTTGTCTCCACCATCTTGAAGAGAATGCAAAAAGACGAAAACACTAAAGAAGAGCTTAAGTCTCAAGTAGCTCAATTAACAGCATATGTGAATAACTTGATAGGGCCTACTGATGTTGTTGCTCCTGAGCTAGTTTTGCAGGCTGCACTAAAAGGTGAAGCCCTACACCCTGACCCCAAGGGGTAGGTATCTGCCGCTAAGCAGTGGAAAGAGGATTTTGTAGCTTTAGCAGGCAGAATTTTGAGGAAAGCAATAAAATATAATCACTGCATTAGTGATGAAGATAGCTTGGCACACCAAATAGAGGTGGGCATAGATTTGGAATTAATGGTATGGGAGGATCACATCCCAATTTTGCGAAGATAAAGCCACTCCCTCTAAGGACTTGCTAAAGGCAACTGTAGTACAAGAAGAAGACCAAGAGAAGCCTAGAGAAAGGTTAAAGGAAGCACAGCTAAGGGTGAAAACCCTAAATAAATGCAAGAGCAAGTTGAATAATAACAAGAGCCTAGCTGAACAGGCTATAGTAAAGATTCAGCATTTTGTGGAGAATTTGGGATGCACATTTTGGGAAACTCCATCTTTAGTTGCCTCTCCCAGCAAGATGATTGAAGAATTGAGAGGATCACTTCAAGGTCAAGTCACTCAAGAGACCATTGACCGAGTGATGACTAGGAAGAAGGAACTACAAACCTTTCAAGATGAGCTGGCAGGTTTTACCACTCTACAGGAAAAGTTGGAGAGCTTAGCATTTTAACAAAGGATCAAGTTGCAGTACCACCAGGGCCCTTCAATGGATGTGATGAATGAAGTCATCACCTCCTTCTCCGACAGTTTTACTAGCCAAGACTAGTCAGACTTTTGAATTCTGCTTTATTTCAATAAATTTTGTAATAAATTACAACGCCCAAGTGATAACTTTAAAGTTAGCTAGGAGTTTTCAGTAGACTTCAGTTTCATATAAACTTTTTAGTTTAGTTTTAGTTATACCCCATATCATGACTGGGTCCATTAGTTTCACTTTCAATTAGTTTTCTTCTAGATCCATGAATTATGGGACACTTGAGTCTATTTAATTGAGATTCTTTTACATCAACCACTTAGCTGTCCATCACAGTCAAGACCTGACCGAAAAGGAACATTGGAGTAGACAGATCTGCTTTTCAAGAGGAGCAATAACTCGTTATTTCTTAGCAAGTTGGCTGTGCTAAAACTACCCTCAACAGTATGCAGCTCCAGTTATTCAGATTCTGAAATCATTTGTTCTCTGTCTATTAAGAGTAATTTATTTAAGAGTAATTTATTTCTTGAACTTTATTGTACACACTTGCTGGATTCCGCTTTTAGCCAATGGGATAAGTGATTGTTGTGTTAATATTAGTTGTTGATTCATACAATTTAGAATCACAAACTATAAAATCTCATCTGTGAAGGAAGAGCTGATTTCAGTCTTGTGCTCATCTTGCATACTGTGCCCGAGGCAAAAACATAGGGCAAGTTTAATTTGTTTCACTTTGCAGAGAAAACCCCAGAGATTTATTGTGCATGATGTGGGGACTTGTAGATTTTTTCCATAGTCTAGTGTCCAGGATTAGTTTTAGTTACAAAGGAGCTTCCACTTCAAATTTGGAGAAAGGTTTTTCTTGCATACTGTTTCAGTAGAAATTAAAATGCTAACACATATCTAAGATGTTTAATTTTAATGGAACATATTATGCATAAGACATGAAAGGGCATATCATACAGAAAGCAAAAAATATTACTCAAGAGATTTGGACATGAACCTTCTTAATCACTGCCCACATCACTCCCTCTGTGCATGGTGGAGTCGTTAGAGAGCCTCTATACCAATAGAAATGCTTTCCATTCAAATCCAGCTCGCTTGGTTTCACATCTGTTATATTCACTGCTTGATTCCCTTGAAAAGTGGGAATGTATGACCAAAACTGTCCATATAAAAGAAGATCACATGAAACAAAAATTATAAAACAGCAAGAAAGAGGAATAGTAATTAAAATTTCAAACCAAAAATGCTCATAAGTAAAAATAAGCCAGGTTAGATATTATCTGTGGCCCAAATATTGTAAGCCACACTGTTTCAAACTACAGTAATTAGAAATGCAAGCACTGATTAAACCTAGATAGAGCTAGTTAACTGAAATACATGTCCTGTGTAAAAAATGTTCTCTAATCTGATAGTTCTTGCAAATGTTGTTTAAATTTCCAAAACTCTAACCTATATTTTCATATTTCTACTTTCCACATTCTTTATAATTTACTGATAATACTTGAATAACAGTGTTCAACAATTTATTCAAAATCAACCTTTACATTGACAAAACCCTTGACCAAATGATCAAGAAATTTTGAATACGAAGTAATAAGAGAGATCATCTATTGAGGGATTACTGAAAAATAATCTTTCCTTAGGCTAGATCTCTTAGAATTGCACAAATAAAAGTAAAATTAAAAGGTTACCTAGTTGAACTACTAAAGAAACTGAAGACATTAGCCCATACAGAAATTCTACTAATCTTAGAAGTTCTCAAAAATTCTCTTAAACTTCAAATATTCAACCTGCATTTTGGTGCTCTCATTTCTATTTTAAAGCTTTCATTGATAATACTTGTAAAAGCATTGTCTTTGGCATGTGGACAAATTGGTATGTTGCTAATTGGTGAATCTCTTGCAGCTATGGTTTAAGAGATCAAACGTGTTGGATATGTCTATGAGAGGAACCTAGTTTATGTATGAATGTCTAACTGATCTCATTAAAAATTTCAATTCTAATCAGATTTTCAAAATCTCATCCCATATGCATGTACCCGTTTTCCATATGAGTGATTGCTAACGTGCATAAACAAGCTACCAGAATTTCAGCTAAAATGACACTATGGTATATGACGAAAAATCCTTCCTCAGATTCTAATATATAGATAGATTCTTGGGCTGTGTGTGGATATTTATTAAAAGCTCTGAAACTAAAAGAGAATGCAAATATCCAAGTTGCAACAAGCCCCTGATATAATTTCAATTTACCCTAATTTGCAACAAGTCCCTTGGAATTTTCCTGCAATTTGCAACAAACAAAACTGCATAAAAAGACAACCATAAAAGATTTGGATACTACCTGATCTAGAAACATGTTTATCTGCTTATCGATTTTGAAGAGAATCGCTACGATAGCCATCTGACCACTATGTAAATCCCTGTGCATCATTTGCATTTCCAATGGATAGCTGCATTTGGAGAACACGGATTAAAAGAACTGTCTATACCCATGTTTAAAATAAGGTAGAAACCTGAGAGAATCTGAACTTACAATTTTCCATTGATGGAATGCTCAGATGGTGTATGGAACCTGGTCTCATAAAGTTCATAAACAATCCCATCAATGTACAGGAAGCCACCCTTCCACTTCAGCTGGAAAGAATTACAAAAGATAAGCCCAAATTTCACAATGAGAACATTCTAAATATAACTTCCAGATATTCACAGATCAACAGAGTTACTTTGTAAATCATGTTCAACACATAGGTTTGGATGCTTCTAAATAATAGACCTGCTCTGGGAATTTACACCACCTCCTATTCTTGGAACCGATTCTTGCACTAAAACCCTACTTAGCGATGCAAAGTAAATAATAAACATTGTATGTACGCAATAACATAGTATTTACATGTATATATACGTAGCATCTGGTATTCTCTAGTATGTAGTATGTGCACCGATTCTCACATACACACACATATATCGAAAAAAGGGATACTAACCTTGACAAGATTGCCATCATTGATGAATGTAGCAGATGCAGGATGATACATTGTTTGCAGATGACCCATCTGTCGATCCTTAGCAATATCAAAGGAGAGGATTCTGATGGGAGACTGTTCTGTTCCATTGCTACAAATCACCCACTCTGGGGATTGTTCTCCCCATTTAGTGGGTCCAAAACCACTATCACATCCATAATTCCACCGTGTCTCTGCATAATGCATTTGGGTACATTCTCAATTATTCCCTAAATGGTGAGAAACCAAACATAAGGGGTTTCATGTGGGTACATACTCAATTATTCGATAAACAGTTAAACAAGAGTTTTCCATGTGGGTACATTCTCAGTTATTCACTAAAGTTTAGAAGCCAAACACAGATCTCCTCCTCTTTGGTTTACCTGAGATTTTAAGGAAAAATAACTGTTTGTAATATCAATAATAGTATCATGCCCATTACTTACTTCTTCTCCAAATTGTTGATTACGCTTTACAGTTGTTCTGAGGTAGTTGAAATTGTTCTCCTGAAAAGCAAGTAAGGATTTTAGCCAAATGGAAACTATTTCGTTAGCAGTAGAATGAAAAAAAGCTGAAAAGCGACTGAAGATTAGGAGCTCATTTAACCTGTTTGGAGGTGGTGGTAGTGATAAATAATGCATGGCATAATAGAAACAACAGGTATGGAACACTCATTGTGTAAGCGAGGGCCAGAAATCGATTAGTCGTTCTGAAGATGGTTTTTTCCACACAAACACAGAAGAGCAGAGGGAGAAGAAAAGGGGTTATGACGACCAGCCCTGCTGCGAGTCATTATATCGTCTTTGTGGTTACTGGCCTTTAGGACGCACGTCATTCACATGTTGTCTCTGTACAGAGGTAATACATAGGATCGTGTGCTAAATTGAAGAAAAGGGGTTATTATTGTTACGACTACGCCTGCTGTGAGTCATTATATCGTATTTGTGGTTACTGGCCTTTAGGAAGCATATTATTCGCATGTTGTCTCTATACAGAGGTAATGGTGTGCCTCACGATGAAGAAATTTTCGCGCGTAAGTTGGATTATTTTCTCGAGCAGCTTCCATTGCCGTGCTCTTGGTTCTCCATCTGAAAGAAGCCGGCTGACTTCACACATGTACAGCGCTGGCTCATGAAAATGATTAAAGTCATTTGGACCGTTGAATTTCCATTGCTTTTCATTCGTTGAATTTTTCGATGATTGATAGACAGTTTTGGAATCACCAAACTAAAACACATCTCAAACTCCTCGTTTCGGGACGGATATTGAAGGGGACTCTGGTAATCAAGTGTATTGCCTGCGCAGACCCATGCAGAGCTGATTTATCGATTCAGTATCTTAGGTGTGAGACTCATAGATGGAAGTTATCTAAGGAAATATGGGAAGAAAGACCCTGCGTATTCTGTAATAAGGGGGTGGTGGAGACAGAATGGCACTTCGTCATGGAATGTACAGCTTATGAAAACATCCATAATCAGTATGCAAATAATTTGGATGTGGATGATATGCAACAGTTATTTGAGGAGGATAAGATCAACCAGACGGCCAGCTTTATAGTCAAAATCAATAGCAGAAGATTTGACTTGGAAAAGAGCATGAAAACAAATTAAGTTGTGTCTTGGTCCTATAGACTGTTTATTCTCATGGACATCATTAAAAAATTTCATTCATTCATTTATGTATCTACATGTGTCGTTTTTTTCCCACGAGAATTTTGGGTCTTCACGAATGCGCATAGAACACAAAATTTATATACTAGCAATTGCACAATATTCAATGAGCAACGGAATAGCTGATAGGCACAGACCAATTTTTTTTTCTCATAATGTTCTCCCCATCAGTGTCAGCATCAGACTAGAGGAGATCCTGGTCGGGGAAGCCAAACGTCAATGCTCGAACAAATCCATTCCACCGACGTCTAAAAGAAAAGGGAAGAATTTAACCAACAGTCTTCCAGCAATGGAAGGTCACGAGGAAGGGGAATGCCCTTACCCAACGAAGTCGTGGCCAAAGTCCTTTCCAAACTAGCTAGCATATCCTTCCTAAACAACCGCTTTATGATCACCCTCGAATCAACCTTGGAAACCCCCACATCTAACAAACCAGCCAGGACCCAGGACAAAATGCTAGAGTCCAACCGATATCCCTTCATGGCCACCATAAAACCTTTACCAGTGAGGCATTTTACTGTTGTGAAGGCAAGATAATTCGGGTGTTGAATTATCTAACATAGCCAAAGAGAATTCATTGGGAAAATATATATCTCTTCACTCATATACACACACTCCCTCTTTCTCCTTCTCTACCTCTATCTCTATCTCTCTATCTTTTCGCCTATGTATACCTCTTTCTACTATTTATCTCTATCACCTTCTTTCTCTCTCACTCTTTCCTCCTCTATCTCTATATCCCTATCTCTTCCCCCCTCTCTATCTATATCTCCTTATGTCTACCTCTCTCTCTCTCACTCATCTCTCTATATCTTTCTATCTGTATCTCTCTTTATCTATCACCCTATCTTTCTCCCTATGCATCTATATCCTTTTCCTCTCCCCCCTTCTTCTCTCTCTATCTTATTCATTCCATCTCTTCCTCCATCTCTTCTACTTTGTATCTTTATCTTTATTTCTCACTTATCTCTCTATCTCTTTCTATCCATATCCTTGTCTATGTATATCTCCCTATCTATCTATCTCCCTATCTCTTTATCTTTTTTCCTATCCCTCTCTATCTCTCTATATCACCTTTTATCTATATCTCTTCCTTTCCCTCTCCCTCTCTCTCCCTCTTCTTCTCTCTCCCACTCTACATATATCTCCCTCTTACCCATCTTCGCTCTCTCCCTTTCCCTCTCCCTCCCTCTCTCTATCTCGCTCCCATCTCTCCTTCCCTTGCTGCCTCCCTATCCCCTATCCATCTTTATATCTCAACCTCTCTCCCTTTATCTTTCCATATATCTCTATACCTATTTCTCTCTCTTCCCATTTATCTATCTCTCCCTCTCTCTCTCTATCTCCCCCTATTTCTATCTCCCTCTATTTTTATTTATATCTTTGTCTCCATCTCTATTTATCTTTCTCTATCTCTCTCTATTTTTCTCTATTTTTCTCTTTTTCTCTTTTTCTCTTTTTCTCTCTATATCTCCTTATATCTCTATCTTTATATCACTCTATCTTGCCATATATCTCTCTATATCTCTATCTCTCTCTCTTCCTCTTCCTCTTCTTGATCTCATTATCTCTTCCTTTCTATCCATCCCTCTCTATCTCTCCTCTTTATCTCCCTATCTCTCTATCTTTATTTCTCCCTCTCTCTCTATATCTAATCTATTTGTCTCCCTTGTCCTCATTCTATATTCATCTCTACCTCTATCTATTTGTCTCTCTTCCTCTCTCACTCTATATTCATCTCTACCTTTATATTCCTCTCTTCCCCTCCATCTCTAGAAATGTCCCCCTCTCTCTACCCATCCATCTATCTCCCTATCTCTCCCCCTCCCTCTTCATAGACCTTCATTGTCTTCTTGATTGAAAGAATTTCTTTCACTCATCTTGAAAGACCTTTTTTGCACAACAATATTATTTTATGAATGGCCAACCAATTGAACTCATGTAATACACAAATTTTAAAAATTCCCCTAATTGGCATTCCACACCTCTTCGGCATACCCATTGCACACCAAGGCGCGGCATACCCATTGCACACCAAGGCGCGATTGCTATTATTTATAAATACAAATTTCAAAAATTTCAAAAATCCTTTAAAAAACTCAATTTCCCCTTTTTTCAGTCATATATGGATTTGTGCTTACCAAGACTCGTAATACTTCAGATAACTATTTACATTTAAATGTATGAAATTTGAAAAGTTATTTTTTATTATTTTATCAGGTAATCAATATAGTTTAGTTTTTAATATTAATATTATATTTTTAAAATGCATAAATTTTATTTAGATTTTGTTTATTAAAAAGATGTTAAATTATTTTATTAGGTAATTGATATAGTTTAGTTTTTAATATTAATATTATATTTTCAAAATGTATAATTTTTATTTAGAATTTGTTTATTAAAAAGATGTTAAAAAATGAAAATTAAGTAATTTTTAATATTTATATTTTACATTGATGAATGTTTAGAATTCATATATTCATTGATTTTTATTTTAAAATGATTAAAATAAATAAATTAAAAAATAAAAAAATTCAAATTATTTTTAATATTTTTTTGTATATTTATAATTTTAATTTTATTTTTAACCTTATGCTAATTCTAATTCTAATAATAATTTTAAATAATGTGATTAAGTGGCAAACAATTGAGTATTCCATAAAATATCATTTACATTTCTAAAGATTTAGAGATAAAACAAGGACCCTTCTTTCCTCTAAACCATACACGTCAATGCTTTCGTAATAATTACATTATTATTATTATTAATATAATTATCAATTAAAATTTAAAAACTTGTAATGATTTGCATGTGCTTGTTTTCACTCATAAACTTAACTCATTTCCTCAAATTAATTTCCGTCTTTTCATTGGAAAATGTTAAACCAATGAAACACTTAGGATGATCATAATCTGATGTAACAAAAAAATCCGTGGTAAGGTGTACCAATTCATTAAACCGATATTTTTCAAAATAATTAAATAACAAAAAATTGAAAAACTAATTAAGAAATAAATTACTAAATCAAATTAATGTACCTAAAAAGCTGTTCCAATATTCATCCCAAAAAAAAAGAAAAAGAGAGAGAAAAACGAAGAGGACATTTTTCATCTTTAAAGTAAGAAAATTAAACCGTGTTTTAATACAATCTTTAAACTAAGAAAAATAATTTAGCATAAAAATAAGAGTATTCCCCGGCATGTAACGTGATAAAAGAAGGAAAAGATAGCTTTCTCGAAACAGGCATCCGTAGATAACAGTTTGGTTTTACACTTTTCCCATGACCAACGATTAATAATTATAATTTATAATATTATTATATATTATATTTTATATAATATTAATTATTATACTTATTTTTAATTGAATATTATATATTATATGTTTAATATTTATTTGTATTATATATATATAGAATTTATATTTCTATATAATATAGAAGATATATTATAGTATATAATTAAAATATTAAATGTACTATATATTTAATATTTCTTTATATTTATTATCTAAATATATATTAATTTTATTTTAAAAGATATTTATATTATATTAATTATTACATATACATTATAAATATAAATATTATATATAATATGTATTTTTATTTATAATATTATTTGAATTAAATATACATATAATATAATATATAATATGTAAATATTTTTTACATAATATATTATTTAAATTGTTGTATAAGAAATTAAGAGATTTAACTAGTCTTTTAGAGAGATGAAATGGAAGGGGTGGAAGGCAGTGGATAGATAGGGAGAGATAGAAGAGAGGGAAGAGAGAAGGAAAGAGAGATTAGGAAAAATAAAGAATGAGAGAAAAATATACATAGAGCTTGATATAAGATTTTGACAATTAACAATTGCTACTCACCCTAAAAAATAAAAGACAATAAAACTCATTGGTCCTTGTATTTCCTAGATTAATGGGTAGGGAAGTTTGAGAAGTGTGTGAATTGATGAATCAATCTCAAGTTATTCTTGGATTTACTTATTTTTTTAGTTTATATAATATTTTGATCCACATCACCACTCTCTCATTAACGTATTGTAATCACTAGAGATTAACTATAAAAAAAATTCAAATTTTGGGCTTCAATTCAACAATTACATATCTAAGCAATAAATTTTTCAATAGAATTTAAACTTAATTTCAACTAAGAATTTATAAACAATTAAAAAAACTATAACCTAAATGTTAGATTGATAGTTACATACAGGTTGGAGGCCATTTCATGTTTTTTAATCCCTCGTAATATGAGGATCCTCAAATTAGGATGTGAGTAGAAGAGAAGGAGAAGATGCCCTTTGCAGGAAAGATCCTGCACATCCACAATGAAGAAAAATATCATGGATTTTATGCAATTTCCATAACATTGACAATAGTTTCAAATGAATTCCCCCATGGAACTAAATCCTAGAGGGAAGAAAATAGGAAAGAAGAAAGAGGTGGAAGTAATGTTCCTAAAGGATATAATTCTTGTGATGGAGGATAGAATTCCCTACAAATAGACTTCAAATGTCACCTTGAGCTCTACAAATATAAAGATAAGAGATATAATGAGAAAGAGAGAAAGAGCTAGAGGAAGAAAATAATGTGTAAGAGACACAAAGAGAGAGAGATGGAGGAGGGAGGATAGAGTGGGAAGAGGTGAATATAGGCACATAGAGAGTGATACATAAGAAAACTAGCAAGGTAAAATATCATGGCTCAAGTCAAATCAATTACAAACTAAGACACAAAAATAATTTAGAGTACATGATCGTTCTTTTAAATAATCCCTCAAATTTAGTTATGAAGTTTTGTATGCAACTTTTATATGTGTAATTATTCATTAAGAAACCTAAGGATCAACCATGTTTAGAAAAAAATAAAGTTAATATATTTATAGAAAACATTAAAAAATAAGACATACGAAAAACCATTAAAAAATAAACTATAATTAAGATGGAATGTCAACTTCAACTCTATATACTAATAAATAGTGTTAATAATTTATATTTCCACTACTAAATTGAAAAAAAAATGTTATGTACTTTTAATCTTCCACTACAAGAAATACTAAAAAAATGTGATGGCCATTGAACATACATTTGGAATATAGGGAAAATAGAGAAGGATAGAAAGAGAGATATAGGAAATAAACAAAAATAGAAAAAAATTAAATAGAGATAGAGAAAGAGAGAAGGGGATGAGGGGATAGAGAGTTAAAGACTAAGGAATAGAGAGAAAGGGAGGGAGGGGGAGAGAGAAAGAGGTAGAGAATAACAAAGATAAAGATTAAAAGAAATATAGAAGTAGAGAGAGAGAGACAAAGAAATCTAGATAGGTAGAGCGATAAAGAGGGAGACAAAGAGATATAAAGAGATAGATGGAGAGATAGAGAGATCAAGATGTAGAGAGACCTGAGGGGGAGAGATAGATTAGTTGAAAGAGATAGCAATAGAAGATATAAAGGGAAAGAGATAAAGAAAAGAGATTAGCTTTTGATTGACCATTTTGTTTCAACAATCCAAATATGACGTGTGTGTGTTTATACAGAGAGAGAGAGAGAAAAAATAGAGGGAGAGGGAAGAGAGAGACATAAAAGGGAGGAGAGAGTTAGAGAGGTATGGAGATAGACAAAGAGGGAGATGAAGATAGATGTAGTAAGAGAAAAGGGGAGAGATAGAGAGGGAGAAGATATAAGAGATTTAAATGGAAAAAGAGAGAGATAAGTGAGATTAAATCTTGATTAGCCATTTCAAGTCAACAATCCAAAGATGAAACATAATTATGAAGAGCTAGAATTGAGGCATAATAATTTTTGTAAGGACTCAACAATTTACCTTTACTTGACCTCTCAATCGATAGGTTGCGCATAAAAAATCACTTAACAAAATCACAATTGACCTCTTGCATTACCTCACTATATGTTAACAAATGATGAACTCAACGAATGCAAAATGGAATGAAGAAATAATAATTAAAATTTATCTTTTCATATATATATATAATCCAATTTAGTTCCCGTAATATCACCTCCCATATTTTTACATAATTAATTTAAAATTAAATTTATTTTTTATACCCTGTAGATCAAAATTGTTGGAATCCCATTGAAGAGAGAAGAGGGAAACTACTAGAACAATCTTGAGCTAATTATATGAACAATTTTATTACCAAGGAAAACTTTTGGACTAATGATGCTATTAGATGATAATAATGATAATTATACAAGAGGGAATATATATATAGAAAAGAAATGGGGTAATCCCACAATAGTGGTTTACACTTTTTGGGACATCCTGATTTTTACTGAATCACATATTTTTAGAAAATATAATGATTTAATCCTTGAAAAGTTCCATTTAAAGGATTCAAATTGAAGAGGGTTTGATCAAACCACCTTAAATCAAACCCCCTTGGATAGAACCCCGCTAGTTTTAAACCATACCTATAACAGAGTCTCCTTTACCCCTCTCAAAATGTAGATAAAAACCACTTTTGATTTACCCTTTGGGGGATCAAATGAATTCATTTAAATTTTATTTTTTGTAAGTATGTAGTCCTTATTATAAGCTTCCCAAAAAGTATAATTTTAAATATATTTAATTTGATTATTATATTTATTTTTTATTTTTTGTGAATGTAGGTCTTTCACTGAAAATCAAGCTCTTTGTTTTGCACATGTGGAAAAATAGTAGATTACCAAAAAAAAATCTGAAAAATATGTTTGTGCTAGATATTGATGTCCTTGATCCAACAAAAAAAATAAAATTGAATTTTGATACATACAAAAAAATTATGTTGTATACGGTCTGCCTATGTCTAAATTGTAATTAGTTTGACTTCAAAACTTAATTAAGAAAAAAATATCCAATAAAACATTATGAAACCAAATGAAAGTGATTGATATCATATTTATAAATCTAAATTTGAAAAAAATTAGAATTTTATCCTTCATAGAAAAAAAATTATGTTGTATATGGTGAACATCACTATTTAGCAATGCGACGAGATATTGAAATCCCTTGAGGCTAATGTTGCAAGTTTAAACAATGATATTAAAAATCTACTGCAGGTTAGTCATGTCTCAGTTAAAAATAGTGTTGAAGCTCTCGAGACTCTCTTCAAGAAAATCAGTCAGCTTAGGGAAGAGCAGACCTCTTTTTCTCTGAATTCATGGAAACAAAGTAGGTGGCTAAGGGTAAAGGCAAAAAAACCCTCAAGGCTGATAAGAAGGTGTTGGCTACGAGAGGTTCGGCTAAGTGGAAAAAAGTGTTTGATGCTGAGAAGCAAGAACTACTGGAAATGGAAAACATAAGTCCCAGCAGGTTGAAATGGCCAAAACTCTGAGTGGCCTTCATTAGTTTCTAAGTCTTTTTTGTTACTTTCTATTTTTGGTGTCAGGTCGATTTGCGTGTTGTTGTTGGGAGTCATTGGTTGTTAATTGTATGTTTACAAAGTTTACTATATTTGAATATAATCTAGAGGACATTAACCTGAGAAGGGTTTGTGCTTTTGCACCTTCAAGTCCTCTTCTCCATATGGCTTTGGGTTGCCAGAACATGTGTCCTTTTGAATTTCGTGAATAGGAATAGACCCTTAATCAAAATAACATAAGCATATAATATCTTTTATCAATACTATTGTTGAATATTGATATAACCATCAAGTTTATACCCTAACCCTAGTGATAAGACTCTCTTCCTACTTTCAAAGTGATACAAGTAATCAATCAAGTATAGACAAACTACGCATGTAGTATAAATACATTGCTTTCATACAAAATTCCATTTATAGGGTACATACACATATATTTAAGTATAACCAATATGATAGGTTTCTCCAACATAATAAACAACCAAGAAACATGCAAGCATGTACAACCTTCACAACACACCATTCCTTTCCAACATAGTAAACATAACTACTTAATCTTTCTAACATAAATGATAAAGGTATAGAAATTAGCATGCCTATATAATGCTCCAATTGATAAACTCCCTTCCTAGCTCTACCTCAAGCTCACTTGATACTTCCTTCAAGATCAACTTAATTTCCCTCTTCTAACTTCTCACTAACTCTCTCAACAATCACCAATATGAAATAGCAATACAACTCTCAAACTCACAAGCTCTCAACTCACTAACTCAGAAATCACAGCAAAATAACATCAAGATAATCAGATTGATAAGTGTAGCAATTGGTAGAATAATCACCATTACTTATACTAAATTGTGAGCAACCGAAGGCTACAAACAAGCTAATATTTTTTCCACCTGTCTATCCTCATGCAACGACTCATCAAACTAACTTACAAGTTTGCAACACATAATAGTCCTCTTCATTTAAATGGATGATTTGACTTGTTATAAGGGACAGCAAGACTCTTTTACTGAGTCAAATGAACATCAAGCTCAACAACAAGTTTCCTAAATTGAATTTCTTCTCATGCTTCTGCCAAGTTTACTCTTGACTGAGTCTCAAGGCTAAAATATTGCTTTATCAAGCTTATGTGCAGTATATAGACTTCTTATGAGTTTCATTCACTTCTATATTGGTGCCCATGAGAATAGCACATGTTTGACTAATTATTTTTATGCTTTAAATGTTATCTCGCAAGTTGATTGCACCAGATCCATATGTTGTGATTATGATATAAGGACCCAACCAATTAGGCTCAAATTTTCTCAGCTTCTCTCAATCAATATAATTCTTCAGATTTTCCTGTAAGACCAAATCACCAATGTCAAAAATTCCTAACTCAAACCTTCTTTTTGTAACTATGATAGAGGCAATTCTAATAAGCTTGTAGATGGAACACAGAAATTTGTCATCTCTTATCCAGTAACTCTAGCTCATATAGTCTGGATATTTGACTTCATCATTGATGAATTGCTACATAGATACTCTCAAGGATGGTGACTCAACCTTGATGAGAAGAATGTCTTCAAAATTGAAGATGAGGGAATATGGAGTGGCTCCAATAGGAGTGCAAATGCTAGTTCGGTAAGGACATAAGGCAGGATTAAGTTGGATGTGCTAGTCATGACCAACATCATTGATAGTCTTCTTTAGGATCTTGATAATGGTTTTGTTAGATGCATCGACTTGACCATTACCTTAGGGGTAATATGGGGTGGAAAAATGGTGGTGTAAATGGAATTTCTCCCATTGTTCAAGAACATCTTGATTCTTGAAAGGACAACCATTATATGTAACAATAGATTGAGGGACACCATACCGGCATATGATTTAATTAATAATGAACTTGGCTATTTTCTTACTAGTAATATAGGTCATCGGGATGGCTTCAATCCATTTTGTAAAATACTCAGTTGTAGTGATAATGAATTTATGGCCACTGGCATATGTAGGGTGAATCTTTCCCACAAGATCGAGTCTCCATTGAGAGTGTAGACACATAAAAATGGCCTCGCCTTGCAAACCATATTTCATACGATGACCATGCTTCTTTCTCACATAATTCAATTACTTAATCATGTCCTAATGTCATAATTATTCCTCCATGGTTATTTAAATAAATAAATTGCATTTATTTATTTAGATACGTCACTAATTAGTCCTTATGCCTTCTAATAATTCTCCATTTAACCATTTATCCTTCAATCAAATAAACTTATTTATTTAGCCCACTTTTCATCTCACCAAATAAATAATTAAAATGATTATTTATTCTCTTTTGTCTCATTCCCATTTATGAATTAAATCATTATTTAATTCATAAGTCAACATTCTCCACAAATTAAATAATTTCTATTATGCCAACTACCTATTTTTCTCCACCATTGATTTGGTTATCTCCAATTAAATCCCAACCCTTCATTTAAAGGCTTACCCTAACTTTGACCTAATGTTGCCCTAACCCTAATCATCCTTATCACATTGAATCCTAGCCGTTGATCTTAGGGCTTCACCAACTTTTAATCCTGTCCGTCCATTCACCATTTGGAATTCTTTAAAAGGCCCTCTCTCAAGTCATTTTAGGACACACACACACAAGTTATTTTCAGCATGCTTGAGAGCTTTTGAGCACTTGAGCAATCACATTACTTCAATATTTTGCTTAGCTTTGTCATAGGTTATAGTTGCACTTCAATTTTGAGGGCAATTATATCATTTTCAGCAAGATGGAGAAGACCAATGGAGGTGAATCAATGGGGCTTGAAGACTAGGTGAATTTGTTTCATACTCTCATGTTTCTTGCTTTCATTGTTCTCCATTGTTATTAGGGATTTAATGGTTTTATGCTATTTGCTATCTAACTTGAAAATTTTCTCTAATACATTTGGTGAACCTGACGTCCTTATGAGCACAACCATTAGTAAGTTTGTTTCATTTGCACTAAATTTCTTCGTGGGATTGCATTTTACTTACCATTGATTAACCTATTTTAGGGTCCATTCTAAAATAGTTGATTGATTTGATTTTCAACATTTCTAGACTGTTTTATTTTGCAGTCTTTTGTTAACTGATGAAATTTGAAATTCTGCATACTTATTGAGTGATATCTGTCGTTTGTCTTTCATTGATTCAACTGGAAACATTTACTACTTGCCAACAATAGTATCTTTCCTTTGAGTTCTTTGTGATTTTTGGAAAAATTGCGAGGGTGCTAACAGTGTTTGCAGGATTCCGTGCCAGATTGCCACAATCAAGTCTTTTTACTGTGCCTAAAGTATCATCCCCTTGTCTTTGCACTGCCCTTGTCGAGTTACTCCTGGTTTTCTTCGTTTTGTTTTATTGATTCCATGAATTCGATGTGTTTCACGTAATAAATACAAAAAAATAAAATAAAATTGTGATTCAGATTTGTAGGTGCTGACTTATCTTGTAAAGCATATTACGCATTCTATTTCACGCTAGTAAACTGTTTATTCACAATTTCAAAATTGTCCAGTAGCTATTAATTGATTGAAAGTTGTATTCGGGTAAGGGTGTCCATCAAAGACATAAAAAGATAGAGATATCATTTTCAGATGTAGTTGCAATTTCTAGACATGTATGCAAAATTGTAGAAGCATAGGTATGGCACATGACCTGTTTGACATCATGCTTCCAGAAATGTGGTATCTTGGCATGCCATAGTCACAGGATATGCTAAAAAGGGATTTGTTGAAAATGCTTTAGAAAGTATCAAAATAGATGCCATCGACTGAAGCATAGATTGACACATGAACGGCTCAATCGAATGCCTAAAGTCATCCAGCGAGCATGTTATAGTCGATAGACTCCTAAAATAAAAAAAATAAAAATAAAAAAATCTTGAATCGATCCCTTGTTTGAATATTCTCTTATGTCCAATCGAGCTCAGGGACTAGCATTCACAACAAAGACCATTCTTTTCTTTGCGCCAAGTCTTCAAAATTACATGATCTGCTTCAACTAAATCAGCGACAACAAATTTCTAAGATGGCTGCTAGGTCATATCGAGTGCTAACTCCTTGGTAACGACCCGAGAAGTCCAAAGTTTCTCTCACCGTCCATTCAGCCCCATGCAAATCATTCTGACCAACATACCCTGAGGTTCTCTGAGTCACACAATCATCTAAATCGAGTCCATTGTAAGTCACCCTTCCAGATATTCGCAGCTAGGGATCGAGGCCACCAGCTAAAACCAAATGCAACTTCGTTTTCCCGGAGTTGGGCAGTTCCAGGAACAGAGTCTTCCTGAACGGCTTCACTATTCCGCTCACAACTGATAGAATGGACAGTCGTCTTTTTGCTTAAGAGCACTTTCTTCATTAAGCATAGCTTCAACAAAGCGACCTATACAACTGCTCGGCTACTCCTCACGTTCCTCACATTGGCATGGCTTTGGACGGCTTTGATGACAGGCACATCAAGTTTACAGTCGACAACACACAACTCTATCTCCTTTTCATAAAAGCCATTCGGTGTTGACTTGGGGTAGAACACACTAAAGGCATTCATCTACGTTAAAATTTTGTTGAGAGTGCATTCATTAATTCATTCGACGTGGAGTACAGTCATTAATTCATTTTGACATTGCTTGGCAAATCTCATATACAATACGTTTTTGTGTTGAAAACTTCTGCAATGCACTGCCAGCATCACAACTTTGCCTCACCAACTCATATAATTGATTGAGCTAAGAACGGCGCTTCAACAACTAAAGTCAACTATCATAAATTTTGAAACGGCAAAGTGCAAATAAAAGTGTGATCATAAATTCTGGAGCGGCTGCAAGTTGGCTAAAAACACAGAGTGCATTCAAATCTGCTTGGACAGGGGATTAAACACATGGAGTGCCTTCATTAATGCAGCACCAAACGTTGATGGAACCCATAGCTCGCATGCCTTAATTGTGCTTGACTCTTATTTTTGAAGTGTTCGACAGAGAATTTCTCTTTTAACTGACAGAATGCATTTTGATGAATTGCTGCTTTAGGTGGACATTAGTGTTTTTAGTTAGTTTTCTTTTCATTCGTTTTTACTTAAGTAAACTTCTTCATTTAGCTTTTAATTAAATCATTTAAAAGTAACGTAGATTTTTACTTACCTTTTTTTTTCATTAGTTTTTAAATAGGTAATGTAAAGTTATCTTTAAATGTAGATTTTTACTTAGTTTTTTTTTTTAATTAGATTTTAAGTTTATTAGATTTTTAATTAGAATTAGATTTTAATTTTATTAGATTTTTAATTAGAATTAGATTTTAATTTTATTAGATTTTTAATTAGAATTAGATTTTAATTTTATTAGATTTTTTTAAAAAATAGATTTTAATTTTATTAGATTTTAAGTTTATTAGATTTTTAACTAGAATTAGATTTTACTTCAGTTAGATTTTTTTTAATTAGATTTTAATTTAATTAGATTAATTACATTAGATTTTTTTTTAATTTTTAATTTTAATTAGCTAATGTTATTTTTATTTTTTTTCTAATTTAATTTTAATTTTATGACTAATCTTTGATTTTACCTTTTTGTAGGTTTGAATGTCCACGATTCGGGATTTGCAACGTCAACTATCGCTTGTCAAAGACGGGAGACTCAAAACTACTAATCATGTTTTTGCAGGGCTCTTGCTTCAATTGCGCTTTATCTTGAATGCCTCTTTCACATAGAAGATTTATTGGGCCTAAAAAGAACTTGCATGCTTGAGTTGACATCATAAGCTTGGATTACAATGAACAAAGTGTTTGATGTGTTTGCCTCACACTTCAATTTGGCTATTAAAATGAACAAATGCTTTCAACTGATGTAACCTTTGATTCAATAATAGGAGTATCCTCTCCCCTTGCGCACTTGTGCGATCCTGGGTGCAAGAGAAACTGTTATTGACTCTAGGAATTTGGGCCTTCCTTGGTGGGAAAAAGTACTCACCCCAAGGCGACTCAGACCGGCAACGGAGCTCTTTGGCCGAGCTACCCCCGACCGGTATACAAATGTGAATCCTAAGGGAAAGCCTAGGATTACGAGTGCGGATATGTCATACGGACAGAGTAGCACTCCCATAAACCCTGTTGAGCGTAACCTCTTCAGGCTGGAGTGCCACCTAATCGGTGATTAATCTCTTGCCCCATGTATGGCCACTCGAACGGGGGTCCCGAACTAAATACTTTTGTGTAGTAGCCAAAAACCTTCTATCCGCTAGCGCAGCAACGGTCGTTGTGAAGGCATCCACATCTTCACAGTCTTTAGTAGAGGTGATCAGCGTGCCATGGGAGTTTTATGGGCGCTGGAAGCTTGGTTGGCCTGAGAAGAGAGTGCACTGTAAGGGGGAGCCCGTGCAGCCAAGCTTCTGGATTCACACGCTAAGGATATGTGGCTGGGGAAACCCACGTGGAATCTAGCAGATATTGTCCTGGCCTAACCATAGGATTGTGCTTGTCTTCTTTGTGATTGATTACACATTCAAAACATTGTGTTTGCTAAGTGTTTTCTGGATTCTCAAACAATATGCACAACGCTCACAAATCTGGAAACGAAACAATCAACTTCAGACTCTTCATCAAAACATCACAAAACTGAATTCGAGTCCAACAATTTTGCCTACTGTCAAACATTTTTTCTCGAAGTCTTTGTCAGAAACCAGAACTGAAATTGCTCAAAACTTTCATCATTCAACCATTAGCCTGCATTTTTACCTTAGGTTCATCCTTGTTAATTTTAGTTGCATTCCCTAGGCTTCATAATCATCATTTCCTACATAGAGTTGTCATTAGGTTTTCATCTTTGCAGACTTTGGATTAGGCCACCTCATCACACTTTGCAAAATCATTGCCTTCAAGAGTAGGTTATCTTGAGACTTAGTCAACAATCTCATTTTCAGTCATTGTCCTTTTGTGAGAATTTCCAACTCAACAGTCTAGTTAGGAAAACTCACTAGTCATTTTGACCTTGTCACTTAGTCCCTTTAACAAGTCCTTTGATAACCAAAATTAAGACATAGATTATGCCTAGAGTGGTTAGGCAAACCTTTCTCCACGTTGCATTCATCTTAGTCCATCCTTTGCATACTTTATGCCTAAAAATCCAAAAAAATAGTGTTCACCCTAGTCCTCATTTTGCACCTTGACCTTGCATTAGTCACCTTTTTAGTCAACATTATCATCTTAGTCCTCATTTTGCACCTAGTCAATTCTATCACCATGCATTAATCAACATTGTCATCATAGCCATCATTGTCACCTCGACATTTGACATATTTCTTTGGAAACTTTGTCATCTTGCATCAATCATTTCCTTAGGAATACATTGTAATCACCTTGCATTGTCATCCTTTATCACAAAAACACCAAAAACATAGAATAGTTGTCATAATCATCATCCTCATTTGAGCAATTCTCTTTTATGGTCGAAACTAGGCTTCAAAGAATGAAAAGACAAATGGCAAACTTTGGACAAGACTTCAACACCAACATCCACACCAACACTTATGACATGAACCAAGACATGAATTTTAACGATCCGTTCACCAACATGAACATACCATCTTCCATGAACTTGCCAACATCCTCTCGAAATCCATTCGAACCATTCATACAAAGAGACCACACTGGACAAGTATTAATTGAGGATCTAGATGCTGCAGCCCAAAATCCTGACGTAGCTTCATTTGTAGAGGACTTGGTCTTGAACGATGCTGACAGATACCTTGCTATGCTTTTAGACCAAGGGGCAAAACTACCAAAAGGCTTTGACATCAATACCATAAGACCTTCGTCTCCAGACAACATGACACAAAACTTGACACCTCAACAAAACACAAATAATGCCTCCAACAATAACACTGTGGTCACCACACAAATTGCTACAAGCACCATCAATATTACATCTAGTGGAACCATAAGTCAAAACACCTCCAACTCAATCAATGCAACATCTATTGGAGGAACACCCACCACGCCACAAGCAATATCACAATCCATGCCCACAACGTCAATGACATCTTCACAAATAGTTGGAACTACCCTTGGATCTACATCAATGGGGGCAAGTTCCTCAAACCCGATATTTGGAACCTCATCTATGACCATAGGGACATCATCATCAAATCCATATGTGGGAACCTCATTCAACCCATTTGGAGGAACTAAACGATGTATTCTTATTCAAGGTCCCCAACCAAACGTTAACACATCGTCACAACTAAACATCAATGCCTCACAAGGACAAAATACCAACATCCTGCATGGACAATTCCAAGGACAAAATACCAACATCCCACATGGACAATTCTTCCAATATGGACAAGGCACTCAAATGACACAACAAATGAATACCTTTGGGCACCAGAATAGTCAAGGTTACCAAATCCCCCAAATATCGACAAATATGGCTGGATCGCACATCCCCACATATTCATCACAAATTCACACGCAACAACACATTCCTCATCAAAATTGGCAATACCAACAATTTCCAAACCAAAACATATCATACATTCCACAACAACACATGTCACATTCAAACTCGAACATGCTATCACAATCAATGGGGACTCAAGGGATACCCATCACTCCCATGTGTGATGCAACCAATAATCCCATAATAGATGCCTTGACAGCCAGTGTGGCAGACCTCCAAAAATAGATGGAAAACATGCAAACATCCAACAAAATGCCACTAATGTCATATGACCTATGTCCATATCCTTTTGACACAACTTTATACATGCCGCCATTTCCTCCTGGATATGTGGCCCCAAACTTCACCAAATACAAGGGCAAGACAAATCCTATTGAACACATTCGAGAATTCACAACCAACTGTATGGACATTGCATATGAACACACTTACTTGATGAGACTCTTCTCCAAGAGTCTAACAGGACCCACACTCGAATGGTTCTCCACTTTGAAGGGGATAAAAACATGGCATGAACTTGTACAAAAATTTATGAAAAAATTTTCCTATAACATTGACACAGACACCTCCATCACTAGCTTATGCACACTTACACAAGAAGACACTGGTGAAATGTTTATCCCATTTTTCCAACGATGGAGAGGCCTAGCAAGTCGCTGCCACATAGACATACCTGAAAAAGAGAAGGTTGACATGTTTGTACAAACACTCCTAGGCCCATTGAAAAATGGCTTACGAGTTCATTGTTGTACAACCTTTGCAGACCTAGTCGAACGAGGCGTCCAACTTGAGAAAGCGCTCATTGCTGAGGGAAGATTAAAATACGGTCCTAAAAACATAAATGCAAGTCCTCCCACTGACAAGAACAAATACTGGGTTAAGAATAAACATGTCACCAATGATGGCATTGTAGATGCTAAGGCTATCAATGCCATGGGTCCTGTGCTTACCCTTAAAGGGGCTCAACCACAAAATACACAGATGATCACACAGACCCATGCTGCCAATGTTGTACAGACAAATCAAAATAACCAAGGTAATCAAAATAACCCAAATCAAAGACAGCCCCGACAATCCAGACAGTTCCCCAGGAGTCGCACATACACCCCCTTGGGTGAGCCCATTGAAGAAGTCCTCAAGAAACTCCTTCAAAATGGTGTCATAAGACTTGAGGACCCAAAACCATATGACCCAGGGCAGTTTAAACCATTTTGGTGGGACGATAATGCATTTTGTGATTATCATCGAGCAAAAGAACATAAAACCTCCTCCTGTCGACAACTGAAAAATCTAGTACAAGACCTTATCGAGAATCGTACCATTGAGATAGGTGGACCACAATTTGCATCTAATTCAGACCATACCATACACAAGAACCCACTGCAGGACCATGGTTCTAGTAACCCTTCCACGTCAAAATCCAATAACAATAATCGAGCCAACCATGCCCGTATTGCATATGACTATTCTGGGGGACCTATCATAAATCATATTAGAACAACTGTTGAACATGTCAACACAGTTACTGTCAGAAATGCCCCTGAATGCAATGTCACTACCCATGGGGGAAAAGTCACCATAGCTGGCCCTCCTCCCAGACAACCAAAGATAACAATTGCTGGCCCATCCACCCAACAATCGCAGTCCAATCCATTACCCAAACAATCCCAACCTAAAGGAAATTTTAACCTCATTGACCAACTTGGGAAGACACCTGCACAAATTTCTATACTTGAGTTGCTACGTATTTCCCCAGCTCATAAGGCTATACTTGACAAAACATTACAAGAGTCTTCTATTCCCCAAGACATTGATGTCAATCAATTTGAGGCCATGGTGGGATATCTTACCGCTCCCCACCATATAACCTTTTCAGACCAAGACTACTCATCGTCCAAATCCAATCATAATGATGCCCTTCACATTGAAGTTTTTATCCATAAGCATAAGGTCAGACGAGTGTTAGTAGATGGCAGAGCAGGACTAAACATATGCTCCTTAAAATTGGTTAAGGCCCTAGGCTTTTCTGATGCTTGTGTAGATGCTACAAAGAGCATTGTTATCAAGGCATATGATGATGAAGAACGTTCTTCTCAGGGCGTAATTACACTTCCAATTCATATTGGACCAGTCATTGTGGACACCACTTGTCAAGTCCTGGATCTAGAACTTCCATACAATATTTTACTTGGTCGACCTTGGATTCACGCCTTGAAAGTTGTCCCTTCCACGTATCACCAGTGTTTGAAGTTTCCCTTTGAAGGCACTGAGATTACCATATATGGAGACCCTGACCCATTTCAATATTGTACCAATTTGAGAGGTATCTCAGAGCGCCAAGTGCCTATCAACAGTGAAGCTTTGACATCTTCATCCTCTAAATTCATTGACCCATCAACACTTGCGAAGCCTCCCACATCCACATCCACTTCTGCTTCTTCAGCAACCATGACCACCTCCATGACATCTACCACTTCATCCATCACCCCAAGCATCGACGCAAGTATTAAGATCCAGGACCAAGGGTGTGGAGAGTATAAGTTGAATACGGCCTATTGCATAACGAGGATGCCTAAGTCTCCCCAGGTCTACGGCAAGCCTTGCTTCATGTTAGAGTCAAAAGAAATTTTTAGAGTCCCTCCAAAAATAGGATTCATAAAGTGGGGTGAAATGAGTCAAGAGGACATTGAAAACGTGCTATCTTGGATTTATAGAGAACCAGAGGATCCAACTCCCTTGCTAGTAAAAATGTATGGTAAAGGATATGACATGATAAAGGAAAAAGGCTACGATGGAACTAGTGGCCTCGGCAAGCACAAGACAGGAAGGCAAGAACCTCTAGCACCTAAAGGAAGACCTAAACATCTTGGGTTAGGGTTAGGACCAGGAGAATCTGGTGATCATAGTACCAATGCACTTTCTAGCAAGACAGTAAATGCTTCAGACTATGTCGAGACAATTGAAGATCCTCTTTCTGAAACTGACTCCCACGAATGGGAATTTGGCTCCCAACGATCCCTAAGTGACTGTTGCCTTGATGAATTGTTCCTTGAACCTGGAGAGCCTACATTTGAAGAGAGATTCTGGAAAATGTTCAAAATTGACATGACACCAAACAACACCCAGTCTAGATCCTCTTCTACTCCTATTGACCATAATCCCGACATACTCGTCTACCCTACTGAACCTAATGACCATCATTCAGATTCATTTGAATTTCCACATGACACTACTGACCCTAACTCCACTCCCTTTGTTCCTTACTTTGCTGATGAGGGTGAATTAAGCGAGGCAGAGTATTGGATAGAATCTGATATAGAGCCTGACGATGACAATTTTATCTTTAACCTCTCTGAATCCGTCGGCATGCTTTCCGCATCCTACCCACCATTCACCAATATTGATGATGGTATTTCCTTAGTCTACCCTCAACTAATCGATTGGGATCAACAAGGCCCACCAGTTATGGACATATTTCAAAATGACGAGGCCATTGCAGAATTCATGGGATTACGTGAGGGTATACCAAGTGGAGACCACAAGGCTGGATTTTCCATTGACCTAGATTGTGCCGCTTACTTTGGGGAGACTGCTCCATCCTCTAGTCAGAAAACGAAAAATAAAAATAAAGCAAAAAATGACACGTCTTTAGGTGAAAACCGGAAGGCACCTTCTAATGATAAAGCAGTAAAAATAAAGGACACGCCTAAGGATGGAGAATTGGACTTTCTCCCAGTAACTCAAGAAAAATCGGCCATGCTCATAGAGGACACTATAGAAGTAAACATATCTACGGCAGAAGATCCTAAGATGGTTCTCTTTGTAGCATCTTTGATAGAGGAAGAGAAACCTGAGTTCCACAAATTCTTTTCAGAGCATAAGGTCAACTTTGCATGGTCTTATGCCGATATGCCTGGGTTGGATCCAGAACTTGTCTTGCACCATTTGCCATTATTTCCAGATGCCAAGCCAGTAAAACAAAAGCTGCGAAAGATGCACCCACAGATTGCCTTGTTAGTGAAAATAGAACTTAAGAAATTGTTAGATGTGGGATTCATACGGTCCATAGACTACGCCGAATGGATATCAAATCTTGTACCAGTCACAAAGCCAAACGGTCAAATCCGCATCTACACAGATTTTTGGGACCTGAATAAAGCTTGTCCAAAGGATGACTTTCCCTTGCCAAACATCGATATCATAGTGGACCTTACAGCAGGATATGAGATGTTGTCCCTCATGGACGGTTTCTCTGGTTATAATCAGATTCGTATTGCCCCTGAAGATCAACACAAAACAGCCTTCATATGTCCTTGGGGCACATATTGTTGGAACGTCATGCCTTTTGGTCTTAAGAATGCAGGTGCCACGTATCAGAGAGCCATGACAACCATATTCCATGACATGATGCACCAGATCATGGAAGATTATGTAGATGACCTTTTGGCAAAATCTTTAACACGAAAAGACCACTTGAGGGTGTTAGACAAAATTTTCAAGAGACTAGAAGAATACAAGGTCCGCTTGAATCCAAAGAAATGTGTCTTTGGCGTAACATCAGGCAAACTTTTGGGGTACATTGTTTCTCGTAGAGGCATTGAGGTCGATCCTGCCAAGGTAAAAGCCATATTAGACATGCCTCCTCCAAAAGGGATAAGTGAACTCAGGACATTACAAGGCAGGTTACAATCTATCTGACGCTTCATAGCACAATTGGCAGACAAGTGTCATCCATTTCAGTATCTTTTGCACAAAAGTATTCCTTTTGTGTGGACAGATAAATGTCAGGAGGCCTTCCAACAAATAAAGAATTATCTACTGTCACCACCTGTGTTAATGCCACCAATTGAAGGGAAACCTTTGATTCTATACATTTCTACAACAACTTCAGCACTGGGGGCATTACTGGCACAGAATGACCATGAAGAAAAGGAAAGGGCCATATACTACATCAGTAGGACACTGGTCGGATATGAGCTAAATTATACAACCATCGAACGTGCTTTCCTAGCAGTTGTCTTTGCTGCTCAGAAATTAAGACACTACATGTTGAATCACCAGACACACTTAGTGGCAAAGATTGATCCCCTGAAATATCTCCTAAGTCGTGCAGCATTGACAGGTCGCCTGGCAAAATGGGTAATAATCTTGAGCGAGTATGATATTCAATATGTTAAAAGAAAGGCGATAAAGGGACAAGTGATAGCAGACCAACTAGCAGAGACACCTATACAGGGTGATCATCCACTAGTATCAGACTTTCCAGATGAGTCAATATTTCATACCGAACCTCAGTCACCTTGGAGGCTATATTTTGATGGATCTCATACTAATCATGGCTCGGGGGTAGGAATATTGTTTATCACCCCTCAAGGAGACTCCATTCCTAAGTCCTTCCGCATTGCTTTTCCATGTACAAATAATGTGGCAGAATATGAGGCACTTGTCACAGGACTCAGAATGGCCATCAAATGGAAAATTAGAACACTTCATGTCTATGGCGATTCTCAATTGGTCATTAACCAAGTCAATGATGACTATGACACTAAGGATGAGAAATTAATGCCTTATAAACGAATGGTTGACAGCTTTCAAACATATTTCCACATGGTGACTTTTGAGCAAGTTCCAAGAACACAAAATAAGGCAGCAGATGCAATGGCCACAATTGGCTCTCTCCTAGACATTCCTAGTAATGTGCCTCAATTTGAATTTTTGGTAGAACAACTTTTGGTTCCTGCATATGACATACCAGAATCAGAGATGGTTTGCGAGCTTGTTGGTCCCAATTCTCCATGGTATCAAGACATTTATGACTACCTCAAGTCCCAAACCCTTCCCCCCAACCTATCCAATAACCAACGAAAGTCCTTTATCCGAAAAGCTGCCAGATACACCATCCTCAGTGACACCCTTTACCGACGTAGCTTTGATAACTCCCTTCTTCGATGTCTTGACACTGATGAAGCACGAACGACCTTGCGAGAGGTACATGAGGGTATATGCGGATCCCATTCAAGTGGTCCTACTTTAGCCAAAAAGATAATGAGACTTGGGTATTACTGGCCAACCATTGAGAAAGATGCACTTGAATTTGTCAGAATGTGTCGCCAATGTCAGATACACAGTGACTTGATTCATGCACCAGCACAGGAACTTCGGCCGATTACATCTCCTTGGCCCTTCACACAATGGGGACTCGACCTCGTGGGCAAGATCCATCCTACCTCATCCAATGGCCACAAATTCATCATTACCGCCACTGAGTACTTTACTAAGTGGATCGAAGCCATCCCGCTCACTTACATTACTGGAAAACAAATTTCCAAGTTTATCCTCAACTATATCATCTGTCGATATGGTATTCCACAATCCATAATCACAGATAACGGTCGTCCCTTCAAAAATCAGGATGTCCGTGAACTTTGTGAACGCTTCCATATCCGACACCACTTCTCCACGCCTTACTACCCACAAGGAAATGGTCAAGCTGAGGCGTCTAATAAAATGATCATCAAACTTCTTAAGAAGACCGTCAATGATGCTGGTCGTGACTGGCACATACAACTCAATCCTGCTTTGTGGGCATATCGCACTAGCATCCGTACTCCCACTGGAGCCACTCCATTTTCCCTCGTCTTTGGAGCCGAAGCCATCTTGCCCATAGAGGTCGAAATTCCATCCCTACGAGTCTCTATGAAAGGTCTAATCACTGATGAAGAATATCGACAGTCACGACTACATGAATTAGAAATGCTAGATGAACGCAGACATAATGCCTTGAACCACTTACAGGCATATCAAAATCGTCTTTGTAGAAGCTACAACAAAAGAGTGATGACTCAAAAATTTGACATTGGTGACTTGGTTCTCATGCAGAATCCTAAGAATCAGTCCGACAGAGAAAAACCAGGCAAGTTTGAGCCCAATTGGCTGGGTCCATACATCATCACCGCGTCATTTGGTTCTGGTGCATATCAGTTGGCTACTCCAGATGGTGAACAATTAACAGAGCCAATCAACAGTCTGCATTTACGCAAGTTCTATACATAGCATCAGAAAGTCTGGCCGACAACCATTAAAAATACAAAAAAAAATGGAAAAATACAAAAATATCATCACTTGGATGAAAACTTGGCAAACAGGCATCCTGGTGACACCAAAAAAAAAATAATAATAATAAAATGAAAAAAAATTGACAAAAATAAAGAGAAATAATTCATCCAATAGTGAAAACCTGGTAAACAGGCGCTTTGGATAAGTACCATGGTGAAAACCTGGCAAACAGGCACCATGTGTAGTCGGTCACTGCTTTGACATCTACTATCACTCTATCTACCTTCGTCCATAATAAACATCCATTTTGCTAAGATTTGTCACAACGTTTCACCCTGACATCACGACATTTCTTTCCATGGCCGACAGTGATTGACATCGAAGTCTTGCACATCGCCTATCGTCCATACCGGTCATGCTCTTTCCATCAGCTTGACTAGGGGCAATATTTTATCGTGGGACTGCAGTGGGTATCACACATGGTCTTGACAATCGAAAAAGTCCTGGAAAAATCCTAAAAATCATAAAAAGTCCTGGAAAAATCCTAAAAATCATAAAAAAGTCCTGAACAAATCCTAAAAATCATAAAAAAATGTCCTGAAAAAAGACCTAAAAATTGAAAATGTCCTGAAAAAAGACCTAAAAATTGAAAAATGTCCTGAAAAAAGACCTAAAAATTGAAAATTGTCTTGAAGAAAGCACAAAAACATCCAAATAACATCATAAGTCCCAAAAACAGAGTCAAGTTAGTCATGTTAGTCATATTATTCTTTGTCAATTGTCGAACTACGTGGTCTCTGCGCATTTGCTACGTAGGCAAGGCCATCAGTCGATGTGCCCCTGAGGCCCCCTAGGTTCAGTCCCTTAGGGTTTGTCAGGTCAAGTCAAAACATGTCAATTGTTCTTCAATGTGTCTGTTTGTCCCAGTCGAACTACGAGGTCTCTGAGTGCACGACGTAGGCAAGGCCATCTGTCGATGAGCCCCCGAGGCCACCTAGGTCAGTCCTTTAGGGTTCGTCATGTCAGTAAAATAAGTCAGACATAGTCACACTCAGAAACAAGACAATCATTTGAATGTCAACATTCAAATCAATAGACAACATAGCCCAGTCAGTCATCAAGCCAAACATCCGTCAAATTGCCAACACAATGTCAACCTAGTCACTTTATGGTCCCCTTCAAGATGTGTCCTTCTTGGAATTGGACCCTGTCAAAACGTCAATGGCCTTTTCAGGATGTGTCCTTCTTGATGACAGGCTTCATCACATAGTCATTGGCCTTTTCAGGATGTGTCCTTCCTGATGACGACTTCACCACATAGTCACCCTTTTCAGGATGTGTCCTTCCTGACGACAGGCTTCATCACATAGTCATTGGCCTTTTCAGGATGTGTCTTTCCTGATGACAGGCATCGTCAAAATGTCAATACTGTCAGACTCTTCAAATTGTCAAACTGTCAAACTGTTACACAATCAACCTTCGACACACAAATCTTGGCAAACATATTGAATGGCTGTTGATTTTTCTGGTCTATTTTGTTTTATCTTTTTATTGTTTTGTCTCTTGGTCCTGTTACTAGCTACCTCAAGGATGTCCCATGAAGGATTTAGAGGTGCAATGATGTCTCATGGCCTACTTTTTTTTCTTGATTGTTGTCTTTGGTGTGTCTTGACAAAAAGACTGGGGCAACTTGGCCTTTAGTATGAGTTAGGACATTCCTTGTCTGTGGCTGTCTGTTTTTCACAAGTGGATGACCTTGTACACCTTGGTCTATGTCATATCATGGTGTTTGTTGTCCATTTGTCACATCTTACTGCCCAATGATGATTATGCAATGCCTATGATGTTATTTGGCAAAATATTGAAGTATTCCTTTTTCATCATCACATACGTGATTTCCACGCTAACATTTCTTCTCTTCCTTCATCCTCTAGTCCTCTCATCCATTTCGAGAGCACACTCACATTCTTTCAACCTGCCTGTCCTCTCGAGGGGGCATACCACTACCTCCTCGCCATCCTTCCTCTCCTCACTTTAAAACTAGGGCATATTTTTGACTTGTTCTTTGACACAATGCGATAAACTGCATCATGTCAAAGAGGGGCAAAATGTAGACACATAAAAATGGCCTCGCCTTGCAAACCATATTTCATACGATGACCATGCTTCTTTCTCACATAATTCAATTACTTAATCATGTCCTAATGTCATAATTATTCCTCCATGGTTATTTAAATAAATAAATTGCATTTATTTATTTAGATACGTCACTAATTAGTCCTTATGCCTTCTAATAATTCTCCATTTAACCATTTATCCTTCAATCAAATAAACTTATTTATTTAGCCCACTTTTCATCTCACCAAATAAATAATTAAAATGATTATTTATTCTCTTTTGTCTCATTCCCATTTATGAATTAAATCATTATTTAATTCATAAGTCAACATTCTCCACAAATTAAATAATTTCTATTATGCCAACTACCTATTTTTCTCCACCATTGATTTGGTTATCTCCAATTAAATCCCAACCCTTCATTTAAAGGCTTACCCTAACTTTGACCTAATGTTGCCCTAACCCTAATCATCCTTATCACATTGAATCCTAGCCGTTGATCTTAGGGCTTCACCAACTTTTAATCCTGTCCGTCCATTCACCATTTGGAATTCTTTAAAAGGCCCTCTCTCAAGTCATTTTAGGACACACACACACAAGTTCTTTTCAGCATGCTTGAGAGCTTTTGAGCACTTGAGCAATCACATTACTTCAATATTTTGCTTAGCTTTGTCATAGGTTATAGTTGCACTTCAATTTTGAGGGCAATTATATCATTTTCAGCAAGATGGAGAAGACCAATGGAGGTGAATCAATGGAGGCTTGAAGACTAGGTGAATTTGTTTCATACTCTCATGTTTCTTGCTTTCATTGTTCTCCATTGTTATTAGGGATTTAATGGTTTTATGCTATTTGCTATCTAACTTGAAAATTTTCTCTAATACAGAGAGAAAGGCCATGACGACGTAATCAAATGAAGTTCCTAAGTAGGTGCATGTACAAGATCTCCATGTATCTAGCATTATTGACATTTCTTAACAAAAGTATATGCATCATGTTCTATAGTAGGCCAATAGTATCCCATTTGCATGAGATTCTTAGCAAAGGTAGGACCACTAGAGTGAGATCTACATATACCTTTTGAAATCATGGAAAATGGGGTAGGATGCTTTCGTATGGTTTAGAACATAGAGCAAACCCACTTTCCAATTATTTCATTCAAGGATGACTCTAGAGATCTCAATGCAAAGGAGTAAGAGATCTTGCAATAGGGATGTCCTAGGGGTTGATTGTAAACTAATGAGGGGTTCACCACCAAGTTAGGACCTGGAAAGACAAATGCAATGCAAGATGTAATGCTTAACCCTAATATGATGCAATCTTTCATTAAATGACATACAAATGCATACAAATAAAAACAAAAGCTATAAGATGAAATGTGTGCACCTGGAAATTTGGAGATGATTGAATGAAGCTCTGAAATTTTGAAAATAGTGAATTTAATGCTAACTGAGACTCATACGCTAGATTGGGTGAATCAGTCCCAGATCTAGGTTTTTGTGCAAAAATAGGAATCTAACAAATGGGTATTTGAATCTGTAAAAACTTGAATTTTGACCTAAACTGGGACTCATATACCAGAACTAGCATATTAGTCTAGTTAGGGTTTTTTGAAACTTTGTGATGTCCCCCCTCTAGTTAGTTCTCGGGAACAGTGTGTTAGCCTATTTCTTGGACCCTTGTGGGCTAACTAGATTGGTTAGAGGGTCAGTGGCATTTTCTGGAGGAGTTTTGTCATTCTCATTTTCAAATCTCAGTGATTGGCTACAACAAGCCTTGGCAGTTCAAGGGTTGACAGCTTCTGACGACACAAAAATATATGGAGTTTAGAGGGAGTTATGGATTTTTAAGTGATTTGAGTTAATTATTTAACTTAACGCTTTATTATAAAGTCAATTTGACTTTATAATTATTATATCACTTAAATATTTCATGAAAGTGATTTAAAATTAAATCACTTAAGTATAAAAGTGGGCGCCCAAGTATTAAACTTAAAACTATTGAAGAAGTGCTTTAAATATAATCTAAAATATTTAAATGACTTCAAAGTGGCGTCACTTTCTTGAAAGTCGTGCCTTTTTGGAATATAAGGCAATTTTGGCAAATAAAACTCATTCATGATTATTTGACTTTGCCAATTTGGTTTTTCTCCTGTGCTATTCTTTGAGACGAGGGTTTGAGCATTTCTTCCATTGGAGAGTGAGATCTTCTTCAGTGTTGAGCATTTTTTAGACTGTGAGAGACTAGTCGAATTAGTGCATTTGTGAGGGCTTCATTCAGAGGTTCTACTGCTTTAATCAGAGTTTTCTTGTTTAGTCTTTACTTGTTTGCAATAAGAAGAGGGGTTCTTCATTAGAGACGGCTTCTTCAACAACTCTGCAACTTCCAATGAATAATCTTCACTTTCTTTCATGGGTCGTACCTTTTTGCCTTGAAAGGCGTGCTTCCTGGAGGTTAGGTGTGTGAAGCTTGTAGTAGAAACACCTTTCTAGCTCCTGCATGTGCTTCATTCTTGGCGACTACTCCTATCAGCACTTTGTATCCTATTTCGAAGTGGGAGAAGTCAGATCTAGAGCCTAGGCATGCATATTTGTTAGTTTTCATCAATCTCAGCTGGCAAGCTTGGATACTTCTTTATTTAATTATTCTGGAGCATTTCGGGTATGTAATTCATTTGCAATCCCATTGTATGTACTGCAAAATAATATCTATTACATCTATTGCTCAAAATATTACTGTATTAAAATTTTATATACATCTATATGCTTGGCACCCCTTCTCTTCTATCTAGAAACCTTCTTTAAAAAACTAAAAAACACAAGAAGATTTAATAAATACTACATGGGTTTGGTTGGAGCCAATAAGGCTCATCACAGTGGTATCAGAGCTCTGATCCTGCCAGCCTAGAGGGTTAGCAGTTTCTATGCAGTCTCATCAGAACAGGTTTGACAGGTACTACTCATGCAGGGGTCCTGTTTATCAGAGAAGTACTTTTGAACCATTTCCAACATTTTTGTCTGATGAACAGGAGGAATATTTTGGCTTTGATAATATGGCTAACAGGGATGAGGAAGGTCCTTCTAGGAATCATCTTGATAATGAGGAAAGAGATGCTAGAGATGTACTAAGAGGGATGGTAGTAGGCCAAGAACAGGTGGCGAACATCCTCCAGCAGCTTAGTACCAATGTTCAAAACTTGATAGTTCAGAGAAGGCAAAATCGAGATCAAGATCAAGAGGGAAGTGTTCATAGAGAAGCTCATAGGAATATTGCTCCAGCACGCACCTATGAAAGACCCACACGCCCTACTTTCACTAGAAATGATACCAATGATGAGGAAGAGGCTGAAGAGGGTGGTGACGTGAACTTTGCAGACAACATCATGACTATGCATGATGAATGGGATGCATTACCTCTGAGAGTTAAGGATCACCTTAACTTTGATCGATTCATGAGCCAGAAGAGGGAACATACCAAAAACAGGTTTGATAGGAGGCCTAAACAATGGAATAATGATCTTAGGGAGGCTACCAACAAAATTAAGTTAACTAATTTTGATGGCAGTGGCAAAGTTACAGCACGTGCCTGGGTAAGAAAATTGGACACCTTCCTTACATTGTGTCCAATGATAGAGGAGGATGCTATTAGATTTGGAGCTCTCCACCTGGATGGCGTGGCCCATGATTGGTGGCACCATGGCATGATAACACTCCACCATGATAGGATTACTTCTTACCAGGAGTTTACAGATCGATTGGTAGAGAGGTTTGACAAACGTGACCCTGAACTATACTTTAGAGATCTTGCACAGTTGAAACAGTTGGGTAGTTTGGAGTCATACATAGGAGAGTTTAAGAGACTGTCAGTTATGGTGACAGGCATGTCAGAGAGGAGGCTGATTATATTGTTTATGGAGGGTTTATTTGAGCCCATGAAAGGTTGGATCAAAGCTTTCAATCCACCTACTTTACAGGAGGCCATGAGGAAAGCTCGCAGTATGGAGCCTACAACACCTCATAAACAATTTGGCTCAAAACCATCCACTTCCTACAATGACACTAAATCTGATCAAAAGAAGTTTGAAAATGTTGATCAAAAGAAAAAAATTGCAACACCTCTAGATCGTGAAACACTTAACAATTTGCATAGGAAGAAACTTTTTTTCTACTACAAAGGTCCATATGACATCAACCATGATTTCCCCCTCAAGCCTAAAGGGAAAAATAGGCATATGGAGTGGTTCTTTGAAGGAGAAGAGTTGACTGATTTTTTAGACCAACAAGCTACAATTTATGATACAGATGAGGAAAAATTAGAAAATGAGGCAGATAGAGAGGTTGAAATTGAGCTACAGGAAGCTCATATGTCCAATATGTAGAGAGAAGGTTCTTTTAGACTTCGTGGCATACTAGCTGGTCAAAGAGTCATTTCCCTTTTGGATACAGGTGCAACCCATAACTTTATTGATTCTCGGCTGGTGGAGAACAGAGGCATTCAAACTCAGCAGTTTGAAGGAATTAGAGTTAAGGTTGCAGATGGGTACACTCTCAACTATGAGAAGATGATTCCAGATTTGCCAATGAAACTCAACAATTTTGAGTTTAAGGTAGATTTTTATGTTGTGAACATGGGAGGTACAGATATAGTTCTCGACATGAAGTGGCTTCATGTGATAGGAGAGTTCACACTTAATTTACGTGACATGGAGATGAAATTTAAAGTTGATGGCACAAGTCATGTTCTCAAAGCCATCAAGGACAACAATGTAAAATAAATTTCACTCAGGAGGATGAAACATTTGATTCGGTATGACATGGTGGATTGGGCAGCAGACTGCAAGGTAATTCCTTCACAGAAGGAGCAGCAAGATTCTTCTTATCATCCAGATGTTCAAGCACTCTGAATCAAACATGCAAAGGTTTTCAGTGCTATACCACCAGGTAGACCTCCTGATAGAGGTATTGAGCATATTGTAGAATTGGAGGAGGGCACAAAACCTATCATGATCACTCCTTACCGGCACCCCAAACATTTAAAAGATGAAATTGAAAAAATTATTAAGGAACTTTTAGCTATGGGGCACATTAGGCCGAGTAAGTCACCCTTTGCTTCATCAGTTGTTTTGGTGAAGAAAAAGGATGGTACACTTAGGATGTGTATTGACTACAGGATGCTCAACAGGAAGACTATTAAGAACAGGTATCCCATACCACAGATTGATGAGTTAATAGATGAGCTACATGGAGCTTGTTATTTCTCGAAGATTGATTTGAGGACTGGGTACCATCAGATCAGAGTTCGAGAGGAGGATATAGAGAAAACCGCATTTTGATGCCAATGTGGACATTATGACTTCTTGGTTATGCCATTCAATTTAACCAATGCTCCAGCCACATTTCAGTCCACAATGAACAAGGTTTTCCATCCTCACTTGAGGAAATTTGTTTTAGTGTTCTTCGACGACATACTGGTTTACAACAAGTCTTGGGAGGAACACATAGTTCACTTGGATATAGTATTGAGCATATTGGATAGGGATTCCTTGTACGCCAAGGAATCCAAGTGTGCACTGGGATTGGGAGAACTTTTATATCTGGGTCACATCATCAGCAGTGAGGGAGTTAGTATGGATCCAGAGAAAGTTTGTGCTATCATTGATTGGCCTACACCTGAGACATTGACACGACTTAGGGGGTTTGTAGGTCTATGCGCCTTCTACTATCAGTTTGTTAGGGGATTCTCGCGTCATGTAGCGCCACTGACAAATTTGACTAAGAAGGGAGCCTTTGTGTGGACACCTTTAGCACAGGTGTGCTTTGAGAAGTTTAAACTTCTTATGACTACATGTCGAGTTTTGGCATTACTAGACTTCACCAAGCCATTTGAGCTACATTGTGATGCTAGCGGTGAGGGTATTGGGGCAGTCATCATGCAGGACCGACATACTATAGCTTTCGAGAGTAGGAAGCTGAGAGGTCCTAAGAGGAGCTTTAGCATCTATGACAAGGAAATGTTGGCCATCATGCATGCCATGGCCAAGTTCAGGTAGTATTTGGTTGGTAGTAAATTATGTGTTAAAACCGATCACAATAGTCTGAAACATTTCCTAGGACAGCGAGATTTGAATGAAAGACAACATAAATGGGTCAGCAAACTTCAGTCCTATGATTTTGACATCTCCTATGTCAAGGGCACACAGAATGTGGTTGCTGACGCATTATCTTGCCGCCCACACTTGAGCTCCATTACAGAGATTGCAGAGGACTGGAGACACATGATAGTTACGGAGTATGCTAAGAACCTGTGGGCTTCTAGCATAGTGGATGGGATAGTACAGGATGGCAAATACTCACTTTTAGATGATCTTATCATTTACAAAGGGAGGACATTTCTAGTCCCAGGTTCTGAGATGAGGGACAAGGTATTGAGATCATTTCACGATTCACCTATGGCAGGACATCCCAGCTACTTTAAGACCTACAGGCAAGTACGGGAGAGATTCTCTTGGAAAGGTCTCAAGTCATTCGTTCTTCAGTATGTCAGGGAATGCCTTGTTTGTCAGTAGAACAAGCAAGAACATACATACCCTGTAGGATTACTTCAGTCGCTTCCTATTCCTGAGAGGAAGTGGGAATGCTTGTCGATGGACTTCATTACAGGCTTGCTGAAAGCTCAAGGGAAGGACAACATTTTTGTGGTAGTAGATAGATTGACAAAGTATGCTCATTTTTTCCCAATCACTACTACTCACACAACTACACAAGTGGAAAACTTGTTTTTCTGAGAGGTATTTAGGTTGCACGGTTTTCCTTGAAGCATAGTCAGTGACAGAGATAGCAGGTTTATGAGTAACTTCTGGCAAGAGTTATTCAAACTTTGCAGGACAGAGCTCACTCTGAGTACCAGCTACCACCCACAGACAGATGGGAAGATTGAGATAGTCAACAAATGGGTGGAGGGATACTTGAGGAATTACATTTTAGGGTAGCAGAAGGCATGGGTGAAGTGGTTATACATTTGTGAGTATTGCTACAATACCACTCATCACATGAGTATTCAGATGACACCTTATCGAGCATTGTATGGATATGATGCTCCGAATTTTCTAGATTTGTTGTTGAGTGACAGTAGAGTACCTAGTGTTGGGAATCTATTACAGGAGAACCAGGACATTATGAGAGCACTCAGAGAGAACATTCAGAAGGCTCAAAATCAGCAAAAGCAATATGTTGATCAGCGGCGAGTGGATCATTCTTTCGAGATTGATGATTTGGTGTATCTGATGCTACAGCCATATAGGTAGTCTACCCTTCGTAAGAAGGGCGATGAGAAACTCAAGCCACGATACTATGGACCATTCAAGGTTTTCAGACGTGTCAGTGAAGTGGCTTATGAGTTAGATCTACCAGTGGACAATAAGGTTCACAATGTGTTTCATGTGTTGTGCCTCAAAGAGGCGTTGGGACAGCAGGTGTCTCCTTCAGATTTACCACCCCTAGATGATGAGGGGAAGTTGATTTTGATACCCAAGGCCATTTTGGATTCTAGAGAGCGTCATCTTCGGAGGCTAGTTATCAGGGAGTATCTGGTGAAGTGGAAAGATCTGCTGACAGAGGATGCTACTTGGGAGAGTGACAGTATTCTTTAGCATCTGGCTTTGAGTTTGCTTGTGGACAAGCGAATTCGGGGAGGGTGGACTGTGATGTCCCCGCTCTAGTCAGTTCTCGGGAACAGTGTGTTAGCCTATTTCTTGGACCCTTGTGGGCTAATTGGATTGGTTAGAGGGTCAGTGGCATTTTCTGGAGGAGTTTTGTCATTCTCGTTTTCAAAGCTTAATGATTGGCTCACAACAGGCCTTGGCAATTCAGAGGTTGACAGCTTCTAACGACACATAAATATATGGAGTTTAGAGGGAGTTATGGATTTTTAAGTGATTTGAGTTAATTATTTAACTTAATGCTTTATTATAAATTCAATTGACTTTATAATTATTATATCACTTAAATATTTTATGAAAATGATTTAAAATTAAATCACTTAAGCACAAAAGTGAGCGCCCAAGTATTAAACTTAAAACTATTGAAGAAGTGCTTTAAATATAATTTAAAATATTTAAATGACTTCAAAGTGGCGTCACTTTCTTGAAAGTCGTGCCTTTTTGGAATATAAGGCAATTTTGGCAAATAAAACTCATTCATGATTATTTGACTTTGCCAATTTGGTTTTTCTCTCGTGCTATTCTTTGAGACCAGGGTTTGAGCATTTCTTCCATTGGAGAGCGAGATCTTCTTCAGTGTTGAGCATTTTTGAGACTGTGAGAGACCAATCGAATTAGTGCATTTGTGAGGGCTTCATTTAGAGGTTCTACTGCTTTAATCAGAGTTTTCCTATTCATTCTTTACTTTTTTGCAATAAGAAGAGGGGTTCTTCATTAGAGACGTCTTCTTCAGCAACTCTGCAGCTTCCAATGAATAATCTTCACTTTCTTTCATGGGTCGTACATTTTTTCCTTGAAAGGTGTGCTTCCTGGAGGTTAGGCATGTGAAGCTTGTAGTAGAAATGCCTTCTTTTTGGCTCCTGAATGTTCTTCATTCTTGGTGACTACTCTTATCAACACTTTGTATCCTATTTCGAAGTGGGAGAAGTCAAATCTGGAGCCTAGGCGTGCATATTTGTCAATTTTTATCAATCTCGTCTGGCAAGCTTGGACACTTCTTTATTTAATTATTCTGGAGCATTTCGGGTATGTAATTCATTTGAAATCCCGTTGTATATACTGCAAAATAATATCTATTACATCTGTTGCTCAAAATATTACTGTATTGCAATTTTATATGCATCTATATGCTTGGCGCCCCTTCTCTTCTGTCTAGAAACCTTCTTTAAAAAACTAAAAAACACAAGAAGATTTAATAAATACTACAGGGGTTTGGTTGGAGCCAGTTAGGCTCGTCACAAACTTCAAAGTCTGAATCTAGTCTTCAAGGTATGCTTTGTGCTTCCCAATTGATTTTCGGATCCAAAACCTTGATTTGCAACTTGTAGAAGTCTTCTAAGTATCTCCAATACAAGGTGACAACTTTCTCCACACTTTCCCTTCAATGTATCTTCAATCTAAACCTGCAAATTACACACTAAAGAGAGGGAAAAATGTTGTTTTGTTAGTGGATAGGGGTTTGTCTTGATCAAACCCTGTTTTGGTAATCAAACATTGAAATTGATGCAAGATCATCCATGGTAAGTAGCAATCCTGTATCAACAAAAGAGGTGAAATTTTGGCTAAGTATTTTTGGATTGTTGAAATAAATTAATTTTTTCTTGGATTACATGTTGAGGGGTGGAAAATTATTTATCTTCAAATATTTAAACTTGTCGATTAAATTATCCTTGCACATTGACAAGTTGTCTAGTAGGGTGGGAAAAAAAGCAGTTTTAAAACATTTTATTGCAAAACATTTGAAAATCATTATGAGGTGTTGGGATTGATTTATGGAAATTTTAAAATACTCAAAAGAATTATTCCTAAATAATAGGGGCTGTGAAAATGGGTGCCCAGGCCTGCTTTTTGTGTTTTGCTTTTCGGGAGTCAAAAAGAGAAGAATTTAAAACTATTTTTTTCCCTATCTTTAGAGGGTTGATGTGAATGGATTTTAAATGAGTTTTAATTGTTTCTTTGAGGGATTTAATGTGCAAAAATAGCATGGGGTCGTGCTATATGGGAAAAGGACAAATAAAGTATGTGAAATTAATTTCATGATAGGGGAGTTGTGCAACAAAAAAACCGATTTTCATTGATGAAATTTTGAAGAAGAATTGAAGGTATAGGAAAAGAAAAGGGTATCATTCTTTGGTAATGTGTTCTTGGTGTGTTTTTGTAGGTTGGCACTAATTTACAATAGTCTATTGAATTTTCAGATCAATAGATTGAAGCTACAAGAGTTGCAAGTGGTTTTGAGGTGTTCGGAAGTGACAGTTTGCAATAGCTCACATACTTGAGCATAGATTGTATTTGAATGTATTTAATTTGAATATAAGATATTTGTAAGAATATTATTTGATTTATACCAGTCCATTAATGACTGAAACTCGTGTGTTATCAGATTTCTTGAACTGAGCATTTTAATGGTTTCACGTGCAAACAAATTGTTGAGTTTAAATTGTGAATTTTTTTTTGTGTAAGCAATTGTTTGAGGATTTTAGAGAGAGGGGTTTGAGAGTATCAATCTCCCTCTACATCAATGGTATCAGAGCAAGAGTTCCTGAGTGTGCAAGCAAAGCGTCGAACATGAGACAGTTTGCACCAAGACCTTGTGGTGATGTGTGTGATTTGTGTGTAGACAAATCGTCGAGTGTGAGGCAGTCTATACCTAAGAGGTTGAAGCTTGAGGGTGTGTGGCAAGTGTTTCACGAAATGTCAAAGAAGAAAGGCAACAATTTTGTCATAGTTGTGTATGTAGGTGAACATGAAGGAGAGAATATTGTAAAAGTATGTTTTGAGGATAGCATGAAGAAAGATGACAATGTGAAGAAGAGTAGAGAAAATGAGTGTTGCAACCCAAGAGAGAAGGATGATAATACAAAGATTTGTGGAGTTCCTATTTTTGATAGAGAACTTGATGAGGAAGATTCATTGCTTGCAGAGGAGATCATGAAGATAGAGGAGATGTTCAGATCAAATGAGAACTTTGAGAAGAATGAAAGTGCATACCTAGTAAAAGAAATTACAACAGATGATGATGAGGTAGAAGTTGTAGTAGCAAAGAAAGAGAATAATGAAGACATGTTGGGGGAAATGGTGCATCAAATCAATGAAAAGGTAAATTATTATTTTTCTACTTTTTGTGATGAAATAGTTGATGTGAATTTACATAAAGAGTTAGTGCAAGAAGGTAGAAAGAGGAATTATGCAGTTGCAGATTGGTGTGTGGATGTAGCATATTTGTATGTAGAAGCTATAAAATATGCCACTGGTAAGATTTGGTGGAGGTGGTCAATTTGTGATGGGACAAAACCCACGAAAGAGGAGAAGAGGAAAAGAAGGATTCTTTGGAGGAGGATGGTGAATGTTTCAGCAAGATGTTGGAAGAAGAGAAAGAGGAAATTTCAGAAGAATAAGGAAGAAGGGTGGATCCAAAGCAAACATATGGTCTTCAAATGTTCATGAGTTTTCAACTCATGGAACATTTCACTTACCTAGGTGTCTAACGAAGGAGCATCCAGGGCTACCATGCAATCCTGCACAACCAAAAATATTTTAAAGTTGTATCCTTGTGTTTTGTTTTGATTTTTGGTTGCAAGCTCAAATTATTTTAAATCTTCAACTCCTCAGCAAAATAAAGTTTGATGTTAGGATTTTAAAAATAAATAAATTAATTGATTTTCTTTCCTAATTGTTTTAAAATGTTTGAAAAGTGTTAATTTTTCAAAAATGAAAAACTTCCATGTCCAAGCCTGTGAGTGGACATTTATTGTAAAATCATAACTTCATTAGAAAAAAATTAAAATTTCATTTTGTTGAAGGATTGGAATGATGGACATAGATGGCATGGAGAGAGTGGGTGTAAGGCAGGAAGATAATTTTTGAATGGACATTGAATGCACATGCCAGGAAGAGGCAACCAACATTCAAGAAGGAATAATAACCAATCTTGATGTTTGACTAACATTCTAGGGAGAAGAAGATGGCTTGGGTTTGTAACTATAAGACCTAGTCTCAGTAAAATGGCCATAACTTTCTTATATGGTAACAAAATTAAGAATTTCAAAATGATTTGAAAAGATGGAAATGAGGTGCACAAAATACATAAATGGTTTTAGAAAATTTGGAAAAATGAGGGAGCATGTGTAGACAGAATGTGACAGATTTTAGAAGCTGAGACGAAAAGAAGAAGAGGACAACATGGAGTTCAAGAGAAATGTGTAGAGATTTTGGAGGAAAGGTATGAAGAGTTTTGGGGTAGCGAAGGAAACTACATGAAGATCATGTTGAGCAGATTTGAATCCGTTATGGATTGAGAAAATTTTGTAATTGTTTCTATGAGAATAAAAGAAGATTTAGTTTTGAATTAATGATTTTTCTCTCTATTGGTCTTCATGATTGTATGAGTTTGTGTATGGAATGATTGTTATTTGTTGCAATAGAGATATATTGCATTGTGTTTTATGAGTAGCATTATTCCCCCTTTCATCAGAAATGCAATGAAATAAGAGTGGAGAATGATGGATGAACAAAATATGATGTTACAACTCACCAAACCCTAGCAATAAGAGGCTGCAAACATGTGTGAGATGGATCCAATGGATGTAGATCTTGAATCTTGATTGAATGTGATAGATCTTGAGTGAAATGCTAGCTTGAATCATAAAACCCTACATAACAATTGTTAGCTAAAAAAAAAACATGATGCATGATGACTTTGACATGATGCTTGATGCTTGAATAATGCTCTAAAATGCTTGATAATCTTCCCTTGAATGCTCTTGTGAACTCAAACTTGCTATATGCTTGAATCTAAATGTCTAGGGTGAAAATGAGTGAAAGAAACTTGTATTTATACTTAATTATGCAATAATTCCCACAATTACAACACTACAAGCCAACATTAGGTCTGTGAGGATAAAATCTCGCCAAGAATTTGAATTAATTTTAATTTTGGGCCACATGGGACTCATACACCCAAGGTGGAATATGAGTCCCATTAGGCATAATTTATGGGACAATTTTCAAAAATTCTTAGAAAGGTGTAAAACCAGGATTGGGACCCGAAACCCTAGGTGGGCCCCATACGCCCAAGGTGGCATATGAGTCATAGACAACCAAATATGGGCCACACAACTTGAAAACACTTGAATTATGATTGGATGTTGGTTTATGTTAGGATTATCCTCTAAAAGATGCGTTAAATGAGGCTTGTAGATTCAAAATAAGGCCAATTAAAGCATAAAGAAGCTCAATTATTTAATAAAACCCTAAAAAAGTGTGAAAGTGTGTTACAACACCTTACAACACTCCAAATAAGATACCAATAAGCTCATTTAGTTTACAAAGGCCCAAGACCTAATGTGAATATATTAGACATATTACAACACTAAATCAAGGCCATGTTAGGGGGGTACTTTTTTCATCCTTACACCTTCATGTAAAGCCATTTGTGCTTCATCAAAGTTGATACATCTAACGAGGGTACTATTTAAGCTTTGGTGATAAAGGGTATCATCAATGATGATGTATCTAGAGGCTTGTCGGATAAAGGTTTTACGTTAATTGGATGATAAGTCAAGCGAAATGATTCGATCATGTAGGTAATTGTAAATTTCTTTATACCATTGGGAATCAGGACTAAAAATTTCACACACAAGCTCAAATTTAGGGATATGGAATGTAGGAATCAAAATTTGTTCCACCAAGAACTCATATTGTAGCACATTGCTAGGTATCCAAGAGAGATCCTATAGTGGCCATTGCATCGACTACTATATTTTCAATCCTTAGAACTTGAACAAAGACAATGACCTCAAAATATTGCTTGAAACTGTCAACCATTCTCTTGTATAGCGTAAGATTTTCATCTTTTGTGTCATAATCATCATTGACTTGTCAGACAACCAATTGGGAGTTGGTGTAGACTTGTAGATTCTTGATTTTCTATTTAATAGCCATTTGAAGCCCTGTGAGCAATGCTTCATATTTAGCTATGTTATTTGTGCAAGAGAATGTTATCCTAAATGACTTAGTTATTGTGTCTCCTTGATGTATGATAAAGAGAATTCTCACTCCTAAACCATGGTTTGTATAAGATCCATCCATCAAAATATAGCTTCTATGTGGTGGAAGTTTCTATTATGAAGATCAACTTGGGGAAATCAAACACCAAAGGATGATCTACTGTAGTTGGAGCATCTGCGAGTCGATCAACTATCACTCGTCCTTTCATTTCCATTCGATCAACATATTATATATCAAACTCACTCAAGATCATTACCCATTTTGCTAATTGACCTATTAGAGATGCTTTACTGAGTAGATATTTCAATGGGTCTATCTTCGCTAGAAGCTTTGTTTGATAATTTAACATATAGTGTCAAAGACTTTGAGTAGCAAAAATAACTGCAAGGCATGCTCATTCAATAGGGTTGTAGTTAATATCATATCCCAAAGTGTGTGGCTGATATAGTATATGACTCATTCCTTTCCTTCTTCGTCATTTTGTGCCAAGAGGGCTCCCAATGTCGATGATGTTGTTGATATATATAGTATTAGATGTTTACCATCAATAGGTGGCATGAGAACTAGAGGGGATAATAGATAATATTTGATTTGTTGAAAGGCCTCTTGACAATGATCTGTCCATACGAATGGGACTCCCTTACAAAATAAGTGCTAAAATGGATGAAATTTATCAGCCAACCAAGCTATGAACCTGCGGATTGATTATAGCTTTCCTTGAAGACTATGTAATTGATTTATATTTACTAGTGGAAGAATATCCATGATAGCTTTTAAATACTCTTGAGGGGTCGACCTCAATACCTCTATGAGACATAATGTATCCTAGTAGTTTATTGGAGGTTACCCCAAAGATGCACTTTTTTGGATTTAGTCTGACTTATATTCTTCCAATCTTTTGGAAATCTTGTCTAGGACATCTAAATGACTATCTCTTGAAGGGGACTTTGCCAAAAAGTCATCAACATAGTCTTCCATGAGTGTATGCACAGTCGTGAAAGATTGTAGTCATAACCCTCTAATATGTTGCTCCAGAGTTTTTAAGGTCGAAAGGCATGACATTCCAATAGTAGGTACCGCAAGGACAAGTGAAAGCTATTTTATGTTGATCTTCAAGGTCAATTCTAATTTGATTATATCCTGAAAAGTCATCCATGAGTGATAAAATTTCATATCCCACTATTATGTCTACTATGATGTCAATGTTCGGCAACAAGAAATTATCTTTGGGACAAGCTTTGTTTAAATCTCTGAAATCAGTGCGATTATGATTTATCTAGTTGGATTAGTTACAGGAACAAGATTGGAAATACACTCTACATAATCTATAGGTTGAATCAAGTCAACATCCAATAAATTTTTCAACTCAGTCTTTACTAAGAGCGTGATCTGGGGATGCATTTTTATCAACTTTTTCTTGACTAGTTTTGCATTTGAAAACAAAGGAAAATGATGCAAAACTAACTCAAGATCCAACCCAAGCATATTGGCATATGACCAAGCAAAATTGATTTATCTTGTTGAAAAGAAGCTGATGAATTCTAGATTTTCAGTGATTGATAAAGATGCTACAAAGTAAACAATTCTAGGACTATCATCTATACCAATATTTATCTTTGAATTTTCTGTGAGAAATGATAATCTCTCTTGCCTTGTAGGGAGTACATCCAATCCTACATCCTTAGGCCCCTCAAAGAGGTTTTCACCCTTGAATATGTCCTTTTTACTTTTTCACGATCTAAAGGTGTCTTTCAATTTTCACCTAAAGACCTATTCTTTTTATTTTTCATTTTATTTTTTGTGACTAGAGGGCAAAGTGGACTCCCCAAAGTAAGTTGTAGCATCGAGATATATGGTGAATCCAACTTTGTGATCCCCACTAGGTATTCCTTCTTGAATTCTCATAAATTCAGCTATCGCTTCATCGTTTTCGAATAAGTTTAAGCTTAGAGCTCCTTGCTAGTCTCAATCTATCAATTGCAGATAGACTAAGAGTAAGTCATCATTGATATCAGTATAGCTCAAATATAGGGTGGATAGGGTAAATAATGAGGTGTCGTAAGGGTCCCAAAAGGTCTCAATCTAGGTTTGGTCATCAGTATGTTCAGGTTTGGGGGAGTTGGTTTCGGTATTTTCTCTAGAAGTCTTGACATCCTTAGAAGTGAGTGTTTTCACCAAATAGTAACTTAGTACGAGAAGGGCTCATAGTTAATGGTGTATACCCTAACCCTTTGTTCTTTCGTAACTTGTACAACAACAGGGGTTTTGTCATTCCTTTCTTATGTGGATCAAGTCCATTGTGTCCATCATAACCTTTTTGTTTCATAAGCTCAAAACTTTTTCCATTTTGCTCAACTGGTAATTATATGTAGGTTTGGTATCTTCTTCATCCTTATAGATCCATGTAGAAATATCCTCACCTATGGTTTCCTTGCTTAACTCACCCCAATTAGTGAAGGTAGTTGGAGGTTGATGAATGATGACTTCAGGGTCCTTTTGGATAGGACGTGGTTTTCCATGAGATTTCGATGATGTAGGTAATTTACTGCAATAGGAACTTCCAATGTTATACTCTCCACATCTTGTGTCATGGATCTGGATCTTAGGCTCAAAAGAAGGTATGGATGGAGTGGAATATGTGGACATAGCAGATGAATCAATGTAATGAGATGAGGTAGAAGGTGATACTTCCAAGTTAATGAGCACTTGTTTAGGTGTTCCTCTTAGATTATTGTAATATTGAAAGAGGTCGAGATCACCTACTATTGTGATTTCAGTGCCATTATAGGGGAATTTGAGGCATTGGAAATATGTGGAAGGAGCAACCTTCATAGTGTGAATCTATGGGTGACTGGGGAGAAGGTTATGTGGTAGATCTAGATCTAGGACTTGGTATACAGTATCTTGAATAGCCAGTCCAACTCTTATAGGAAGTGAAATCATGCCCTTGAAAGAACCCTCTACATCATCATAAGCCTTCATTACGATTTTATTGGATGTATCTACAAAAGCCTCAAAGAATCCCAATGTGGTAACCAATTTTTAGGTACATATGTTCAAACCTGCTCCACCATCTACCAAGACTTGTCTGATCTTATGCTTGTTAATGAATACTTCAAGGTGTAGTGGATTATTATGGTTAGGTCTTTGCAAAGGAAGGTCATGTTTGGTAAATGTAACATGATGGGGGGTAGGTAAGTACCCTACCATGGCCTGAAATTGATTGACATTAAGGTTCATGGGAATGGATGACTCTTGCAAGGCTTTGCCTAGAATGGCTTTATGTTCGGGGGATATGCAAAGTAACTCAAGGATGGATATCTCATGTGTAGGGGTTTTCCTTAGATGATCTAAGATATTGTATTGAGCTTTTAGTTGTGTATTGGTAGGGGCCCCTTGCAAGGTCACTTTGGATCTTCTAGTTGCAATGACACATTCTATATTTTCTTGACAGTAATTGTGGAGACATTGTTGTCAAATGACCAAATATTATTAATGGTATACTCATAAGTGAAACAAGTGTAATTGGATTGGTCATTTGTATTTGTCCCTAAGTTGGATGCCTTTCCTAACCCATGATCTTGTAAGATATTTTTGAAGATTGTATGATCTACATTTGAAGACCCTTGTGTATTGTTTATGGATATGTCATCTTGGTCAATGATATCCTGAATGATATTTTTCAATCTAGAACATGGGGATGTCTTATGTTCTTTAGTCTGATGATATTCAAAAAAGTCATTATCATTCCACCTAGTCAATTTGAAGGGCCCTAGTTCATTGTGTTTGACTTTTGGAAGTTGGATGAAATTATACTACAACAATTTCTTCAAAACTGACTCAATAGATTCCCCTAAGGGTGTGTAATTTCATCTCTGAGGATGTCTTTGAGGACCTCTTCATTGTGGATTGTTTTGGACCGTGTTTATGGATTTTTCATGACTAGGATATTGGTTGTTAAATGTAGAAGGCCCTTTGAGAGTGATGCTAGGTTGAGCTTTGTTTATCACTTTGGTGTCTACTACTCCATCATTGGTGACATTCTTATTTCTAGACCAAAATTTGTTTTTGTCACTAGAGGTGTTTGGATTGTTATGATTTTCCTTGAAAAGTTTGACCAAGCCTTTTGCTATAAGTGCCTTCTCAATGGACACACCTTTTTCAACGACATCCTCAAATGTATTGCAACAATAGATTTGAAGTTGGTGCATTAGTTTAGTATTAAAATTTTCAACAAAGATATGCATCAACTGTTTCTCAAGTATGTGACATGGGAATTTACTAGCCATACTTCTCCATTTTTGGAAGAAGGATGTAAATGATTCTCCATCCTTTTGTTTTGTTGTACATAATGTTGCAAGGGTCATGTCACTTTCAACATTGTAGGAGAAATGAGTGACGAACTTATGTGCTAGTTCACTCCATATCTTTATCCTAGGAGGTAGATATGCAAACCACTCAAGAGCTTGCTCTGCAAGACTTCGTGGGAACAATCTCATTAAGTAGGTATGACCAAATGCGACATCCATGCAAGCAGTATGAAACTCTTGTACATGCTCTATGAGATCTCCCTTTCCCTTGTGTTTGTTGAATTTGGTACGTTAAAATGTTGGGGGAAAGGTGGCATGTATATACTTTGATCAAAATGATATGGACATAGTTCGTCAATGGAGTACATTTTCTTTGTCCCAATCACTTGAATATTAGATATTTGTTATTGCAACATCTGAATTTTTTGAGCTAAGGTTTCCATAGGTGATGGTGTTGTGTTTGGTTGAGGTTGTGCAGATATATTAGTTTTTTGCTAACCCGTGTTTGAGGTGAATGGATGTTTTTTGGTAACCTGCATTTGAGATGAGGGGATTGGTGCTTGTGTTGAATGTGTTGAAGTGATTGTGTGGTGGAGGGGTATTTTTGTTTTGGAAGTTTGAGTTGACTGCAAAAATTTGGTTGATGTTTTGTTGGGATGGATTCAGATTGGTTTGCTGAAAGTGGGATGTGAACATGGGGTTTGAGTTAATGTTTGGGTTTGGATTTTTTAGTTGGAATTGTGGCGATGGGTTGTTGTTTTGTTGTGATGGATTCGAACCAAAAGAAATTCTCGACATAGTTTGAGGTATGTTCGTGTTTGGCATGGTAATATTTGTTTGGGGTGGTTGTCATGGAAATAAAAAATGCATCCTTCGCGTCTTAGTGGATGGATTTGGATTTTTGTGTTTTGACTTGCAGATATGGTGTTAACTAATGGTATGGTAGTTTGGGATGAGGATGTGGTAAATGGGTTGGTGGATGACGCACCCACAATGTGAGATGTGGCAAATGGATTTGTGGTTTTCATCCCAAATGTTAGCGTAAGAGGTATGTTAACAGTCGTCGTGTTATGTGTAGTACCTCCAAGTGGCATATTAGTGTGCATTTGTTGTAAGTGGTTTGGTTTGATGAGAGTGTGGTATGGTCACGACCTTGACTTTGTGTTGCATTGTTTGATGGTGACTTTATGTTGCTCTTCTCAATTTTGCTTGTTTTCTCTCAGATATATAGTGTGCGATATTTACAATAAGCTCAATGTAGATGATTAATAGCAAGATCTCAAGACGGATTCAAATGAGTGATATGATAGCAAAATATTGAAGATTATGGTTTTTTAAGATAAATGATTGAAAGCAAAATCTCAAAGAATGTGGTTAACCTTGAAATGGAATTGATAGCTTGCTTTTATAAAAATCCAAATCAAATCAACGGTGAAGATTGAGTGATGATGTAACATGATCAATGGTAAAGATTGATTGAAGGAACAACAATTAATAAGAGCAGTTAACTATTATAGCATTGGCAAATGAATTAAATGGTGGATAGGGATAGATAAATTAAATAATTGTAACAAATATTTAATTTAAGGATGGTGGATGAATAATTAAATAATTAAAAATAATTTTAATTATAAAAGACAGGGATATGAAATATTTAAATAATTGGAAATAAATAATTAAATAATTAGAAACTAATATTTAATTATAATTGAAAAGAAAGACCCTGAAAATTAATAATTAATAAAATAATAATTTATTTAATTATAAAAGAAAAGAGAGTAATTAATGACGTAAATATTTATTTAATTAATAAAAAAAGTGATATTGAGAAATTAATATAAATTATTTAATTAAACAATAGAAAAAATTATTTAATTATGTGAAAAAGACAAATTAGTGTAAAAATGTTGTTTGTAGGGGACATTTTTAATGTCAACACAAAAGAATTAGGAAAAACTAAAAGTCCTCCCTTCATTTTGGAAAATTCCAGATGAGAGGAATGCTCCTCCCATCCAGAATACTATTCTTCACTATTTAAAGCATTCTCCCATCTTTGATCAAGTCTCTCCCAACATCATTCTTGAATAATTCTACTTTTTCCTTGCATTTTCATAGTACAAAATCATTTCTTGGTGCTCTCATATGTTAGGGGCATTAAATTTGTGTGGGCTATACTTGTTCCCCCCCACTTTTAGACCTAAGTCACCATATTCGACCAAATTTCAACATGAAATTCGAAATTCGTTGAATTTCAAAAAAAGGTTCAAATTCGATCAAATTCGACCAAATTCGTAAGTCAAATAAGGGCATTGAAAATTCTCATAAAGCGATTGATTTATTAGGGTTTTTTTTAGGGTTTTTTTGTTATATAGTTGAGGGCGACATTTGATATCATTTCAACTCTTTCTCGCGTCTGCAACTCGTCTATTGTCTGGCGTCTGCAAGTCATCTCATTTTTCGGTGTCTGCAACCTGTCCTTGGCTTTTGCTTGTCATCTCTCGTCACTCTCTACTTCGGCGACTCAACTACCAGCAGCGGCCGTCACTTATGAAGCAGCGGCCGTCACTCTCTGCGTCTAAAGAATCCCCTGTAGGCTGCGGCCATCAACTAATCTCAGCTTCAACTTCGACATCTCTAGCATCAACTGAAATCAGCGAACGCCATTTCCTGCAACTCCCTTAAATCACCCGACTTCAGCCTTGAGTTTTCGTCGAAGGAGGTAGGAAGATATTTTTTGTTTTTTTTTTAAAATTTAGGGTTCAATATTTTTATTTTTCACCTGTAGAAAATTATACGAATGATTTTTAGTTTTTTACTATTATCTAAAGTTCTAAACTATATTTAATATTTTTCATTTGTTTTTGTATTTAATATTTTATTATTATTTTATTTTGTATTTAATATTATGTTTACTTATTAGTTATTATTTATTAATGTGTCCAGATCATTTTTATTGTAAATGTAAAATACTAAAATGTAAATTATATTAATATAATTATATTATTATAGACTTTCAAAGTTTCAGATATTAATTTTATTAATGTTTAGTATTTGTTATTAATATTAAGGGCTTCTTAATATTTTAGTATTTTTATTATTTAATATTTTATATATTTTAGGCGACTGTAAATTATATTTATAAAATTATAGATTTCCAGTGTACTTATTAATATTTAGTATTTTCATTTTATTTTTATGTTAATAAAAATATGTTAAATATTTTTATGTTTATTAAAATTAAATTTAGTATTTTTTATTTTGTTTTTAGATTTAAAATAAGAAATCTATATATTTTGTCTCAATGTTGTTTGAAATAAAATTGTAGATGTTTTAACTTTTAAATATGAAATATTTCTTTGTCATTCAAACATATAGATTATGGCTCCCCAGAAATCAACTGCGGAAGCATGGAAATATATCACTCGCAATGGTACTGAACTCATATGCAACAAGTGTGATAAACCTTTTAATGGCGGTTTGACAAGGGCAATGGACCATTTACTTGGTATTACAAATGGTGTAGGGGGAGGTGTTACAGCATGTCCTAAAGTTACCCCAGAAATGAGAGCTGCTTTAGAGAAAGAACAATCCTCTTCAATTGTAGGAAAGATGAAGAAAGCACAAAAAAAATAGAGAATTGAAGAAGATATGTCTGAATCTAGATTCTCAGCATCTATTATGTCTTTCTCTTCTGGTTTATCCAAACTGGTGAGGGTATCGAAAGAGAGTGGAACATTGAAAAGCTTCTGGAAACCAATAGAGAAACAAGAGGTGAATGATGCAGTAGCTGATTTGTTTTACACAAGTGCTATTCCATTCAATGTTGCAAGAAGTCCACATTTTCGTAATGCTGTTCACAAAATTGCAGAGTTTGGAAAAGGGTACACTCCCCCAGGTTCAGAGGCTATCAGAACAACTCTTTTGCAGAGGTCAAAAGATAGAGTGACTGATAAACTAGTTACTGTCAAAGCCTCTTGGAGGAAAACAGGTTGCACTATATTGAGTGATGGATGGTTAGATATATGTCAAAGACCATTGATAAATGTTTTGGTGGCTTGTCCTGAGAGTGTTGTGTTCTTGAAAGTGATTGATACCATGAACCACAAGAAAACTTCTGAGTACATTTTTCAAATATTAGAGGAAGCCATTCTTGAAATAGGGGTGGAAAATGTGGTTTAAGTGGTAACTGATAGTGCTGCAAATTGTGTGGGAGCTGGGAAGCTGATTGCAGAGAAGTACCCACAAATTTATTGGAGCCCATGTGCAGCCCATTGTCTCGATTTGTTGCTTCATGACTTGGCTAAATTCCCATGGGTACATGAAGCTATTCACAGAGGAAGAGCAATTGCAAATTTCAGAAGGAATCACCGTCTCACATTGAGTCTTTATAGGCAACATGCATCCAGGGAGTTATTGAGGCCTTGTGAAACAAGATTTGCTTCATTTTATATCACTTTGAAAAGAGTGGTTGAAGAAAAAACAGCTTTGAGGTCTGTTATTTGTTCCAATGAGTGGGAACACTCAATGCTTTCTAATGGTCCTAAGGGGAAGAACCTAGAGCAAATCATTCTGAATAGCAATTTTTGGGAGAGTGCAGCCAAGGTTTTGCTTATATGTGAACCAATTGTTGACGTGTTTTGTATGGTTGATGGTGACACTCCTTGCCTTGGCATGCTTTATGAAAGCATGGACCGTTGTAAGGAAACTATTCAAAAAGCACTCAATAATGTAGAAGCAGAATATTTGAAGATATGGGAGGTAGTTGATTGCAGATGGAAAATGATGCACACACCTTTACATGCAGCAGCTTGCTTTTTGGAGCCTAAATTATTTTCTATTGATAGAGAAGGTGACACTGAAATTATGGCAGGGCTTTTAGAAGCTGTTGAAAAGTATGAATCAAATCCATCAATTTCAACACTAATCAGAAGTCAATTTTGGGTATACAAGAGAGGAGAAGGGATGTTTGGAATGTCAGCAGCCAAATATGACATGACACATGTACCTGTGTATACATGGTGGATGACCTATGGAGCACAAACTCCTGAGCTACAAAGGTTTGCTATTTGAGTTTTGAGTCAAGGAACAAGTTCGTCAACTTGTGAGAGGAATTGGAGTTGCTTTGATCACATCCATTCCAAAAAGAGGAATAAATTGTTGTCTGGAAAGTTGGGAGATCTTGTCTATGTTTGCAGCAATTTAAAATTGCTCATGAACAAATTAGCAAAGGACTATTCATCACAACAAATTCTTGAAGACATAGCAGCGCCAGATGCAGATGAGCCTGACTTTGCAGATGAAGAATTGAGTATTGATACAGATGATGATGATTTAGCATCTCAGCCAAGTGCTCTTGATGACTTGGAGCTTTTTTGAAGTTCTAAAGTCTTTACTGTTATTGTACCTTTTTGACAAAAGAACATCTCCAGTGCTTCACAATCGTGATTTCACATGTTTCTTATGGTTTATATTTTATAAATGTGTCATCTTTTTGTAATGATTCAAATCTATTTATCAATGTTAAACTATTTAGAGAATTGTATGGAGATATTACTTATATTTATAATAATAATAAAAAAAAAAAATTACATAAGGCGAATTTAATTCGAATTTTATACTTTTCGAATTTCATTTGAATTTCAATGTTGTCGAACTCGAATTCGAATTCGAACCTGGTGACTTAGTATCAATTACAGTTTTTTTTTTTGCTTTTTTGGGTTTTACCCATTTGACTCTCGGGGTGTGCCTTCTTACCACCCACTTTTTTTTGTGAATATGTATTTTAATCTTTAATTTAATATAGATTAATGCCTATTCATCAAAAAAAAATATACAGTAAAATAAAATGTCCAAAAAAACCACCTCTATGTAAGAAAACATTTAGAAGAATTCATGAGAACTTCTGATTGGGTTGTGATCTAGTGGTTCAGATAAGATATTGTCGTACATGTGTTTGGGTGTTTGTCAAAGAAAAAAAGAAATTGTAATTCTTTGGCTCTAGTTTCCCATTCCTTCCATATTCCAGAGCTTTGTTGGAGGAAAAAACGAAAAATTATAATTCGCATTCTTACATATTCTTCAAATTTTCACTTTGATACAATATTCTCAATCATCTAAAGACTAATATTTAATGTTTGATGTGCATATAGAACCAGTAGCACTTCCAGTAATTCGTGACTTCATAAAATACATTAGAGCCTGAATAAATAAACTTTCCTTATGCTAAAAGGAGCCATTAAAAATCTAAAACAGACCATATTATATATACAAGCAAGTCAAAATTAAATTACAAAATATCCACTCAACATATAAAAGTTCCTGAATAGTACCAGTTATACGATCATCACACGTAATATTTTTTGTCGTAACTACTGTAAGAACACAATGATGAGCCAAATAATACCGTATGTAGTTATTTTGGGAAGCTTATTCAAGAAACTTCATTATATTCTTCCAAGTAAATACCAACTTCGAGCTGTAGTAGGGAATGCCTTAATCTCCTAAGAAGTCTTACTGACATGCCACATGTGACACACAAATCTTGAAATATAAACTTCTGCCATTGTTCTTCAGCCACAAAATTATCAGGCAAATTTCCCCTTGTATACAGGCCTTGCATTGTGAAACTGAATTGGACGAGAATTGGCACGCTGCAATCACCAACATATCCTCAACTTTTATACTAGAAATGATAAATCCCTCAGAGATGCAGTCCAATCTATTAAAAAAAAATTTGTGCTGTATAACCTCAAACCCATTCCAATGAAGAGAGAGAAACCATATAGAAAGTAAATTAAATTGCACTTTACCTCAAGGGCAGCATGTAACAGATCCACTTGCATTGGAGAAACCGTGTATGTCTGTATCAATCAAGATATAATCAATAAAGACCTCTTTGCTGACATTTTTTTTTGCCAAATAGTTTCTCATTGAGCGAACATTTTTCAAAATAATTTGCAAATCTTACATGCTTTTTCTAAAATCTGCATATATACATCATATATTTTTTCAAATTTCTCCCATAATGCATGTATTCCTTGAAAACTCAAAAAGATTCAGTCATTGTACAAGACTTATGACCAACTATATTGTATCCATTATTTCCTCTACGTACCATACTCCGAAAGGATGTTCTGGCATTGAGGCCTAAAATTTATTTTGAAATCTAAGTTCAAAAATTGATATGTTATCCCCTCTCTCTCTCTATCTATGCATATATATATCTATATATAAAGAGAGAGAAGCAGGGAGCATTCAATATTATATCTCAATACATAAAAATTCTAGTAAAGAAATTACATTTTAGAGAACACAGAGACATAAATCTAATGTCCTTTAGGCCAACATTGTCTGTAGGAGCTATCATTGTGTCTATTTGTTTAGAAAGGCTATTTCTATGAGTATTAATTTAAGAATAAGTTTCATGAACATTGGTTGGTTTACTTGATTTAAAACTTTTGTAGTTTTCATTTAACACAATTCTCCATCATAAACTAAGTTACGGTTTGATTTGGATGAACGTTTTCATATGCATAATATTGCACTTAGATGAAATTTTGAATACTTGAGTTCATTTTACAAAATCTGTCATTCTGACATGAAAAGTTGCCAAACATCTTGGATCTCCCTTCGTTGATGCATGGGTGAATTCCATCATTCAAGGGACATATTGATTGTTTTGTCAAGTTGATCACAAATGTCAAAGTCTTGAGGTTTGGCTTAGTGGAAAAGTTGTCAAAACAGTAAAATTGATTAGTATAGGACAAAATGGTAAAATGATCCACACGATGTGCTTTGCCACGCTAAAAAATGACTGTCCAGAAAAGTGGTTGTAACCTCAAAAGCAGACACTTTTGGGTGTCTTGCAAGGGTTAAGTAGCCTCAGGCACACACTTCATGTTTAGCTGCCCAAAATCAGGAAAAAAGTGATTAAATGAAGGCAAAGTAGCAAATGACTCCCAAGCACACACTTTTTAAGTTAATACCTCGATGTTAAGTCTTAAAAGACTTCTAGGAGCACACCTTTTATGACAGCAACTGCCCAAAATCAGGAAGAAGTGACTAAATCAAGGAAAAGTGACAAATGACTCCCAAACACACTTTTCAAGTTAATAACCCGATGTTAAGTCTCAAAAGACTTCTAGGAGCACACTTTTCAAGTTAATAACCCAATGTTAAGTCTCAAAAGACTTCTAGGAGCACACTTTTTATGACAGCAAAAAGTAAGTGATAAGAGGTCTCAAGGCACGTGCTTCTCCTTTTATTACCATGCTACCACCTCAAAAGAATACAAATCAAGTGGCTAAACCCTCCAAGGTGTATGCTCAAGCAGTCTTTACCACTTGAAAAACAAAAACAAAAGCAAAAAGGTAAAAAATATCCTCACCCAGGCATGCACAGTTCAAAAGCAAGATATAAAGAAGCAAAAGAAATATTTTTGCTGTCATTCCATTTGAGTCTTCCAAGTGTAGTGTTGGAGAATTTAAGGGATGTGAAAACAAGATTTTTTCAGTTTGCTTGAGGTTTTAGGGCATGGCAACAGTAATTTACATCAGATTTTAGGAGCTTCCACCATTCCAAGGCGGCATTCAGGTTTGTTATTATTGTTTTATGCAAAAATTTGGAGAAGTTGTTCATCCGATCTAAGTGAAATTGTTAGGTTTTTCTGTCATAAAACCCACGCTCTAGAACAGTTTTCAGTTTGTCCTCTAGGTTTTTGCACCTAGGATTGATTATCAACAAATATCTCTAACTGAAGTGCTAGGGTTTCAGGATTTCCTAAGGGTTTGATGACTTGCTTTTGGCAATTTTCATGAGGGTCTGAATTCAGCAAGTATTTTAAATCTGTGGTTGCCGATTTTTCTAATATAAAATAAGGGTTTAGGTGGCAGTTTTGTGAGAGTCATTTCCACACTCTTTACAGACGTTTTTGGCCATTTTCCAACACAAAACAAAAGCTTCCAAATTCCATTTGAAGAGGGCACAACTAGGGTTTCATTTGAAATGGAATTCCAAGAGTATGCTGTAGAGCCAACATCTATGTTAGTGAATGAATATCCATATCAATGACAACTTGCCCAGTCATGTAAATATTGCTGAAATGTCTGTTGGTGAATGAATATCTAAATGTCAAAGACACCTTGCTTGGTCATGTAAATATTCTTGAATTGCATCTAGGCAAGAGGATTTAGCAAGGAAGTAAATTTGCTAAGAGATTGAGAGACAGTGAGCCGGTAAAAGTAGCTTCATTGCAGTTGCAATTCAATGTCAAGAATTGATAGTAGCTCATGTATAACATTATGACCCAGAAAGAAGGGAAACTCACAATTTTGATGACCAGGATGTCTGTAGGTTTGATCATGATATCTTTAAAGTTGTTTTTGGTTTGCAGCCATATGAAGAAATTGTTGACTTAAAAAAATATGAAAAGGAGTTGAGAAAGAAGTGGTAGCTTGAGCTCAAAAGACCGAAATTTTTTCAGGTACTCCTGTGAAATGACTTCAAGGATGAGTTGAGTATCATTATTACTTTGTTGAACAAAGTAATTGAGCAATTAGAAGCAAGGACATTGCTTCATCTATGAAGGTAAAACATTCCTTGATAGCGTTCACTGGCAATTTTGTAACTTCTTTCAGACATAGGTTTCGTATGGTTTCTCACTTGGTGTATGCATTGGTGCAATGAAAAGAGTTTTCTGGATTGAATAGTATAAAGGAAGAATGATTTCTCTACAAAAAGTACCCATAGTTCAAATACTAGGAGAGGATAAAGCACTATAGGAGAGTCAATGATGCTTTCCTAATGATCACAGTGCAAAGTTTTGAGGAATCAAAGTCATGTCAAGATCACAGGTCATGCCAAAGCAGTCATCTCAAAGTGGGATAAATAGTTTATCCTATTCCCCACATTTAGTGCAGATTTGATGCTTTTCCTTACAAGCTCCCACAATATCCTAGTGACCAAGTAGTTCTCCTGGGGTATTGCCTATAGTTGAAAAATGCTCATTTCATCTTTGATCAATGGCCTCTATCACCTATTAATTGCACCGTCAAGGAAAATTCTTCAGCTGAAATGACGAATAAAATGGCCATGGACAGAACTAAGGGCCTTTTACAAAGAAAATTACCCAAGCAAACTATTGGGACAAACAAGGGAAGGAGGTCAAAAACTTCAAATCAGTCACAAGTAGTACAAGGAAAGAGGTCAACTTCTAGCTCTTGAGTACCAATTGTATTAGATGCACATGGCACAAGAGGTAGCAATGGAGATGAGGAAGGAAGAAGAAAAAATCTGAAGGGTTTTTGCTTGGTTACAAGACTTGTAAAGTCCCCAAACAATTGACACCAAATGGGTCCCAAGGAGTCATGACCCGAGTACCTAGGTTTTTGCTTGGTTAAAAGACTTGTAAAGTCTCCAAAAAATTGTGGTGCAGGGGCACCATGTTCAACCTTTGCAAAGTTTCGTTCATTGAGGTCTTAAGTTAGTTTTTTGTGTTTTGAGTATAGAAGACATTGAATAAGGTCATATTAGGCCATATTTTAATGTTTTGAGTCTATTTGGTTGATTTGAGGTCCTTTTGTCAAAAGTTGGAAAACTTGTAAAAGTTGCAATATTGTAAAACTGCAAAAAATGCACAATTGGGGATATCAACGGTCAAGTAGATTCAAATGGTTGTTTGAAGTTAGTTTTGGTAGTTTGTTTTGGAGGGATGAGTCTTTAAATGTTGGAGAAACTCGATGTAATCTGGTTTTTGGAGTTTTGATTGGAGAAAACATATAAAGCTCTTGAAAATTCTATGTTTTCTCAGAAATTCCTGATAAAGTGTTGTTGCAGGCTATTGTACGGCCCCGTACCCTCTGTTTTTGATCCAATTTGCATTACAGATGATAGGTATATGAGATAGGAGTGATTGGTTTTGGTTTGATACAATTTCATTGAGGTTTGAGTATTCTACAAGCAATTCTCTGTTAACGGGTTAAGAACCCTGTTTTAAGGGTTTGAAGTTGTATTAAATGGACTGAACACCCATTCCACCATTAGATATCTCTGTAGCTTGGTGGAATGGGTGAGTTAGGGTAGGATTTTATGTCTATGGGGTTTTCCTGAGCAGGGAACGTGTTTGGTTAAGATTTGAGCACTGCCCTAGGTGTGTTTGTTTGTATTTTGGTTTGAAAATGGTGGTTTTAGATAGAAGTTTGATGAAATTTCAGTGCTAAAGGATTGGTGAAGGTTTAGGAAGCATAGGAAGACATATTGTGTTAGTTTTATGATCAGATTAGAGTACTGAAAATTAATCCAAAAATCACACACAATGACACAGCAGATACCCTGGGAAAACCCTCCTCTTAAGGGAGAAAAACCCAACAACAATATATCACTTATATATTGAATGATAACACAAATAGTCTTCTTTACAAGAGGCCAATATGAAGGCCAGTAAAAGCACCACAGATTGATGCAAACTCAGATACAACCAGATGCAATTTCGCTGATTAGAGACTCAGCCTTCAATGACAACCAAACTGCTCTTCTACAGAAATTGCAATCTCTCTTCTAGACAATTCACACTTGGAACTCAATGAATGATAATGAACTGAATGAAATTGATGATACAATGCAATGGAATAACTTGTATAAATACAAGTGATGGAGAAGGACGTGACTTTTCATAAACAAGAAGTCGGCCCAGCAAAGAGATATAATTCCAAATGATTGTGCCTCTTCATGATGTCGGCTATAACAATAATTAATTGTCTCTTTAATGAAATCGCATCCAAGACATGAGATGTCGGCCTTTGAAAAACTGTATCTCTTCAACATATCGAACTATCACAAAGTCGTGACTCTTCAATAAATCGTTGTCTTATAAATTAAATAGCCCCTTGGCTATAATTTAATTTATCTCAGGTAGTAAAGAAGATCGCTGGAAGAAGACCACAACGCTGCTCTAAACATTAACATAGTAGAGGGTGTTAGAGGCGTTGGTAAGGTAAGGAAAGTTGTGGAGGGTAGATTTCCAATAAACCCTCATCATTTCAAGCTTGGAGCAGCCTGAAACAAGGGTTTGATAATTTGTTGCCTTGGTGAGTGTTCCACTTCCTAAAACTTGTTGATTCAGAGATTTCAGAGGCTGGTTAAAGACTGTCCGTGAAGATTTAGGGTTGGAAAGGTGTTTGAGTGGAGGTTGCTTTGGAAAAGAGGGCTAATTGAGCCCCTGAACAGCGCACTAGTCAAGTTTTAGAGGCGATGTTCCAAAACAAGCATATGGGATTTTGAGATATGTTGAAATTAAGGCAAATGGGTATCTGTAATGCCTATTGAGAAGTGGGTTTGTGTTTGGATTTGAAAGTTATGGTCAAGAAACCTCTGTTGCAGACCTACAAGGGAAATTAGGTGAGATTGTGAAAATATGTCAAGATGGGGTTTTGAGGAAAGGAAAGTGATTGATTCTTTTTGAATTGTGAATTAAATCAATTTTCCTCCCTACTTTGCATCAAATTGACACCAAATGGATCCCAAAAACTCATGACCTGAGTACCTAGCAAGTCTAGTCAAACTCATTGAGCCTGCCAAACTTGCCAAACCCAATGAGTCCTAAGGGGAAGACTCGGCCACAGTAAGCCAAAAAAAGACTTAAAATGACCTCTCACACCCTAAAAACACATTCATTTCACTTTCAAGCACAAGGAGGAGAAAAATAATAGTTTTGAAGCAAAAAATACATGCCATTCAGGAAAAAACCAGCAAATAGGTTGAGCAAGAAATGGTTATTGAAGACCATTTGGGCAGCCCTTGGTGCATCTAAAGGAACCTACAAAACATTTGAAAGAGCCCACAATTGATTTGGAGCAACCTACCATCGATTTGGAGCAAGTTTAAAGAAGTAATTTTGTATTTTGAATTTCTTTTTAATATAATTTCCATTGTGTTCTACATTTGTTTTCTTTTTCACTTTAGGTTAATGGAACAAAAATCTAACCCTAGCTATTTTTTGTATTTTTTTAAATTTTTAAAGCTACAAACTTTAAATATTTTTAATTTTTTCTTTGAATGTAATTAGAAACTATAAATATTAATTCCTTTTATATTTGCATCTTATTGTAGCATACTTTACGTTTATAAATTGTTCCAATCACAATGTCAACCCAAGTTAGATATTATCCTTATTGGAAACATGTCATCCCTGGGACAAAAAAAGAGGAGGTAGCTTGTATCCATCACAAAACAAAAATACTTGGGGAGGGCATTTATCAATTGAAGTATTACTTTGAATAAATACTATGTCAAGGTGCTAACCCTTGCTCAAGAGCACCTTCAAAAGTTATATGCAAAGTACAAAGCCAATTAGATACCTCTAAACAACAAAAAGAACTATGAAAGAGACAAAGAGAAGTGATGGCAGCCATTGGTAGAGACTCTTCTTCCTTTCCTCCATTTCCTGGATCTTTGACCAGTGGCAATCACAGTATTAGCATAAGTATTGGAATTAGAATTCGTGAATTTTCATCAAATTTAGATTCCTATATTGCTCCACACTACAAGTGTCGAACCATCACTTGAGAGCATAAGTTGGATCAAGGATAAGCATAATGCGGCAAGAAGTGCAATTGAAGATTTCTAGTTCTATTGTACCATTCCATTTCATGCAGACAGATTTATTTTTTCATTTTGCTTTATAATGCATAGTTTGATTTCTTTGTCTCTTGAATTTTTGCATCTAGAGGTATGTAGAATTTAAAATTAAACTTTCAATTTTAGAATATTTATTTTGTATATTTTATTTGTTTTAGGTTTCCTTATTGGATAAACATAATGATGTCATTACTATTTATGAGATGGGAATCAAAGCCCCTAATAATAAAACAATAAAAGACTCCAGTTTGACTCAAAAGATGGCTAATGTGAAAGCCAGAATTGACAAGCAATGTGACATGGAAGAAAAAGGGTTGCACCATCATGATCGATGGTTAGGCATAGAAGAGAAATGGGGCATTTGTTGAATTTCCTTGTTTCTTCCTCAAGTAATTGCACTTCCTATTTAGTGATTTAGATTTCTAGTTTCTAATTTATTGAATCATTAATTTTGTTTCTTTCTTAGGTGGCATAGTGTTCTTCAAATCAATTGATTATTTAAAAAACACAAAATATGTTGAATTTATTTGTGAGGTTTGGAAGGAATCTTGGCTAAGGTGGGTGAGGAGAATGTGATGCAAATAGTGCAGCAATATGTTGTCACAAGTAGACTTCTCATAGATAGACACCCATCCTCATTATGAACTCCTTGTGTCATTCATTGCCTTGACTTCATATTGAAGGAACTTGGCAAGATTTCATGGATGAAAGCATGTGTGGCGCATGCTAAAAATATTTTTAAATACGTATACAATCATAGTTGGATCCTCAACTTAATGAAAAAATTCACAATCAAGGAGTTGGCTTGTCTCAGAATAACTCACTTTGCAACAAATTTTATCACACTGCAATTCTTGCTTCAGTCAAAGGCTGCTTTGAGGCACAAGTTTGTTAGTGAGGAGTGATCTACATCATCGTATGTTATGGCCAATGCACGGGTTGACATGATTGATTGGATTTTTGATAAACACGGTTTCTAGCTTCTAGCTGAAGAGATCATAGAAGTAAATTTTCATTATATTTTTGTTCACACTTATTTATGTTAATGTTTCACAATACTGTAGTTCACAGAGCCTTTAGTTGTTCTCCTATAAGTTACTAATGGGGAGAAATATTAAAATAATGTTTATTTATTTATTTATTAATGCTCAATATTGTAAGATATTGTAAGATAGAGATAAGATCGTCTCTGATCTTATCTGGAGTTTCTTTTTAGAAACTTTCCAGTTTTGTAAATCCTGTAAATTATTTATTGAGCGTCTCGCTCTTGTTAATAATATCAATTAATTTACCAATTACTTGCGTAATATGGTACTTCAATTAGTTCATGCTGATATTTGTGGCCCTATGTCTGTTTCTTCTGTAACTGGTTGCAAATACTTTCTACTTTTTGTTGATGACTATAGTAGGAAAATGTGGGTGTACTTTCTTAAACAGAAATCAGAGGTTTTTAATGTATTTCAGAAGTTTAAGGCCTTAGTTGAAAAAGAGTCCAGTTCTTGTATTATAACTCTTAGGTCAGATAATGGGGGGGAATTCTTCTAGTGCATTCTCCAACTTCTGTGATACTCATGGGATAAAACGTCAGTTAACCACACCCTACACTCCTCAAAACGGTGTGTTGTAGAGCGACGCAATCGTACGATTGTTGAGATGGCTCGCTCCATGTTGCAACACCGGAGTGTCCCTACTAAGTTTTGGGCAGAAGCCGTCAATACATCCGTCTATCTCCTTAATAGGTCACCTACTCATGCTGTTAAGGGGAAGACTCCTGAGGAAGTTTGGTCTGGTCGCAAACCTAGGATCAGTCATTTGAAAGTTTTTGGCTCCCTTGTGTATGTTTGGATTCCAGAGGCCAAGCGCACTAAGCTGGACTCCAAGAGCCAGAAACTCATGTTCACAGGGTACAGTGACAACCACAAGGCATATAGGCTGATTGATATAGACACTGATCGTCTTATCTTCAGTCGAGATGTTGTCTTTGATGAGGAACGAGGTCCATTTCACTCTTCCTCACCTGTTCAGCATTCAGAGGATCAGCCTCTACAGGGTCCTGATATGAGTGTCCGACTTCCATTAGGTCCACCTGATGGGAGGGATGACGAAGACCTAGTCTTTGATGATGCTCAACCTGAGTTTCCTCCAGATGATCATGAACATCTCCCTGCTGAACCTGTTCCAGATCCACAACCAGATCCAGCTCCTCCTGTTGCATCTGATGTTGGCACATCTACTCTCCGACCGAAATGGTGGGCTAAGACTATCAGTGATCTTCGTGCTGATGAGCTCATTGAGGGTAGATCATCCAGAAACAAGAGCAAACAGCAGTCTACAGTGAATTTTGCTCTCATGGCCAACATTCACAGTGTTTATGAGCCTCAGACATATTCAGAGGCAAAAGGGATACCTGAGTGGGAAAAGGCAATGGAATCAGAATACCAGAGTCTTCAGAAGAATCACACCTTTGTCCTTTCCAATCTTCCTTCAGGGAAGAAGCCCATTAGCTGCAAATGGGTGTACAAGGTGAAGTACAAAGCTGACGGAACCCTTGACAAGTACAAAGCTCGTCTGGTTGCACGAGGGTTCTCACAGAAAGAAGGCATTGACTATGAGGAGACCTTTGCTCCTACAGCCAAAATGAGTACCATACGGCTCGTCCTTGCCTTAGCAGCTCAATTTGGTTGGAAGGTCCATCAGATGGATGTGAAGAGTGCTTTCCTCAATGGTGAGTTGAAGGAGGAAGTATACATGACGCAGCCTCCAGGTTTCAAAGTTGCTGGTCAAGAACAGAAGGTGTGCAGATTGGTCAAGGCACTCTATGGCCTGAAACAGGCTCCTCGAGCTTGGTACATTAAGATTGACACGTACCTCACAGATCATGGTTTTCAGAGGAGTCCATCTGACTCGAACCTGTATGTCAAGAATACTGGTAATGAGATCTTGCTTGTTGTTGTCTACGTGGATGACTTGATCATTACCGGCAGTTCAGCACATTTGATCACTGAGATCAAACAGGACTTGTGCAAAACTTTTGACATGACAGACTTGGGCCTCCTGCATTATTGTTTAGGTATTGAGGTTTGGCAGACAGAGAGCAGCATTTTCATCTCCCAGTCCAAGTATGCTCGAAGTCTTCTGGATAAGTTCCGAATGCAGGATTGCAAACCTGCCTCTACACCCATGGAAAAAGGGCTTAAGTTGTCAGCTAAGTCCGATTCACCTGTGGTAGATGAAACATTGTTCAGGCAACTAGTAGGCAGCCTCATCTATCTTGCTGCTACTAGACCTCGATTTGAGTTTCAGTGAGCTACATATCACGCTTCATGACAGCCTCTGGCTGATCATTGGGCAAATAAGCGTGTGCTGCGTATGTGAAGGGCACTCGATTTGGACTCTTGTACACTCGAGTCACGATCCTACACCTGGGTTCACGCATTCGACATGTGTTCGGTTAGGATGACAGAAATCAACATCCGGTATGTGTTGTCTTTAGGATCCTGCACATGGACTAGTAAGAAGCAAAGAAAAGGCTCTCTCTAAGTGTATGTCGGGGAGCAAAGCATGAGGGCTTTTTTTACGGATGCTTGCGTGATATGCAAATATCTCGCGTCCCACTCCTCGTGATAATCGTGGAGTTCTCAAACTTGCCAAGAACTGGTCTTCCATGAGCGAACCAAGCATGTGGAAACTCATTGTCATTTCATTCGAAGTCTTGAAGACGGATGGTTCACGTGATTTCCAAGGGGATCGATAAGATATTCTCACCAAGTCGCCAAGCATGATAAGTTTAAAATTCTGGGGCATCTTGGTGTAGTTGATAGATTGAGCATTAAGGGAGGGTATTAAAATAATGTTTATTTATTTATTTATTAATGCTCAATATTGTAAGATATTGTAAGATAGAGATAAGATCGTCTCTGATCTTATCTGGAGTTTCTTTTTAGAAACTTTCCAGTTTTGTAAATCCTGTAAATTATTTATTGAGCGTCTCGCTCTTGTTAATAATATCAATTAATTTACCAATTACTTGCGTAATAAGAAGCTCACAATGGGCTACATATATGAGGGCATGGCTAGGGCAAAGGACGCTATTAGATTCATTTATGTTCGAGTTAATAATAAGTATTGTCCCATATGGAACATCACTGATCTACAATGGCACTTTCAACTTCACAATCACTTACATATTGCTGCCTATTTTCTCAATCAAACATTCCAATTCCGCCCAGATTTGAAGGTTGATGAGGCCTTAAATGATCTCTACATAGTCATAAAGTAGATGACACCTGACCCCTAGGTTGAAGCACAAATAATCATTGAGAGTGACACCTTCAAACATGCATAGGTAGACCTCTTTGCATGAGAAATATGCAGGACAACTCAGATAACATTGCAACCAAGTAAAAATCTCAAAAGGGCATAATTTAAATTTAAAAATATAAACTTCTTTTTTTATGTCAATATTGAAACTCAAAGTTAAACAATGACATTTTTTTTCTTCTCATTTCAGATGCATGGTGGGAAAGATTCGGTGCTAAGTTGCCAAATATTGGGACTGCAATTTGTTTCTTGAGCCAACCATGCAATGCTTCAAGATGCGAGCGCAATTGTAGTATGTTTGAGCACATACACTCCAAGAGTTGTAATGTGTTATTAGTGCAAAGGTTGAACAATCTTGTGTATGTTCATTACAACCTTCGCCTCCATCACAAACAAATATTGGGCACTAACTTATCTGCCATCACTCTAGAGGAGATTGATCCATAGTCAAATTGGATCACTGAGGTTGAGGATTAGTTCTTTAGTGATGAAGACCTTACATGGGTTGATTAGGCGGATCGAGATGTAGAGGCATTAACCATGGTAGAGGAGGATAGAGCATGATTAGACCCCTTCGATGTTGGTGTCATTAAGTCACAATCAAATATCATGGCTACATCATCATCAGGTACCTATCTTAGACACTAGTGCAAGGCTTGTCGTGATGTTGGGACAAGTTATGCACACTCCTATAACCCACTAACTTACAGTTTTAGTCTTGACATTTGTTTTGATGCCATGGATTTCATAGTCCATGAGTCTTGTATACATTTCACACTATTTATAATTTACATGTTTAACAATGTTGTTTCCTTCAACTAAAATCTGTTTTTATACTCATATGATTGATGTATACTTGTCTATGTGATCAAAGTAGCTTCTATTAGATTAGTTTATTGTCTCTTTAAAGCTTATTTATTAAAAAGTGCATGAAATGAGCTTTAAATCTTTAAAAAATCTCTATATTTCATGGTTTTTCCAGTTTGTCGAGTTTGTACACCGAGTTAGAGTCTGGGTCAAAAATCAATTTACCAAGTCCGAGGTGAGTCTGAGCCTTCTAACACCAATTTTATGTGAAGTGGAGAACTCTCTAAAAATCACAAAAATCAAGTTTGTAATAAATAAAAGCGTCAAAGACTCCTCACAAAGTGTTATTGAATCTAAATCCACCTCCTCCTATTTCTCAAGTTCCTATTTCCATTCCTCCTCCCATCCCCTATTATCTTCATCACAATCTTATGTTCCTGGTTCACATTCCCCTTATACATCTCTTCCATTGAGTCTCTTGTTTAAATTTGGCAAAATTTCTCCCCACAATACAAGCTCATGAGAAACAAGCCATGGATTATCTGAAGGGGATTAAGGCATCACTTGCCAAGATGGGAAGAATAATAGGAACCAAATCCCCTTAATTTGGGAGTTATCTTCTATATTGCAGAAAGAAGAAATCAAGAAGGTTAAGAGACAAACTGCATTCTAGAAAAATGAAGTGAGGCAGAATAAAGCTAAAGCATCAATATGCAAGCTGCTAATTTTCAGATCATACATACTAACCCAGGGCTTTTTAATATGCAAAGAGACAAGGAGATGTTGCAATTTGCGACAAATAATAGCAAAGATGGGATAGCAAAAGAGGGTGAAGAGAAGGCAGCCCTGAAGCAGAAAACAAAGAATTGAGAGCCTGCATTGCACACTTGGTCAATCCTTTGGTTGAATCCCAATCTTCTCAATATTCATCACCATGGAGAGTTGAAGAAAGCACACAAAGAAAACAGCTGAATATTTTGGTCATGTGATAAGGGTAGTCAACAATGGAATGAGTGTTTATGTGGTAAGGGGCTGAAAAATCGTTGATGAAGCACATGAGATATTGAAGGAAATCCATGTAACACAAGACCACAAGAGCACATGGCTGAGCTTGAAAATGTAATGATGACTAATGCTTATAATTGTGGGAATGTCATGAGTATAGATATCTTAAATATATACATCTAAAAAGACATCAAGAGATATCAATATATATATATATATATATATATATATATATATAATTTTATCATTATAAATTAACTATTAATTTATATAAATTATTTTTCATAATATTGTACCTTGTTCAAGGGTAGCTGGGTTCAACTAGACCACTATGTCAAGAGACCAAATCAAATGGATCCCTCCACCCATTGGCATGGTCAAACTAAATTTTGATGCCACATCTAGGGGCAATCATGGGCCATCAAGCACTAGATTCATCGTCAGAGATTCAAACAGGAACTTAATGAAAGCTACTTTCTAGGAGAGTCTAGCCAGGCACCAATAGCGAAGCATAGGTTAATGCTATCATCATGGGCCTACATTTGATAAAATACTACAACCTCGACTCTGTTGTCATTGAAGAGGACTCCATAGCAATAATGATGAACATTAGAAAGAGATAGATGTCCAATTGGAAAATAAACATACTCAATGAGGCCTAGGAGATTTTTGACAATCTATCTGTAGAGGAGGGGAACCGGCTGCTCCGAGACCCCAAGTCACGGGAGGGTCCTGTTGTGGCCTATTTCACACATCACCCCATTGCAAATGGGGACCCCTAGTGGTTCGCTTTTAGGGTTTTTCCTTGGCGTAACAATTTCATGAAGTCATTGCTTTGAGAGTTTGGAGTAGAGTTTTTGAAAGTCATCCGACTTAGGTGGAGAATTCAAGCCCAAAACAGTGCCTAGACATCATGGAAGTGCTCAAAAGGTCCGGAAGACAAGGATCGCCTATGCTTTGAGTCAATTTTGACACTTCCTATTTTTTTAGGGATTTTGCTTTTTTGCTTTTTGTTTTTTCTATTTTTGGCATATTTGGATCAATCTAGGACTTACTATTTTATAAATTTTGCTTTTTGCTTTTTTCTATTTTTAGAAAGTCAACCTAGGGTTTGGGTCTCACAGCTCATGGTGTCAACGTTTCCATCGAAAATTCTGGCCTCCAAGAGTAAAAATCATGAAAAATAAAGCAAAAGGCAAGTAAAAGCAAAGAAAAATCAAGAAAAGCAAGTGAAAATCATGAAAAATCAAGAGTAAAAATCACATGGCATGAAATTCATGGCGACCAAAGGTAGAAAATGGCTAAAGAATCTTCAAGTCTGCCATGGAGATGGTAGAAGCAATGTTAGGACATCAAGGAAGTCCGCCATGGAAGCTTGGCAAAGAAACTTTGAAGTCTGCCTCTTTGGCTAGGAAGAAAAACTAGCAAACATGAGAGTCAGACCTAGACCTTAAGAAGCTTGTCCAAGATGCCATGAAGTCTGCCTTTGCATTGGCATGAAGTTGAGAAAGTCCGCTTGGAAGGAGAGATGAATGTGGCATAGGCAACATGAAGTCCGCCCCACCAAAAGTGACAATGTCAAGACCATTGGGAAGTTCGCCCAACCTTATGGCATGAAGTCTAGGAAGTCTGCCCACTTCTTGGCAAGAAGACTCTAAAGTCTGCCTAGAATATGGAAAAACATTCACAAAGTCTGCCCTTGAAGAGAATGTCAAGCAAGTCTCAAAGTCCGACTTGGCACAAAAGAGACAAAGTCTGACCTCCCTCAAAAGGCAACGTCCAAACATGAGAAAAGTCCGAACTTGGCTAGAAAGGTCCAAAATTCGCCATAGAAAAGGAAAGATGGTAAGATGACTTGGAAGGAAAGAGATAAAAACCCATGGAATTAAATAAAATTCGCCAAAAAGGAGAAAAATCCATAAAGTATGGCATGGTTGAAAGGTTGACAAAATTAAAAAGATGGAAAAATTAAAAGGTTGGAAAATTAAAAAAATCCACACAATTTTTTTTATTATTTTCCAACACTTATCCCCATCACTTAGAAAATTTTGAACTTCAAAAAGAGAATCAAGAAGAAATTAGAAACTTGCCTTGATGAAGAGGAGAAAACAAGCCTAAGTTTGATGAACTTAAGATAAAAAATGAAATTGCTAAAACAAATTGAACTTCTCAACCTTATAAGGAGTTTCAACAAGTCATTTTCAACACATTCTTCCCAAGTTCGAATTGAGAAGAGAATTAAGCTCTCTCCAAATCACAAGAGATAGAATATTGGAGGTTAAGTGATTTTTCGAGGTGAAGAACAAAGAAAGGAGTGAAATTCTAAGTTGAAGAATCAAATTTTCAAAGGAATAGCTTGCCTTTTTAGCGACAGACAGAATTCTCAAAGCTTAAAGCAGAATTACCATCCAAGAGTATACTTCCAAAATTTAGAATCAAAGTTTGATGGAATTCTTTATTCTACTTCTGTCTTTATTCATTTATTCCTGCAAAATTTACTAAGTGCTTTTATTTTCAGCTTGATTTTTCACAGAATCTGATTTTTAACAGGTTGACAAAGATGGACTCTTGCCGACAGCTACTGCTCGGAGAATGATGCAGAATGGTATAGTCCAAGCAGCTGGATTTCCTCCAGCTTTGGAATGTGCTAAGCTGATAGTGGAGTGTGCCAAACACTACAACTCGCAAGAGAGACAAATCATTGCGCTTGATGGAAGAATTTTGGCACATCTTGGAGAGTTGGCTATCCAGGAAGCGTTCGACATTCCCAGCTACAACCAAAATTCATATAAGACTAACAAAGATGCAAGGAAAATTTTTGAGGACCGGATGGATCAGTGTGCAACCAACATTAACAAGACATGGTTGGAGAAGCCAAGGCCTTCTATAAAGAAGATGCCAAAGAAATTACTCTAGATAGACTTCAAGGAAGACTATGGTGATATTATTTTGCTTTTGAACAGGATAATGGGCAGTCCTCAAGGTGCACCATTCGAGACTTGGATGTACTTTTTCATTGACGAGATCACCTCGGGTGTCAGGATGTTCAATTGGTCGAGGATGATCAGTGATAACATCCATGAGAAGCTAATGAATTTAGAGAGGACTAAATCTTTCTATATGAGTTCTTATGTTATCTATCTACTGGCAAGGACCTATAGATATTCAGAATTGATTTGCCAAGGTGTGGTAGGCAATGGAGAGAACGAGTTCAAGTCATATGATTGCTACCCCCAATTGCAGCTATCTAAGAAATCTCATTTCAGAAGAGCACATGATGCATTCCTAATGTACATTACAAGGAGGAACGCATCAAAGGTTGACCCATGGGGTTAAGAGCCTTATCAACAAGTAAAGATCCTGGTACATCTAGTTTCCAAGATTCACCTACATCAAAATTTAGGGATTCATTGGATGTCCTTTTAGGCTCCCAATTTATCCCACCAACAAAATGATCTTGCTTGAGGTTCTTAGGCAGCTAGAAACGTATCAAAACTTCCAAAGAGTAAAAAGCAAGGCAGCCATCACTTTTCCATTCTTTATTGGAAATATGGAAGAATCTTGCCCATCGATACAGGCAGCTGAAAGTGCCAGGTTAAAGATGCAACAGTATCTATTCATGTCATATAGGTCCAGAGGTGATTTTGACCCTCACCATCACATCGGGGCCGTGAATGGAATAAATTACAAAAACAAGGTAGACCTGGAGGACTATTGGGCGAATGCTGTAGATGAGTATGACGTCCGGAAAAGACTATGGTCCAGACTGTCGATCAGCTTAATCAGGACAATCGAGCTCATCCATGTACCAGATCAACTTGAAGATGATGGCGAATATATTTAGCCAGGTTTTGATGAGAGTCGGCCTCTTCTTCCTGTAAGATGGTCAGAACTGGAACTTGCAGACTTGACCACCTTCATGAGGTCAGTCATCAAGTATTCACAATGGTGGACAGATGAGTAGATCCAAGGGCTACGGCGGAGGAATGTGAATCTGACTTACAACCTAATGGGTGAAGCAAAATCCTATTCTTCAAATGTTGGTGCATCCCAAGGTGATGAGCCGATCGAGAGCACCAATCCCAGGAAAAGGAAGGAGGAAAAAGGAGAAAAGATTGTGGATGAAGAACCTACCAGGAAGAAGCAAAGACTAGAGCCTCTTCATTCTGCCGTGTCCACGAACAAGAACGAAATACTAGATATTGATGAGTCATTGGGAGACATAAGGATTCCTTCTCCCATTCCTATCCAGCCGAAGGATGATGGACCATCATCTCCCACATGCACAGAGATACTGGAGTCTGAGAATGAAATTGATACTCTGGACAATGAATTCCAAGAAGGAATGATTTCCGCCCTCAAAGGAATTGAAGATATTCCATGTGCACAAGATATTCAGGAGGAAGAAGGCACCGAGCAACCTACCATCCCCGATTGGCTGAAAGAGAGATTGAAGATAAAAGAACAAACATAAATTCCAAAGGAAGATGATATGGCCGATTTCTTGGCTAGATTGGAAGCAGTTAATGTAAAGAAGCCTGCCAGAACGTTTTCCACCATCCAAAGAGATGAAGCCGGCCATCGCACAGTACAAATTGCTGTACCGATAGTTGATAAGTCAAAGGAGGATATTGCTCTCTCAGGAATATGCCATCACCACTGTCGACTTGGGCCCAACCACAAAAGGTCAGGAAGTGGAAGACTTGGATAATTCAGTTGCTTCTATCAAAGCGAGACTGGAAAAGGAGGTAGCAAAGAAAAAGGAATACAAACAAGAAGTTGAACGCCTAAAACAATATATTCAACATTTAACCAAGCCTCTTGATCAAGCCAGCTTAGCGTCCCCCCATTGATGAACTCTTCCCAGGAGACTTTTGAAGAAGAGAAGACCATAGCCAAAGAAACCAAAGAGTGGATAATCAGCAAAAGCGAAGAAGTGGTTGTATTTGTAGAGAAACTAATGTTGGCATATGGGAAAACTTCCTCTTTGCTTTCGAGGATTGCAGCTTTGGCAGAAGCGTGGGACAACGCTCAGGATATCCAAGATAGAATTATTCCATGTCTCAAAGTGCTGAAAGGAGTTCCGAAGCAGGAACTAGTCGATGGAAAGGTTATTGCAGCAGGCGTTGCATATGATTTCAATAGCTGGTACTGGGCACTGGTGCATAGAATGAAGTCTTAGAGAAGGTGAAGGCTGATACTATTAGAGTTGAGGAGCAGACGAAGGAAATTCAGAACAAGATTCTACTTGTGGCTGTAGATGCACTTGAGAAAGACATTGTTCAAGAAAATGACATGCAGCTTGAAAATTTGAGGCATAGAGTTCGAGAAATTTTCTTCGCCACCACTGGGCCGATCCTTAAGCAAAATTTGACTAAGGCAGCCAACTTCTTGTCCATCTGGCATGCCTTCCAACGACAAGAGTCAGAGTGGGAAATTGCTTTCACGGAATGTGCGAATGATTTGGATATACTGGAATACAAGGTCAATATGCTGCCACTTGTCACGATGGAGGAGGTCAGCACAATAGTGTCTAGATTCATCCAATACAATGCCACTAAGGAGGATAAGGATGTGCCCCCTCAAAGATAGCTCCTCACGCCACTTCACTCACTGATTACTGATTGTTATTCTGGGAAACCCTAGTTAGGGTTACTTTGTTTTAATCTCTGTCGTTGATCTTGGATCAATCTTGGCCGTTTATTTCATTTCCAAAACTCTATATAAACTCTCATTCTCTCATTTCATTGTATGGGAGAGAGTCTTATGAAATTGTTGCTCATAACTACTTTGAGAATAAAAGTTCATATTGCATGATTTGCTTTGAATCCTTCTATTGTCAAGTGGTTGCATGGTTACATATTCTTCTTCCACCTAGAATAGATTAAAGTAGTATTTGATTTGAATGCATGCTAGATGAATGATAGATTTATAGTATAGATTGGTGGAACTTTCACTCATACTTTCTTTGAATGGATGATTTTCATTCAATGTGTAAAGTTAGACTGAGCTTATAATATGGATGCTCCAATCCTTACTTTGAATAATATTATTCTCTTGATGGTATCATTCATAGTATAATCTTAAGCACAAATCCTAGAAGATTGCACTTGCTTTGTGTAGTTGTCGTTAGCGTGGAGAAGCAAAGTATTGTTCTTAGTTTCACTCAATTCATACCGTCTCTTGATTTCATAGGAATAGTATAGGACTTCTAAACCCTCATCCTTTTTTCCTTTTTTTTTAAAAAAAATCTCAAAATTGAAAATCCCAAAAAGAAATAGAACATTCAATGTCAAATCCACCTAAGTCCTCACTTATGAGTAATTTGTCAAACATAGGTCCCTTTGTGTTACCAGCATATCACAACACCCATTGAGCTTATCCACACGTCAAGACCTGACTGAAGAAACATTGGAATTGCCATATGATATTTTTGCAATCTTAGCATACACGGTAGTTTTTCAAGAGAGGATAGAGCGTCTTTGGACTCTTTATTCTAGAGTGTTCGGTGTGTCACAAAACACACATCAACAGGTCCTAAGCAATAGGCTGCCCTAATCTACCTCAAGCTTGCTAAGTGATTCAGGAAGGTTGAGCAGTAAAGGCCGAAAAGGAAGAGCAATATGATTTCTACTGTCCTTCTGCTAACTCGAATGTTTCAGAGGAGTCAAACGAGCCGATCCCAGAGTTTAATCTGTGACTCAGACAACTCACTGCCTGAGGACAACAACGTAGGACACGGACTCCGGTGTGACCCGTTGGCCTCTCCGTGGGGTGTTGGAGTCCATACGAATAGAGGACTTTTAAGACAAATAAAAACACAAGGAACCAAACTAACAGATTGATCGATAGCTTTTTATGCTATAATAGGATGTAAAGAAAGTACGAAAATGAAGTACAACAAGAAGAATAATTTAACGAGATATGCTTAAATCAACAAGGATAAGAGAACGGTACCAAACTTCATGCAATTTGATTCTTTGAATAGCTCCAACCGAGGAATACCTACACACACAAGACCGAGGAAAATGTTGGGGCTTTTTTTAGAGGACTCCCTCAGTCAGTCCCCCTCTTTGGTGTTTTCACCTCCATGGACAGCCATATAGCAACGATGCATAGAAAGATGATAAAGAGATGTGTAGAAATGGAAATACCAAGCAATAACACAAACGAGTGTGCTACTATGCAAGTATGATGATGCAAAAGTGAATGCCAATGGTGGATATCACCTTCATAGCCATGTGCACTCAAGGCAAGTAGAGGAAGGCATAAGCTTGCAAGTTCTCCAACAATGCTATCACAACAAACAATGCAGAAGAGCCAAGAGATCAGCAGCTTGCAGCTACAATGGACGTGGTGGTGAAGCTTGAAAGTGTGTAAGTTGATCAACAAAGCATCAAGAATTTAGTTCAGTGTGTAGAATGGTGAAGAAGTTGAATGGAATGAAGGAATAGGCAATTTGAAGGAAAAATGGAGGCAAAGGAGCCATTTTGTGTCGGTCAAGGGGGCAGGGGGCATTATAGTTTGCATCCAATGGAGAAATGTAATGCCTCTGCAAATTCTAGAGGCAAGAATCTTGTTAGGACGACAGCACAACGTGCGAACGTCCGCACAGCACGCACGCATCCCTGAAAAAATTTCTCCCCCAACACGCAAATAGGCTACCGTGTGGACAAGTAAAGGTGGCAGATGTCGGGGTTGCATCATCAAAATTACATTTTCTAAGGTGGAGGGTATGAAAATGGGGAATTTGCAAGGGGTACAAATTCACGCCATTACACTATCATCCTTCTCCATACAACATTCTTATAGGGAGAGCAAGAAGGTTGTTGATTATCTTTCTAAACAAGGGATAGATAAAGAAAATGATTAAATCGTTTAAAGTGAATTGAACTACTGACTAAATCTTGGAAACATAAGGAACAAGTATCCTTAAGCAAAAATTTTGGTATTATTTTCATCTTATGCAACATCTCGGTTTCTCTTCATCAGTGTCTTCTAGTCACTTCTGCTACCTCTAGTAACCTCTAGCAATCTTTGTTAACATCAATATTTCTCTTCATCAACCTCTGGCTGTAGAAGTTTTGGTCTGTTCATGTCTTGTTTACTCCTGGTTTATGCATCTGAATCACTTATTTTGTTCAATTTTGAAAAAAAATTAAAAAGGAAGTACGCCACTATCCCACACTTATAAGTTATATCTATGTGTGTGTGGGTGTGTACGCCACTATCCCACACTTATATCTATGTGTATATGGGTGAGTGTACTCAATGACGCATGGGAGATTTTTGACAATCTATCATCCTTCTCCATACAACACTACTATAGAGAGAGCAACAAGCTTGTTGATTATCTTTCTAACCAAGGGATAGACAGTGAAAAGGATTTAATTGTTGGAAGTGAATTGAACTACTGACTGAATCTTGGAAATATATGGGAGAAGCAGCATCCTTCAGCAAAACATTTTGGTACTATTTTCATCTTATCGCACACCTTCCCAATCAAAATAATATATATATATATATATATATATATTTGTCTATGTGTATTTTATTATATGAAATAATTATAATTAAATTAATTATTATTTATAATTAATATATAAATAATGTATTTAAATTATATCTTTTACACTATGTTCGATGTTAGTTATTAATTTGAAAATATAATGCAAAGGATATAATTAAAATACTTAAATTAAATATATTAATTATTTAAACTATATCTTTTACATTATATTCTATTTCAATTATTAATTTGAAAATAAAATGCAAAAAATATAATTTAAATACTTGAATTAAATATATTAATTACTAAATATCATGTAAATAGTCATTAAGTTTACATAAGAGGTTTTTGTGAACACACTCATTCCATTACAATCTACCCCTTGCTGCCAATGCAGTTATATCTGTCAATGGCCGATAGTATCCTTGGGCACAAAAGAACTAATCAGATTGCATGTAATTGCTGATCTGGAAGAAAATTATATTTTAGAGTGCATGGCGTTGTCATACAAGTTAGTAACAGAACTTTGGGTTGCTGCAATCAAAATGTGTAAAGAGCATAAGAGGAAATTGCACACCACATGACAAGCTGTAATCTCTTTTGTTCATTCAATCCCATGTACATTTTCTGAAAAGTAATGTGGAGGAATTGAGGGTTGAATTTGACCAATTAGTCAAAGAAAAACTAGGCTGGTCTCCGTCTGGTCTCGATAACATGGATGAATTGATGAATCTTAGCATAAAAATGTCAACGCAAGAAAAGGAAATACCAGGCACTCAAAATATGATTGAAGAATGCAAAGGTTTTGTGCATGATAAGCTCATAAGAGAGCATAATTTCAAGGCCTGCTAATGAAAAAGTGAAAGGTTTCATTGATAGAGTTCAGAATGCTTAAGAGAAGGAGAGAATACCAACTCTAGATTCACCATACACACAAGAACTCTCAAATTAGCTATTTTAAGTTGATACTATGTTTAGAGGAGGAGTTCTATTTTGGGGGCAGATTCTAGAAGGTTTAGTTTTTTTTAGTTTGAATCAGCTTTTATCCAAACTTTTTAGTCTTCGATTTAAAGTAACATATTTCCAAATTTTTCAGTTATTTTTAGTGGGTGAGCTTTAAAAACATGATTTTTTTTTATTATTCCATGTTTACATGTTTATCCTTAAACCCAAAAACACCGTTTTGTAAACTTATAAATGAGTGTTTTATTCACAAGATTTTCTTAATGATAATCAATGTTATGCTTATGCTGCTGAAATTATTATTCACAATCTGAGCTCATGCATTTATGACCTTTGTATTTAAATTATATTGATTGAATAGAAAGTGAGAAACATTGTCAAGCTTTGTATTGCCATTGTTTTTCATCTAAGTTGTAGCTTTGTATGTGTTGTGCCTTGCACCCATGCCCCATTTTTCTTTTCTGCTTTTTGGCAAAAAGGGGACCCCCTCCTCTCTTTTCCTTTTTCCCCCCTTATTTTTGTTGTTGTTCTTGTTGTTGCTGTTTTGTTTTCTCTCTTTCCCTTCCTCTCTTTGTTTTCATTTTCCTTTCCTTTCTTCCCTCTTCTCTTCCTTTTGTGTTTTTGTCGCTTGTCGAAGTTTCGAGATCTTGAGGATTGTTATGCCATCCTTGTCAGCCCCGATCCCCGATGCTTTCTTGTTTTCCCTCATTTGTTTCCGCCACTTCACTCTTTTGAGATTTTCTTTGTTGAGATACTCACTTTGCATATCCCCAATCCTCAAAGCCTAATGGCGACGACATCTTGTCAACTCAGTCACCTCACCTGTCAGAGCAATTAAGTGTTGTTGTAGTGCATTTAATAGGACATTAATGGTAGGTGTTTAATAGATATCAAGTGGGAAATCGAAGGGTTTCATTTATCATTTGTGCAATTCGAAATATCAAAAGAAGAGCTTTGCAACCCATTCGAAAAACACTCGTGATTTCACGACATTCCTCCATCCTCCCTCAAATTTTCTCGCTAGTTTGCAATGTCCCTGTGTTGGTCTTTGTTGCTGCTTGCTCGTTCTCGCTTGTGTTCACCTACGTTCACTCTTTTTCCCGTGAAAAATACCAGGTAGGCTAAACAACTGAAACCTTCATTGTGATGTCCCCATCAAAACCAGATAAGTATAATTTGGTTTTAAATCTGATGCCTTCTGCACTTTTCATGGATTAAGATTTACTAAAAAGCATATATGTATATATATATTTTCCAATCACACATATATGTACATAATCGATTTATATAAATAATGCTAATCACTGCTTTAATGCAACCAAAACCGACTAAAGATCATTAAGATTAATCAAAACGCCTAATAGAGGGACAAAGCACTTGGAGAGGACCCTTGAAAAGTCACGTCTGAGCAAGATCACCGATATTTAGAAGAAGATGGAGAGGTAAGAGGGAATATACAAAAATATAGAAGAGAGCATCGTTGGACAAAAACTTAGAAGCTTCATTCATCCCATTGATCCAGAAAAAAGAGACATGTGAAGAGAGCCGGATATAAACGACATTCATCATAGGCCCGATTTATATTGATCAACATATAAAACAATTATATTCCACATAATTGGCGTTCCTCTCAGACATAATCGACATTCATCTCAAACCCGATTTATATTGTTCAAACATCTATTGATCAATTTATAGTTGGAAATTCACAGTTTATTAGGCATCACTTATATTGAGCATCTGCATCCGTTATATTTCTCTAAGTTTATATCGATCATCTGCATCCATTACATTTCTCGGAGTATAAGTAAAATATATATAAATCTTTGAAATAGATTATCTTCTCAACGTTTCCCATTGAAAGTGATATCTTTCCCAAAATCGAAGTTTGAGAGCAAAGGCATTTCATTGAGGAATATCTTGGTTTAGGCCAGAATTATCATTATTTGAACAAGGGAACATCGTAGTGGTATTAGAGCATCGGTCTTGCCAACCTGTTGGAGGACAAGAAAAATGCAAACCTATCACCGAAGGGGAAACAAGACCGACCAGCTAGCTCAATAGTTGAAAACCTTCATGGAGCAAACCAATGAAAGATTCAAAAAGACCAATCAGCTCATTCTTCAAACTCTTCAAAGCATAAATAGCCATCACACACAAGAAAGAGCCAATCCAAGAAAGGAAGTACAATCAAATCACTCCAAGAATGAACATTCGATTCAAAGTTCCTCACAAAGACCAACCATGACTCCTTTCCTTCCAAGCAAAAATGTCGTAGAAGAAATGGAAGAACAAAACTCATATAGTGCAGAAGATATCGCACTTATGTATGTTGTATTAGACCTAGCAATTCAAAAAATTGTGCCCTTCAAGGAGTATTACAAAGTCAAAAATCAAACCAATGCAAGCAAAGGGAAGAATCATACCAGCAAAGACCTCAAATCTCGGGTCAATAAGATGGCATTGCCTTTATTTGACAGTTCCAGGAAGATCACCGCCCAATCATGGGTTCAAAAGCTTGATACTTATCTCTCCCTCAGCCCCATGACCGAAGGAGATGCCATCAAATTTGCTGTCCTACACCTAACAGGGATAGCCCACGATTGGTGGCACCACAGACTCATCATGCAAGGACACCAAAATGTAAACACCTACAATGAGTTTACTCAAAGACTCATTAACAGGTTTGACCAAAGGCATCTCAGGTGGTATTTCAAGGAGCTTACACAACTTAGGCAACAAGGAACAGTGGAAGATTACGCAAATGAATTCCAAAGAATAGCGGTCATGGTCCCCGATTTATCTCAAAGGAGACTCACCTATTTATTCATTGAAGGACTCAAGGAGTTAATCAAGAACATAGTAAATTCCTTGGAGCCCCAAACCATGGGGGAAGCAATTCAAAGAGCCATCAAGGTAGAATCCAATTCTCCAAAAGAAAAAGCTAAGCATCCTTCATACAAATCGCAGCCTAAACAAGACCAACCAAGGGGAGATGATAGAAGAAGAACTTGCCACTTTTGCAATGAGCCTTGGACCAAAGGGCACTGATGCCTTGACAAGGAGGAAAACAAACGAAGAAGAGAGTTAATAGATCAAGGCTTATGCTTCAAATGCAAGGAGCCTTGGGGACAAGACCACAGGTGCAAGAAAGGACAAATACACAAGATAGAAGAAGCTTGGGATGAAGATTCAAGAGAAGCCCCACCAAAAGGACAAAGTGGGAACCAAAGGAGCAAGGAACCTTGGCCGTTATCTCCCAAGCAAGTGAGCATAGACCCTTTCGAATCAAGGCTACACTTAAGGGGCAGAAAATTATTGCCTTGGTAGATAGTGGGGCCTCCCACAATTTTATTAGCAAAAGCTTAGTGGCCAAAAGAAGATTAGAGGCTCAAAACTTCAAAGGCTTCAAGGTAGCTCTCGCCAATGGAGCCACGGATCAATGCTCAAAGATCATTCCACAACTAGAAATCATGTTGGATGGTCATACTATAAGAGGGGGATTTTATGTGGTGAACCTACACAATGATGTGATTCTAGGAATGCCTTGGATCAATTCCCTAGGATGATTTACCATGGACAATCTGAACCTAGAGATTTGCTTCAAGCACAATGGGCAAGAAGTTACACTTACAGGATTACCAAATGGATCTCCCAAATTAGTATCATGCAAAAGGATGGAGAGGATTGTAAGGCACGGTCAAGGAGAATGGATAGAACAATGCATGGTGTTAGACAAGTCATCCTCCTATGAGCAAGCTATTCACATTGACATTCAACCTATTCTAGGGAGACACAAGAAGACTTTTGGAGATATTCCCCCTGGTCTACCCTTGAAGAGAGGTTTTGAGCACTCCATATAATTGGAAGAGGGAGCAAAACCGGTGATAACCACCCCATATAGGCATCCTCGAAAATTCAAAGAAGAGATTGAGAAAACAATTAAAGAGTTGGTAAAAATGGGGCATCTTCAGCCAAGTAATAGTCCCTTTGCATCATCCGTGGTTTTAGTCAAAAAAGAAAGATGGTACTATGTGAATGTGCATAGACTACAAGGCCTTAAATCAGAAAACTATCAAGAACCGGTATCCAATTCCAAGAATAGATGAACTATTGGATGAGCTACATGGCGCAAGATACTTCTCCAAAATCGATTTGCAATCAGGATGAAGAAGGAGGATGTACCTAAGACAACATTTAGATGCCATTATGGGCATTTTGAGTTTCTAGTCTTGTCCTTCGGTCTCACTAATGCTCCAGCCACCTTCCAATCATGCATGAACCACATTTTCCGCTAACAGTTGAGGAAGTTTTTACTAATCTTCTTTGATGATATCCTGATCTATAGCAAGACATGGGAGGAGCACCTCTGCCACATTGAGGAAGTTTTAAGCATTTTGGAATCAGAGTCACTTTGTGCAAAAATGTCAAAGTGTGAGTTTTGGATGGAAGAGATTCTCTACTTGGGACACAAGATCAATGTAGAAGGAGTAAGCGTAGATGAGGAGAAGGTTAAGGCCATCAAACAATGGCCCAAGCCAAGGACTTTGACTCAACCAAGGGGTTTTGTTGGATTATGCAGGTACTGTAGGAACTTTGTAAAAGGCTTCTCCAAGTTAGCCAATCCCCTCATAGACTTGACAAAGAAAGGAGCCTTTATGTGGAATGACCAAGCACAACAAGATTTTGAACAACTCAAGGAAATCATGAGCACCTGCCCTGTCCTTGCCATTCCCGATTTCACACTATCATTTGAACTACAATGTGATGCCTCCGGAGAAGGGATTGGCGTGGTTCTTATGCAAAAGAAACATCCTATAGCCTTTGAAAATCGGAAGCTAACAGAGACCGAGAAGCACTACTCCATATATGACAAAGAGATGTTGGCTATTAGGCATGCCCTAGCCAAATTTAGACAATACCTAGTATGTGGGAAATTCATCATCCGAATAGACCACAATAGTCTAAGATTTTTCATGCACCAAAAGGATCTCAACGATCATTAACAAAAATGGGTGAGCCGAGTACAAGCCTATGACTTTGATATAGAATACATGAAGGGAACCAGCAATGAGGTGGTAGATGCATTATCTAGGCGGCCCCACCTCAACATCATCACAAGCACCTCCAAGGATTGGAAGAATGATATTATTGTTGAGTATGCCAAAGATGCACAAGCCTCTGAGATCCTTGAAGGGTAGATGCCAAACGAGGAGTACAAGATATGGGATGATCTCATCTTATATAAGGGAAGAGTATTTCTCATTCAACATTCAAAGATAAAAAGAAAAATTATTAAGGAGTTTCATGATAGCCTTTTGGCGGGTCACCAAGGATACTACAAAACATACAAATAGATTAGAGAAATGTATTCATGGAAAGGATTGAAGAGTGATGTGCTCAAACATGTATAGGAGTGCATGACTTGTCAACAAAATAAAGTGGAGCAAAATCATCCAGCAGGTCTATTACAACCCCTACCCATTCCCGACCAGAAATAGGAAAGCATCTCGATGGACTTCATAACCGGACTACCCAAGGTACATGGGAAGGATAGTATTTATGTGGTAGTGGACAAACTTTCTAAGTATGCCCACTTCTTCGCCATTTCATTGGAATACAAAGCATCTCAAGTAGCAGAATTATTCTTTAAAGAAGTTTTTCATCTTCATGGGATACCCAAAGCAATCATCAGTGATCGAGATAGTAAATTTCTTAGCCAATTTTGGCAAGAAGTTTTCAGGCTAGCAAGAACCAATCTAACCCCAAGTACAAGTTACCACCCACAAACGAATGGGAAAACAGAAATAGTCAACAAGTGCATAGAGGGTTACCTGAGGAACTATGTATCAAGTCAACAAACAGCATGGATAAAATGGCTACACTTGGGTGAGTATTGTTATAATACCACCCACCATATGTTAATTGGAATGAGCCCTTTTAAGGCCCTTTATGGATATGAAGCCCCTTCTTTTGAACAATTGGTCCCCCAGGAGAGCAAAGTACAAAATGCACAGGACTTCATACAAACGAACATTGATCTCATGAAGACCCTTAAAGAAAATTTGCAGCAAGCCCAAAACCAACATAAAATCTATGTTGATCGACACCGCATAGAAAGGACATTTGAAATTGGAGATCTAGTCTTTCTACGGCTACAACCATACAAACAGATATCCATCAAAAAGAATGGGGCTGAAAAGTTAAAGCCCCGATTTTATGGTCCTTACAAAGTTACAAGAAGGGTAGGTGAGGTCGCTTACGAGTTACAGCTTTCAGAACATAGCAAGATCCACAACGTCTTCCATGTATCCAGGCTTAAAAAGGTCCTTGGGCAACAAGTCCTTCCTTGCACTGAGTTACCTCCTCTAGATGAAGAGGGATAGCTCACCTTAGAACCATAATTTATCATTGACACCAAAGAGAAGAGATTAAGGAATAGGGTCATCACCGAGTTCCTAATTAAATGGAAGGGACTCCCTGAAGATGATGCTACATGGGAAAAAGAAGAAACTATTAATGCCTTTAAGAATAAAGCTCAAGAATAGCAAAACATGATGGCTCTTGGTTACATAGGAGATGAACTATTGAATGTAATACCTTCAAATGAATTAATAAGATATTCTTCTTGTACAAGCACAGGACTTGAGGATAATATGTAATATTACATATAAAGGCTTAGGAATGGATAAACTTGAGGAATCAAGTATCCAAAGGGCCTAGAAAGAGGTGACACAACCCCTTTTCCTAGGATTGAATACCCTTAAAAGAGGTATCCGAGGGCTTAGGAAGAGGTAACACAATCCCTTTTCCTAGGATTGGATACCCTTTTAAGGAAGAGAACCTGGGAAGAGATATTCCAATCTTTTCCAAGAAGGCTAGATATACTCCATAGTGAGTTAAACAGAAGGCCTGGGGAAAGGTGACACAACCCCTTTCCCTAGGATTTGAATGCCCTTAAAAGGGCATCTCGAGGGCCTCGGAAAAGGTAACACAACCCCTTTTCCCAGGATTGGATGACCCTTAAAGGTATCCCGAGGGCCTAGGAAGAGGTAACACAACCCCTTCTCCTAGGATTGGATACCCCCTAAAGGTATTCTGAGGGCCTAGAAAGAGGTGGCATAACCCCTTTTTCTAGGATTGAATACCCTTAAAAAGGTATCCCGAGGGCCTAGGAAGAGGTAACACAACCCCTTTTTCCTAGGATTGGATACTCTTTAAAGGTATTCTGAGGGCCTGGGAAGAGGTGACACATCTAGGATTGAATACCCTTGAAAAAGGTGTCCCGAGGGCCTAGGACGAGGTGACACAACTCCTTTTCCTAGGATTGGATATCCTTTGGAGGTATTCTGAGGGCCTGGGAAGAAATGTGTCCATCTTTCCCAGGAAGGCTGGATATACTCCATAGCGAGATATCCAGAAGGCCTGGAAGGAGATTAGTTGTAATTACAATCTTTTTCCAGGATGAAGACCACTGTACCAGTCAAGAACATCAAACAATCAAAGAAGAAGACACTTATGAGGATTGCTTGAGGACAAACAATGTCAAGCGGGGGAGACTTGTGATGTCCCTATCAAAACCAGATAAGTATAATTTAGTTTTAAATCTAATACCTTCTGCACTTTTCATGGATTAAGATTTACTAAAAAGCATATATATATATGCTAATCACCATATATGTACATAATCAATTTATATAAATAATGCTAATCACTGCTTTAATGCAACCAAAACCGACTAAAGATCATTAAGATTGATCAAAATGCCTAATGGAGGGACAAAGCACTTGGAGAAGACCCTTGAAAAGTCATGTTTGAGCAAGATCACTGATATTTAGAAGACGTAGAGATAAGAGGAAATATACAAAAATATAGAAGAGAGCATCGTTGGACAAAAACTTAGAAGCTTCATTCATCCCATCGATCCAAAAAGAAGAGACGTGTGAAGAGAGCCAGATATAATCGACATTCATCACAAGCCCGATTTATATTGATCAACATATAAAACAATTACATTCCACATAATTGGCGTTCCTCTCAAACATAATCGGCATTCATCTCAGACCCGATTTATATTGTTCAAACATTTGTTGATCGATTTATAGTTGGCAGTTCAAAGTTTATTATACATCACTTGTATTGAGCATCTGCATCCGTTATATTTCTCTTAGTTTATATCGATCATCTACATCCATTACATTTCTCAGAGTATAAGTAAAATATATATAAATCTTTGAAATAGATTATCTTCTCAAGGTTTCCCATTGAGAGTGATATTTTTCCCTAAATCGAAGTTTGAGAGCAAAGGAATTTCATTGAGGAATATCTCGGTTTAGGCCAGAATTATCATTATCTAAACAAGGGAACATCGCATTGTTTCATTTTTTAGCCGTTCTAGTTATTTGCATGTTCTTCGTTGTGTGCTTGGTTTAGTTGGGTTCGTTGAGTGGTTGTTTTGTTGTTTGTTTCATTGTTGGTTGTTGTGTTCTTCGTCGTTCCTTTTTTTGTGTCGTTTCATCGTTCTTCGTTTGGTTTCTTTCGTTTCCTCTCGTTGCCCTACCAAATCATGTTTTTTTCTGGGTGCACCAATTGAGGATGTTTGTGACATCATCATATCAAGCCTCATGTCTTGCTTTTTGTTGTACTTTCAAAGATATCCTTTAGTCCCTCCCTAATTTAGTGCCTTTGCCTTATAGTATTTTCTAAATCCACTTTTGCCTTTTGGGTTTCGAGTGTAATAGATGCGCATTTAAGGATTGAAGTGGCAAGACCTAGGAGCGAAACATGTGCCTCGATGCCCAATGAATAATGCCTTGGTAATATTGAGAGTTATAATGTCGAACGTCGGACTTCAACGATATCCATTACCCCTATCCTTAACTATGAGAAAAGAGTTAAGCATCATTCCCAATCCCTGACTCCCGATAAAGAATATTTTTACTTCTACTAGTAATCGGTTGTTGATAATCAAGTAGGTTCACTACTTAAAATTTCTAAATGATAAAGAACAAGCATCATTTCCACAATCCGGTTCCCGAAAATGATAGAGAAAAACCTTACGCTTTTCTAAATCAGATGTTGAGGTTTCAACCTATCAACTACAAATGAAATATTGTGATAATCTTTACCCCCAAAACCCGATCCCCGACACTTAGTAAGAAAGGTTAGACTTACATTGGATTTTGGCAATCGGGTGAATGCCTTAACATTTAGGGTTTTGCACAAACAAGGGATAAGAAATGCTCCCGATGCCCAACCCCTGAAGATAATACCCTCAATGAATATCGATCATCGCATTCAGTCGATAGGTGTTCTTCCTAACACTTACACTTAATTAAGGACACAAAGTATAGAATGAGCCTGATCCTCGACACCTGAAAGAACAAGAGTATGTCCTTTTCAAAATTGGTGTTCAAACTATGCTTGGGTAGATTGCTTAGCTCTTTTAACAAGTGATTAGGATCATTCTCGAGGCCCAATGTCCAATGAGCCAAGTTTTGGTTTAGATGTGGATTTAAAGGGTCTTCTATTTTGCAATATAGTTTCAGTCAGCTTGTTTGTTTTTGGAATTCAATGAAGGATGATTAGCTCAATCCTTTGGTTATTTCCGTCAAAGATCTAATAGATGGTGTTTTCATACGCAAGAAGCAAGCCAAAATAAGGAGCAGATGAAGTATCAATACAAAGTCTATCACCCTCCGTCAAAGATGTTTTCCCCATATGTAGAAATTGGAGATACTGACCTAGGGCATATAGACATGAATGAATTCCACAAAAGGATCAATGATGAAGAAACAAGGTCTGTCAAAGAGACTTCCTTGGCTAAATTAGGGTTGGTGAAGCCAACTACCTTCCCAATTATAGTGCATTCACTACAACTTGTGTTGACCTGTGCTCAATACTATGACCAAAAGCATAGGAGAATATTAGGGGCATCTGGAGAGGTAGTTCTTGATATCAGTTCATACATGATTGAGAGGGTATTCAAAATCCTTGCTTTCCCTTGGTATGATGTCATGGATATGAAGAAAGCAGTTAATTATATTGACAAGAATGAAACAAGTAGCCTCAATCTCATCAATACCCAAATGTTGCTTAACCCACGGAAGATAACCCTCAAGATGGATATAGTATAGGAGTGAGTTCAAGGAGGATATTAAAGATCAGATTACACTCCTAAGCATGGTTTATGGCTACCCCAATGCCAGGGACTTCTACCCATGGATGGTTTGTTTTATGTTGTTTATATTTGATAATAAGAAGATTGATTGGCCCACCATCATAAGCAACAATTTGCATAAACAACTCAAGGATGTGTTGCATAATAGCAAATTATTTATGACATCCTATTTGGTATACCTATTATCCTCTCAAGCAACTTTCCCAGGGCTCACCAAGGTGGGACTTTTTCAGCTTGGGGAAGTGAAGATCCATGAGCATTATCCACAATTGGAATTGGATGCCAATTACAAAAATTATTATGTGGTGAATGATAACTTTGTCTATGCCATTATTAAAGGACTAGAAGGTGATTTTGCAAGAAGGATTTCTCTATAAGCCATGGAAGAACTAAAGAATTGGGGGAATTGTTGTATCCAATTCAAAACCTTTACATATATCAGAGTGGTTGGCTTCCATAAGTCTCCCCTCAAACTACCAAGGTAAACCATTGACAAAATGATCCTATTAGAATTATGCAGACAAGTAACAAAGATCCACAAATTGATTGTTGGCAAGCATAAGTCAGGATATTATTTCTCGATGAAGATAGGGGTGTAATCTTGTGCCAATATGCAAAATGTCAAGAATGCAGAGATAGAATTCACAATGTACACCATGGAGATGTACAATGATCCTAGGGCCAGATTTGATCCTATTGGTAAAATCAGTAAAGTAATTGGTTCCTTCTTCAAACATGAGCCTGCTTGGAGGACCATTGGGTCAACTGTGAAGAAGAGTTTGAGGTAAGAATGAAGGATTATTGTTGGTTGACAATAAGCATGATTAAGGACTGCAATGTGGCCAATGTGTCCAAAGAAATAAAAGAAAATGGGAAAGTTTTAGATCCCATTTACAATGGACATGGCATTTTTAACCAACCAATCTACAATGTAGATTGTTCAATCCAAGAAGATGATAATATGGACACTAGGGCAGCAAGTGTCAAGGCTTTTTCACAAATATGGTTAGCATCCCCATTCCCAATAATGGAGTTGCCTAAGCCCCAGCCTTCAACAAAGACATCAAAGATAGGTGAAGGTTCATCTGGTGTCACTGAGAAGCAAAAGCCATCATCTTCGAAGGCTGGTTCTAAAAAAAAGGGAAAGAATTGATATAAGATCTAGTGAAGAAGATGTTGAGAAAGAAATTCATGTAATAAGGAGGAAAAGAACAAGTGTCTCATTATAGACCACGTATGCCCAAAGGGATGCTTCTCCCACTCCTCCTTCATCTCCTCCCCATGAATCTTCTCCTCCATCTCCTCCTCCACAACGCAACCCTAGTCCTCCTCCTCCATCTCCTCCACCTTCTTCTCCACCCCATGTCTCTAAAACACCTCCACCTTCTCCACCTCATATGACCACTTGCCCAATTCCTTCACCTCCTCCATCTCATCCACATGATACTCCTCTTCCTCCTCTCCAAGAAGATGAACTACAAACGCAAGGAGAAGAATTTCAGAACAAGGAGGTGGTTGAAAAAGAAGTAAATGAAGAAAAGGAAGCCCAAGAAGAAGTTCCTATGGAAGAAAATATAACAGAAAGATACGGAGAAAGAGAAATTGAACCAAATAAAGAGGTTCAAAATGAGTAGGTGGCTGAAGAAGAAGTAATAAGAGAATATGTAGAGCAGCATGAGGCAAAACAAGATAATTCCAAAGCCTCACACAATACTGAGATTATTGCTTCCCCTCAAGGGGAAGTCTCTTCAAATATTCCAATATGGCTGAACCACACCATACAGAAGAGACAGAGGATACATGTGCAAGAAGAGGAAGAGAAGAGCCTCAATATCCTTACACAGGCCTTTCAATCCCCGACTAGCTAAAAGAAAGAAAGGTCAAGAAGGATGTCTATTATCACTATGGACAAGCAAGGAAATAGAATTGCTCAAATAGTCGTCCCTCTAATTGATAAGTATGAATCAGACATGCAATCAAAGGATTATCAAATAAGGCAAGTTAACCTAGGTATTCAGACAAGAGAAGGAGAGCAACAATCTCTACAAATGGTTGTCTCCACCATCTTGAAGATAATGCAAAAAGATGAAAACACTAAAGAAGAGCTTAAATCCCAGGTAGCTCAATTAACAACATATGTGAATAACTTGATACGACCCATTGATGTTGTTGCTCTTGAGCCAGTTTTGCAGGCTACAGTAAAAGGTGAAGCCCTACACCCTGACCCTGAGGGGTAGGTATCTACCGCTAAGCAATGGAAAGAAGATTTTGTAGCTTTAGCAGGCAGAATTTCGAGGAAAGTAATAAAATATTATCACTACATTAGTGATGAAGATAGCTTGGCACACCAAATAGAGGTGGTCATAGATGAGGAATTAATGCTATGGGAGGATTACATCCCAATTTTGCAAAGAATAAAAGCCATTCCCTCAGAGGAATTGCTAAAGGCAACTATAGTAGAGGAAGAAGACCAGGATAAGCTTGGTGAATGGTTAAAGGAAGCACGGTTGAGGGTGAAAACCCTAAATAAATGTAAGAGCAAGTTGAATAATAGCAAGAGCCTAGCTGAACAAGCTATGGTAAAGATGAGCATTTTGTGGAGAATTTGGGATGCACATTCTAGGAAACTCCATCTTTAGTTGCCTCTCCCAACAAGATGATTGAGGAATTGAGAGGATCACTTCAAGGTCAAGTCACTCAAGAGACCATTGACCGAATGGTGACTGGGAAGAAGGAACTGCAAACCTTTCAACACGAGCTGGCAGGTTTTACCACTCTACAAGAAAAGATGGAGAGCTTAGCATTTTCACAAAGGATCAAGTTGCGGTACCACAGGGGCCCTTCAATGGATGTGATGAATGAAGTCATCACCTCCTTCTCCGACAGTTTTCCTGGCCAAGACTAGTCAAACTTTTGAATTCTGCTTTATTTCAATAAATTTTGTAATAAATTACAATGCCCAAGTGATAACTTTAAAGTTAGTGTGGTGTTTTCAGTTTAGTTTTAGTTATTCCCCATATCATGACTAGGTGCTTTAGTTTCACTTTCAATTAGTTTTCTTTAAGATCCATGAATTATGGGACGCTTGAGTCTATTTAATTGAGATTCTTTTACATCAACCACTTAGCTGTCCATCACGGTCAAGACCTGACCAAAAAGGAACATTGGAGTAGACAAATCTGCTTTTCAAGAGGTGCAATAACTTGTTATTTCTTAGCAAGTTGGCTGTGCTAAAACCACCCTCAACAGTATGCAGCTCCAGTTGTTCAGATTCTGAAATCATTTGTTCTTTGTCTGTTAAGAGTAATCTATTTCTTAAACTTTATTGTACACACTTGCTGGATTCTGTGTTTACCCAATGGGATAAGTGATTGTTGTGTTAATATTAGTTGTTGATTCATACAATTTAGAATCCCAAAATATAAAATCTCATCTGTGAAAGAAGAGCTGATTTCAGTCTTGTGCTCAAACCCGAGGCAAAAACATAGGGCAAGTTTAATTTGTTTCACTTTGCAGAAAAAACCCCAGAGATTTATTGTGCATGATGTGGGGACTGTCCAGGATTAGTTTTAGTTACAAGGGATCTTCCACTTCCAATTTGGAGAGAGGTTTATCTTGCATACTGTTTCAGTAGAAATTAAAATGCTAACACATATCTAAGATGTTTAATTTTAATGGAACATATTATGCATAAGACATGAAAGGGCATATCATACAGAAAGCAAAAAAAATTACTCAAGAGATTTGGTCATGAACCTGCTTAATCACTGCCCACATCACTCCCTCTGTGCATGGTGGAGTAGTTAGAGAGCCCCTATACCAATAGAAATGCTTTCCATTCAAATCCAGCTCGCTTGGTTTCACATCTGTTATATTCACTGCTTGATTCCCTTGAGAAGTGGGCATGTATGGCCAAAACTGTCCATATAAAAGAAGATCACATGAAACAAAAATTATAAAACAGCAAGGAAAGGGGAAGAGTAATTAAAATTTCAAACCAAAAATGCTCATAAGTAAAAATAAGCCAGGATAGATATTATCTGTGGCTCAAGTATTGTAAGCCACACTGTTCCAAACTAAACTAATTAGAAATGCAAGCAGTGATTAAACCTAGATAGAGCTAGTTAACTGAAATACATGTACTGTGTAAAAAAAAAAATTCTAATCTGATAGTTTTTGCAAATTTTGCTTAAATTTCCAAAGCTCTAACCTATATTTTCATATTTCTACTTTCCACAATTTTTATAACAGTGTTCAACAATTTATTCAAAATCAAAATTTAGATTGACAAAACCCTTGACCAAATGATTAAGAAATTTTGAATACAAAGTAATAAGAGAGATCATCTATTGAGGGATAAATCTTTCCTTAGGCTAGATCTCTTAGAATTGCACAAATGAAAGTAAAATTAAAAAGTTACCTAGTTGAACTACTAAAGAAACTGAAGACATCAGCCTATACAGAAATTCTACTAATCTTATAAGTTCTCAAAAATTCTCTTAAACTTCAAATATTCAACCTGCATCTTGCTGCTTTCATTTCTATTTTAAAGCTTTCATTGATAATACTTGTAAAAGCATTGTCTTTGGCATGTGGACAAATTGGTATGTTGCTAATTGGTGAATCTCTTGCAGCTATGGTTTAAGAGATCAAACATGTTAGATATGTCTATGAGAGGAACCTAGTTTATGTATGAATGTCTAACTGATCTCATTAAAAAAATTCAATTCTAATCAGATTTTCAAACTCTCATCCCATATGCATGTACCCTTTTTCCAAATGAGTGATTGCTGATGTGCACAAACAAGCTACCAGAATTTCAGCTAAAATGACACTATGGTATATGACGAAAAATTCTTCCTCAGATTCTAATATATGGATAGATTCTTGGGCTGTGTGTGGATATTTATTAAAAGCTGTTAAACTAAGAGAGAATCCAAATATCCAAAGTTGCAACAAGGCCCTGATATAATTTCAATTTACCCTAGGTTGCAACAAGTCCCTTGGAATTTTCCTGCAATTTGCAACAAACAAAACTGCATATAAAGACAACCATAAAAGATTTGGATGCTACCTGATCTAGAAATGTGTTTATCTGCTTATCGATTTTGAAGAGAATCGCCACGATAGCCATCTGACCACTATGTAAATCCCTGTGCATCATTTGCATTTCCAATGGATAGCTGCATTTGGAGAGCATGGATTAAAAGAACTGTCTATACCCATGTTTAAAATAAGTAGAAACCTGCGAGAATCTGAACTTACAATTTTCCATTGATGGAATGCTCAGATGGTGTATGGAACCTGGTCTCATAAAGTTCATAAAGAATCCCATCAATGTACAGAAAGCCACCCTTCCACTTCAGCTGGAAAGAATTACAAAAGATAAACCCAAATTTCACAATGAGAACATTCTGAATATAACTTCCAGATATTCACAGATCAACAGAGTTACTTTGTAAATCATGGTCAACACATAGGTTTGGATGCTTCTAAATAATAGACCTGCTCTGGGAATTTACACCACCTCCTATTCTTGGAACCGATTCTTGCACTAAAACCCTACTTAGCGATGCAAAGTAATAATAAATATTGTATGTACGCAATAACATAGTATTTACATGTATATATACGTAGCATCTGGTATTCTCTAGTATGTAGTATGTGCACCGATTCTCACATACACACACATATATCAAAAAAAGGGATACTAACCTTGACAAGATTGCCATCATTGATGAATGTAGCAGATGCAGGATGATACATTGTTTGCAGATGACCCATCTGTCGATCCTTAGCAATATCAAAGGAGAGGATTCTGATGGGAGACTGTTCTGTTCCATTGCTACAAATCATCCACTCTGGGGATTGTTCTCCCCATTTACTGGGTCCAAAACCACTATCACATCCATAATTCCACCGTGTCTCTGCATAATGCATTTGGGCACATTCTCAATTATTCCCTAAATGGTGAGAAACCAAACATAGGGGGTTTCATGTGGGTACATACTCAATTATTCGATAAACGGTTAAACAAGAGTTTTCCATGTGGGTACATTCTCAGTTATTCACTAAAGTTTAGAAGCCAAACACAGATCTCCTCCTCTTTTGTTTACCTGAGATTTTAAGGAAAAATAACTGTTTGCAATATCAATAATCGTATCATGCCCATTACTTACCTGTTTTGTGGCCTTCTCCAAAGTGTTGATTACGCTTTACAGTTGTTCTGAGGTAGTTGAAATTGTTCTCCTGAAAAGCAAGTAAGGATTTTAGCCAAATGGAAACTATTTCGTTAGCAGTAGAATGAAAAAAAGCTGAAAAGCGACTGAAGATTAGGAGCTCATTTAACCTGTTTGGAGGTGGTGGTAGTGATAAATAATGCATGGCATAATAGAAACAACAAGTATGGAACACTCATTGTGTAATCGAGGGCTAGAAATCGATTAGTCGTTCTGAAGATGGTTTTTTCCACACAAACACAGAAGAACAGAGGGAGAAGAAAAGGTGTTATGACGACCAGCCCTGCTGTGCCTCATTATATCGTCTTTGTGGTTACTGGCATTTAGGACGCACGTCATTCACATGTTGTCTCTGTACAGAGGTAATGCATAGGATCGTGTGCTAAATGATGAAGAAAAGGGGTTATTATTGTTACAACTAGCCCTGCTGTGAGTCATTATATCGTATTTGCGATTACTGGCCTCTAGGACGCACATTATTCGCATGTTGTCACTGTACAGAGGTAATGGTGTGCCTCACAATGAAGAAATTTTCGCGCGTAAGCTGGATTATTTTCTCGAGCCGCCTTTTTTTGTAAATTCGTAGGCACGGCCTACACAATTTGGAGCCCCTTAGCGAACACCAACACTACCTTTTAGGTAGTTTAAAGATAATCTTCATTTTCTGTGGCAGCTTCTATTGCCGTGCTCTTGGTTCTCTATCTGAAAGAAGCCCGGCTTACTTCACACACCTACGGCGCGAGCCTTGAAAATGATATGCAACATGATTAAAGTCATTTGGACCGTTGAATTTTCGATGTAGACAGTTTTGGAATCACTCAGCAGAAAAACATCTCAACTTCTCGTTTCGAAACGGATATTGAAGGAGAGTCCGGCAATCAGTGATGTGCAGAGCTGATTTATCGATTCGATGTATCTACACCGTGCCGTTTTTTCCGACGAGGATTTTGGGTTTTGACAAATGAGCACAGTCAAACACAAAATTTATATATTATAGAAATAATTTATATAGAAATGCGCAGAGGGAGAAATGCGGAGAGGGTTTCCAAGGCATATTTATAATAATAATACAAACTAGCAATTGCACCTTGGTGTGCAATGGGTACGCCGAAGAGGTGTGGAAGGTCAATTATGAAATAAATGGGTCTATTTTTGTTAAAAAATTTATAATTTTGTGTAGTGCATGAGGTCAATTGATAGGTCATTTAGCAAATGATGTTGTTTGTTCATTTGAGTTTTCAATGGAGAAGTGATAGCTTCAAATAAACTATGCATCCACTTACACGATTGAGACATGAATGAAACAAAATGATTCGTATTTTTAATAGAACACAATGATTGTTTTATTATTTTTAAAAATATATTGATTTAAAACATAATATAATTAAATGAACTATCCACAATGTTCACTTGTTAAAAATCAAAAACTTTAAATTGAGTCTTTACATATTTTAAGCAACACTTGATTAAAAAATCCAATAACATTTAAGTGTTTATTCAAATTTACCACTTTTAGATGATAATTTACTATATATAATTATAAATCAAAATGTATATATAATTTACTACATATATAATTATAAATCAAAATGTATATATGTGTAATGGTTGAATTTGCATATTTATGTGATTATTTTATGCGAATGATTCAATATATTTATATATCTATAAATGACATACTTTTGTGTAATATTGGTTTCAGTCTTTTGACCTTCACATATCCCTATATACACACATTTGCATAAATTTATTTATATTTTATCTATTTCTACACATCCATCTATATAGACAACATTATTGGATCCTCCCTTACAAATACTTTACCATTTCATCATCTTAGGTCATGTCTATGGGTGGAAGATTGATCACACATCTACAAATCTAACCCTAAATTTCTAAAATTTAAATTTTAAAATTGTCTTACTTTTGGCCATTACGGTAGCCGTTATGAGTTGACAAAGACATTAGTTTGCATTCATTATATCATCCAGGCATCACATTTGATCATCTCATCTTAGAGCATTTAATGAGCAATGATGTTAGGAGTATGCTTTGGTTAGGTGCACTAAAGTGACTCAAAGTCTACATATTCGTAGTAGGGTGTGTTGTTTGTTGATCATTTGCTTGATTGTAAAACTTATTGTTTGGGTTTTGATCCAAGAGAATATTTCTCGTAGTGATCTTGACAGCCCACTTAAGCTATTCATAAATATTGTCAATCTAGATAGTAAAACAAATGGAGATGAATTAAATGACTCAAAGAGCAAGAGTGTAAAATTAGCAAGATTAGATCCACACAACGAATAATGAATTTATAGATGTAGAAGTGACCTAGAAGTACAAACTTGACCTATGATAGAGTACATGTATAATACAAAATCTAAAGCAATGCATTGATAAAGAGGTCATGTTCTTAAATTTAATATAGGTAAATTTTTAAATCTTCATCAACTATTTATCATCGAACCTAGAGCTAACTACACCTTATCTACTTACATTGACTTCCTTAGATTAAGATCTAATTTATAATTGCACATCCCCATAAAAAAATCATAAGAAGTAACTTTATAAGCTAGTGTTTTTACATTCATTATATAGACCTAAGTGCTTGATTATCATGTATGTAAGAGAAATATCTTAACCAAAATCTATGTTGAGACCGAATGTTACTATCAATGTAAAATTTCATTCATGAAGAATATAAATGAAAACATAAGTACATAATTATAAGAAGAAGTAACTATCAATTTTCAATTTATTATCTCTTTTTCATTTTAATTTATTTTCTTAGTGTTGCATTAGGGAAACTTATTCGGAACACTAAAGTTGAGAAGTGACCTAAAAGACATCTACATATCAATATCAAATGCTAAACCCTTAGAAAATAGCATCTAAACTACAATTGTTCACTCCTTGGTTGCGTAGGAGAGAAGGGATGACACTAGCATCTCATGTGTATGCAAGATCGGCATATTCAAACCTAGAAATATAGAAAGTTAGATGCCTACAATTATTCACTTTTCTATATATGTTTTTTTTGGTATCTTTATATATGTTAATCATTTTATGTTTTTGAAGATACTTGACAGTTACAATTTCTAAAATGAAAGTAGTTAAATGTAACTGCCATTTTTAAAATTTAAATCATGATAAATAACAAAAAAAAATAATGTAATACCACATAACATGATCAATATTATAATCAAATTTATAGAATATATCTTTATTTGACAAGGTTTAGACATTTTAAGTCCCACTAAATATTATATCCTTAATGCTTAATTGGGTTCCTAATTCTTGTTTTGGGCAAAAAGATTTTATCAGATATTCTGATATCCAAAGCATTGCAATCTGGATCTCAAGGGCTTTATGTGTAATGTTATAAAATAAAAGTGAAAAAGCCTCGAGTTCTACAAATGTGAAACCCTTAAAACTTGAAGGCTTGTGGATTTTACAAAAGTGAAACCCTTAGTACAATGAATATATGCACACACAATATTCAATGAAGTAAAACTATAGTTGGGATGCGTCCCGTCCTGCAAAATGGTTCACGTACCTTGACTGTGCTTCCACATTATTAAGCTTGTCCACGTACCTTGACTGGGATTCTATGACACCACATTTCTTTAATTTAATATCCTAAAATGTCCTGGAGTGATCTCTGCACAATGCTTTCAATGATGGTTTTTTTTCTTGTTCTTCTCGACTTGAATGTCCTTTCCCAAGAAAAATATGAAGTGGGCATTTGGAAATAGTTATTGGGAATGCCACGTCGCTAAATGAACTGCATGGCTTCACGTGGAGTTGCATGTCTTGTTTGGTTCGATTCATTTCTAAAGCATTACGAACTGCATTTTGCTCTTCACATTAAGTTTTGAGACTAAGAATAGACTCTTCTTCCTCATCCTCGTTCTGAGGGAGGCGCAGCTTGTGGAAGGAGGAGGAGGAGGATGAAGTTATACGGTCTTGCGCCATGAAAGGAATCGATGTGGGTAAGTGGGAAAGGTCAGGGGATCATTCTGCTTGCCCGTGCAAGTTTTTCAACTTAACTTATGCTAATCACAGTAGAAACAGTAATGAGTACAAATAAGGAATGCGCTGGTATATACAGTACACTGCACACCACTCCATGTTAGCATCTCTAGGGTAATGGGAATCCATGCAGGGATTGGAATTGTATTGTTAGAAGCAAGCGCAGGCCAGCTATTGGGCTCATCTATCAAGCAGCTTTGAAATACAAATCGGTCACTGTACAAGCGGGACTTTTAATAAATGCAATGAGTCCAGCCATCGGTCAAATCGTACGGTGGCGGAGGAAAAATCTTTACATGCCCTTGGAACGGAGAAAAACTATTGGTGGAAATAAAGCGAAAAAAATCTTTACATGCCCTTGGAACGGAGAAAAACTATTGGTGGAAATAAAGCGAAAAACTATTGGAATGGAGAAAAACTATTGGTGGAAATAAAGCGAAAAACTATTGGTGGAAATAAAGCGAAAATAACACTGACGCCAAAATAAATGGTAAAAATGCACGGAAAAGATTGGACGGACGAAATCTTCTGCACGGAAAAGATTGGACGGATGAAATCATTTGTATCGTCTTTCGAGGAGTTTCAGCGTTTCAGCTGTTGATAGTCAAAAACAGGGTCGCTCTTCTCAAATTGGATACGCCTTCCACGTTAAAAAAAATAAAATATAATAATAATTTATATAGAAATGTTAATAATTATAATTTATAATATTATTATATATTATATTTTATATAATATTCATTATTATACTTATTTTTAATTGAATATTATATATTTTTAATATTTAATATTTCTTTATATTTATTATCTAAATATATATTAATTTTATTAAAAATGATATTTAAATTATATTAATTATTACATATACATTATATATAATATGTATTTTTAGAGAGTAAACTTTTGGATACAAATGCGTATATTTTTCTTTAGGATTATACTCATGATCCATCATCAAAAAGAGGAAAAATGATAGAGAAAAACATACACAGTTGTATCCAAAAGCTTACTCTCTAACTTCATGGACTATGGAAAACTAATACCAACTATATGTATTTTTATCCATAATATTATTTGATATAAAAATATGTAATATTATTACATATAATATAATATATAATATGTAAATATTTTTACATAATATATTATTTAAATTGATGTATAAGAAATTTAATGATTTAACTAGTTTTCTAGAGAGATGAAATGGAAGGGGTGGAAGGTGGTGGATAGATAGGGAGAGATAGAGAAAAGAGAGGGAAGAGAGAAGGAATGAGAGATATAAGAAAAATAAAGAATGAGAGAAAAATATACACAAAGAGATATAGGATTTTGACAATTAACAATTGCTACTCACCCTAAAAAATAAAAGACAATAAAACTTGTTAGTCCTTGTATTTCCTAGATTAATGGCTCGGAAGTTCAGAAATTCTTGGTTTAGTTCATTTTTTAGTTTATATAATATTTTGATTGACATCACCAAACTCTCTTACTAACATATTTATTTCAATTATTCTTGGATTTAGTTTTTTTTTAGTTTATATAATTTTTTGATGCACATCACCAAACTCTCTCACCAAAGTAATGTAATCACTAGAGATTAACTATCAAAAAAGCATTCAAATTTGGGGCTTCAGTTCAACAATAAAATATCTAAGTAGTAAATTTTCCAATGGAATTTAAATTTAATTTCAACTAGAGAATTTATAAACAATTAAATTAACTATAACCTAAATGTTAGATTGATAGTTACGTACATGTTGGAGGCCATTTCATTTTTTTTTTAATCCCTTATAATATGAGGACCCCCAAATTAGGATGTGGATAAGGAGAAGATGCCCTTTGCAAGAAAGATCCCACATCCACAATGAGGAAAAATATCACAGATTTTGTGCAATTTCCATAACATTGACAATAGTTTCAAATGAATTTTCCCATGGAATTAAATCTTAGAGGGAAGAAAATGGAAAAGAAGAAAGAGGTGGAAGTAATGTTCTTAAAGGATATAATTCTTGTGGTGGAGGATAGAAATCCCTACACATAGACTTCAAAGGTCACCTTGAGCTCTACAAATATAATGATAAGAGATATAATGAGAAAGAGAGAAAGAGCTAGAGGAAGAAAATAATGTGAGAGAGAGAGAGAGAGAGATATGGAGGAGGGAGGATAGAGTGGGGAGAGGTAAATATAGGCACATAGAGAGTGATACATAAAAAAAAACTAGCAAGGTAGAATTTTATGGATCAAGTCAAATCAATTACAAACTAAGACACAAAAATGATTTAGAGTACATATTGTTCTTTTAAATAATCCCTCAAATTTAGTTATGAAATTTTGTATGCAACCTTTATATGTGTAAATTATTCATTAAGAAACCCAAGGATCAGCCATGTTTAGAAAAAAATAGGGTTAATATATGTATAGAAAATATTAAAAAAATAAGACATACGAAAAACCATTAAAAAATAAACTATGGTTAAGATGGAATGACAACTTTAACTCTATACACTAATTAATAGTGTTAATAATTTATATTTCCACTACTAAATTGAAAACAAAATGTTATTTACCTTTAATCTTTCATTACAAGTGTACTACTAAAAATATGTGATGTCCATTGAACATACATTTGGAATAGGGAAAATAGAGAAGGATAGAAAGAGATAAATGAGAAAGAGAGATAGGGAAAATAAACAAAAATAGAAAAAAAATTAAATAGAGACAGAGAAAGAGAGAAGGGGAGAGAGAGAGAGACCATTTTGTGTCAACAATCCAAAAATGACATATATGTGTGTGTGTTTATATATAGAGAGAGAAATAGAGAACAAATAGAGGGAGAGGAGGAGAAAGAGATATAAAAGAAAGGAGAGAGTTAGAGAGGTAGGGAGATAGATAAAGAGGGAGATGGAGATAGATGTAGTAAGAGAAAAGGGGAGAGATGGAGAGGGAGAAGATATAAGAGACATAAATGGAAAAAGAGATAGATAAGAGAGATTAAATTTTGATTAGTCATTTCATGTCAACAATCCAAAGATGACACATGTTTATGAAGAGTTAGAATTGAGGCATAATAATTTTTGTAAGGACTCAAAAATTTACCTTTAAGACCTCTCAATCGATAGGTTGTGCATAAAAAATCACTTAACAAACTCAAAATTGACCTCTTGCATTACCTCACTATATGTTAACAAATGATGAACTCAACAAATTATGTAAAATGGAATGAAGAAATAATAATTAAAAGTTATCGTTTCATATATGTTGATGAATTATAATATATATATACCAGTTTAGTTCCCATAATATCACCTCCCATATTTTTACATAGTTAATTTAAAATTATATTTATTTTTATACCATGTAGATCAAAATTATACCTCCAACTTGGGTTTCATTGTACCAAACTACATCAAAATTGTTGGAATCCCATTGAAGAGAGAAGAGGGAAACTATTGGACCAATCTTGAGCTAATTATATCAACAATTTTATTACCAAGGCTAGCTTTTGGACAAACAATGCCATTAGATGATAGTATTGATAATTATATAAGAGGGAATATATATATAGAAAAAAAGGGAAAGGGGGTATGAATTCAATCAATGTGGAATGATGCAATGGCCTAGGATTCAAACACCGGGCTATCCCTAATTTCATTAGAAAGAGAGGAGATCACAAAATGATAGGATTATCTTTCAACCTTGAGGTGAGTCAACCCTATTTTGGATCTCTTGGGTCTCTTCTTTCTTATGACATAAATTATGAATGAATTGCAATGTTTTGGAATGATTTAAAGTGCATTAACTAAATAAATTATATGACCTAACATTTGAAATGCAAAATTCTATGATAACAAAAATGGAAATGACAATTTGCAAGCATATCTGAGAAGGGCAAACTGGTGTGCACTTGTGATAAAAAGTGGGTTTCAAGACCTATAGCAGGATTGATTTTCCCTAGGGCGAATGGGTCCTAGTGCAAGGGTCCAAAATCAATTTTTGTAGTCCTCTGATCCCAAATCTAAGCTTTTGATTCCTCCAAGTTTGAATGTCAGAAATCCAAAAAAAAATCTATAGGTGAGTTTCTGTAGCTTGACAACAATGATGACAACTTATGCAACTTTGCAAAATTGCTCCTTTGATCAACTTTAGTCCTTATACACCTGTAAATCTGCACATACAAAGAGAGAAGCAAAAATTTTGTTTTTTGGTGAATGAGGATCTGCCTCAGTCAAACCCATGTTTGGTAATTAAACCTTGATAATAAAATAATGACAAAGTGAAGGAATTGATGAATGAACACTTTCTTGTTACAACTCACCAAACCCTTAATGGTTTCCCTTAGAGGACTGAAGTCAAACACATCGTGCTCTAAGGATTGGACCTTGCATGAATTGGCTTGATTGATTGATGCTTGAATGCTTGAAACTTACATCACAATATTAGTCCCGAAACATGACATGAACACAACTGAATTTTGACATGGTGATATGATCTTGATTGTTGTTGTAGATGAATAATAAATTTGGTCTTCAATGCTCTTGACAATTATTTTTGTTATAGGATAGCTCTCATAAAGTTTAGATTTTGAATTGATAAAATAAATGTATTTATAGTTGTTTATTTTATTTCCCAAAAATTATATTCCAAAAGTCGACACTTGAAACTTGAATTTGAATCATTAAAATACCACCAAAAACATATTAAAATTTGGGTCTTAGGACTTAAAGAAAACACGTTCACCCTTGAGTGAATGGGTCCTAGGACCTAAGTCCAGGACACTCAATTTCCAAGATGTTTTAATTAATGTTAACAATTATTTAATATAGGTTTCTCATTTGGAAAATGAGAATAATAAGGCTTTGGAATACATAATTTAATCAATTAGAGGCTTAATTAAGGGGATGCAAACATAGTGTGAAATTGTAAAGGTATAAAATTTTCTACACTATATATGTATAAAGTGGAAGAGAGGAGTAGAGTGAGAGAAAGTGAGATACAAAGGGAAATAGATAAAAATAAATATAGAGAGATAGAGAGGGAGAAAGAGTTACAAGAATATAACAAAACAAAGAGAAAGAGATTAAGAGAACAAGATAAATATGGAGAGGGGGAGAGAGGAAGATGTTCCAAAGAGGGTAAATAAAGAATGAGAATGATAAATATATATATAGAGAGAGAAGAATATAGAGGGAGAGAGATAGAGCAAAAGGGAGAAAAGAAAGAGAGTTAGAGGAATATAGTAATATTGATAGAGAGATAGGAATATAGAAAGAGGGATAAATAGAGGGGAATAAATAAAAATAAAGAGATAGAGAGACAAAGGATTTAGAGAAAGAGGTCAATAGATAAAGAGAAAAAGGAGGGAGAAATAGAGAGAGAAAGGATAGATAGAGGGGGAAATAGATATTGACAATGTGACAAAAGATAAAGAAGATGAAGTTTTAATAAAAGAGAAAATTGTAAACTTCTTAAAGTCACAAAGTTCACAATTTTACAAACTTTGTGAAAGTTCTCTCTTTCTTTCTTTCCCTCTCTCTCTCTTTCTATCCCTATCTCTCCCTCTCTCCCTCCCTCCCTACCACTCCCTCTTTCTATATCTCTCTACTTCTATCTCCTCTCTCTATTTCCTCCCCTCATCCCTCCTCAATCTATTTATTTATATATCCCCTTCCTTCTATTTGTCTCTCCATATCTCTCTCACTCATATACACGTGATCTCTTTATCTCTATCTCTATCTTCTATCTCTCTTTACCTCTCTCCCTCTCTCGATCCTCTCTATTAATTATCTATCACCTTCTTTCTCTCTCACTCTTGCTCTCTCTATATCCCTACCTCCCTCTCCCCCTCTCTATCTATATCTTTATATATCTATTTGAGCTCTCTATCTCCCTCTTGTTCCTTCTCTCTATGTCTTTTTCTCTATCCTCTACCTCTATCTCCCTATCTCCTTATCTCTCTCTCCCTCTCTAGCTCTCTGTAACTCTCTCCATTTCCCTCTCTCCCTCTTTATTTGTTATCTCTCTTATTCACTGTGTCTCTCTCTCTACCTATATCTCTCCCTTTATCTCCCCCCCTCTCTATCTCCCCCTTCTCTATCTCTACCCATCTCTCCCTCCCTCCCTCTCTCCCTCTTCCCATATCTATCTCTCTATCTTTGCCTCTCTCCCTTTTTCTTACTATATATCTTTATCTATCTCTTTCTCTTCCCATATATCTCTACCTCTCCCTCTTTTTCTCACCCTCTATATCTCCCCATATTTCTCTCTCCCTCCCTCTATCTCTCCCTCTCTCCATCTCTATAATTTGTCTCTCTACTTATCTCTATTTTTATATCTCTCTATTTGTATCTTTGTCTCTATCTCCCTCTCTCCCTCTCTCTAAATCCACTTATAGATCTCTCTCTCTCTCTCTATCACTCTAGATCTCACCATCTATATCTCTTTCTATTAATACATCTCCCTCTTCCTCTATATATCTCTATCTCTTCCTCTCTATCTCTCCCTACTTCTATATATTTATCTCTCCTTGTACCTCTTTTGATCTCTCTATCTATTTCTCTTCCTCTTCCTCTCTCCCTCTATCTTCATCTCTATAGCTATCTTCCTCTATCCCCCTCTATCTCTAGACACGTCTCCCTCTCCCTCTTCCAAGACCTCTATATCTATATTTTTTTCCTCTCTATCTCTATCTCTCCATATTTATTCTTCCATCTTTTTCTTTATCTTTATCTAAATGGCCTATCAATTGACCTCATATATTGCATAAATGTATGCAAAAAATAGACCAATTTTTTTATTAATTGACCTTCAACTCCTCTTCGATGTACCCATTGCATATCAAGGTATGATTGCTAGTTTTAATATTTGTTTTACTTTTTATTATTTTTATGTGTATTGTAATAAAATATTGATATTTTTAACATTTTGTTTTAGTTATTTTATTTATTATTTATTTAATGGTAAAGTAAATTAAAGTATGTATTGTTCAAATGTACTTGTGTGTTCATAAGTATAGGGTTTTGAGCTTTTTGTTGGTACTTTTCTCATCTTCTTGACATCCCTATCTTTTGTTGTTGATATTCTTTTTGGATTTTCCAATAAGGAATTTTTCGTTTGAGTCTTTTGAAATAACAACCATTTTCTTTATTTTATGGACTTCTAACTTGAATATCGAGGATGGTGGAAAAGATCATGGTTTGTGGTGATGAATGCATGACCTTTGACTACAAATTATGGCCTCTATTAATCTCCCTACCGAAATTCAATATGAAACTAATGGCCTTTTAATTAGTCATAGAAATCTCACTACTACTCATTTCTAACTAATAGTTCCTTCTTTGTTTCCCCTTTATTATTTAATGCATATACTTCAAGTTATGTGCATTGTCATTTGTAACAATGTGATGCAAGAGGGTACTCCCCTCTGCCAACCAACCAAATTCACTTGCAAAATTTCACAAGCAAGACCACTTATGCAAATTACAAATGAACAACATTCTGCCAATCTCACGATATCAAACATACATTGATATGGGTGAAACTCTATCCTAACATAATCCCAACTTGTAGAAAAATAAAATAGACTTTATTAACTAGCTCTTAACACACTGTGAATCCATACACATACCCATATACTCAACTCTCCAATCTAAGTCTTCTCACCTTTAACAATTCTCCAACAGCATAACCACTTCACTGTATATGCATTCTTCTTCTTCGTATGTCATGCCCCTGTTCATGACTTCAATCTGCTAGCATTATGAACTAAATGGAAGTTAGATTACATACTAATCCCCTTCTTAATTCCATGGTTCGATCCCTTTCTGAGTTCCCTATTACGGATCATTGAATTTCAAACATGACATTCTTCTTTGCAATGACTTATCAAAGTTTCACTTTATGCAACATAATTTAAATGCACTACATGCCCCTTATCTACTGACGACAGCGGTGGTATTTCACTTCTATGGACACCCTATCATCCCTACGTAGCCCGTTCACACCTCTGTGTCTCTAGAATTATGCACTTTCAACCTTTACTTCACTCACAACCTCTTCATTTTCTATTTGTTTTTCCCACTACAAAATGATGTGCATCAAGTTTTAATATGCCTTTTTCTCAAGGCAGTCTCCTTGGATTCTAGTGTTGTCCCTTGTTCTTCCTCTCTCCTATGCATCTTCTCTTCTCCCTCTCTCTTGGAGACATCCCCTATTCATTTTTTTAAATCTGCATAAAAAAAACCCAAAGGTATACGACTGCCCCTTCATATTCCTATTGAGCCTTCTCCCCAGGTGTCGACCCTCTCAAAAGTCATCTCTTTTTTCCTTTTCAAACAATTCACTCATACTTGTTAGCTTTTCATCATCCAATGCAGACAAAATGTGATAAGGCACAAATTTTAAGATGTATAGTATCTACTAGATGAAAAACAAGATTAGTTTATTCCTTCAATTTAAATGTCTTAAGTCGATTTGGTTTTAAGATTTGGTTTTAAATGGAATTGTCTTTACATCTTCCGCTTTATATATATTTGAAACTTTCCAAAGCCTTTGACAAATCTTTTAATCGTATAATCTACAATCATTACATTTTATGGAGTCCCATCTTCTCCTTGTAATTGATAGCATTCAAATGATCTTCCCTTCCAAATGAGTTGATACCCTTGCAAAAACATTCAATGTTCGAAGAAATTAACATTAGCGCATGTGTTGATCCACGCTTTCAAACGGTTCATGTGTCTGGTCTATGCTTTCACTCTTTACATACGTGTTTACCAAGTAGTCACAGTCACATGTCTATCACCTTGCTAGAGTTTCATGGTGAAGTCGAAGAATTTAAGAGGTTTAGGCACTGGCCAAAAGAGAGAAACCAACAATAACAAACCAAAATTGAAAGCAAACCAACAACATTTTTTGTTAGTGTTGATCACTTGTCCGCTTGTGCGCTCCTGCACCAGACACGCCGAGTAGAAATATTGTGAGCATGGGCTCACAATGATGGTATTGAGTGATGGAATCACTCTTTGAGATTGTAAATAATCTTCAATGAACTCCATCACCGTATCAAGTGCCCCAAAACTATTTCTTTCACTTTTTCTAGAATTTCTCCAAAATATGGACCACCTCTCTCAAGCAACACAACATCTTCCTCCTTTTTCCCCTCATGGACTCATATCCACCAAAGCCTGACCTCCTCTGCCAAATACTTTCCACACTTTTCTCCTCCGCTATGGGTTCAAAGCCACCTCTAACCATCCACCTCCACCAAAATCTTGCAACATCCTCTTCCAACTCTACACACAACCACACGACATCTGCTACATTCTTTTGTCCTCTACCCATTTCACCTTCTACGACTACATCCAAAAATGAAGTAACATCACACAATTGATTTACCTCATCTTTGCTCACAACTGCAACATCAAATTTCACTATGACATCTTCCACATCCTCATCAGCTACAACTTCTCGCTCTTCTTTCTTCACTGCACCAACGAGCTTCATCACCCATTCTTCCTCAATCGTCAGCAAATGTGCTAACAAATCCTCTTTGCCATTTGCAACGACCTCTTCACTGCTCACCTCAGTCCTTTTTTCTTCTCTCCTCAGTCCTTTCTTCTTCTCTCATCATGCCTTCCTCATGACATGTCTCGGCTGCTACTTTTTCCGTTGGGGCTACTCTTTCATCTTTCTCCATCTGACTTAGGCTGCAATACACCTTTTTACTGTCTTCTTTCTTCGTCTCACTCTTCTTCACCACTTTTATCTCTCTTACCAACACTCTTTTCCACTTTTCTTCAAACCATCTTTTCCATCACTTCAAACATTTCATCTTCCACATTCTCTCAATACTGCTCCCAAAATAGTATTTGCATGAGTCTCCTCATGACCCAACCCATCTTTCCCGTTGCAATCTTCCACAACTCACATTCTTCATAACTTCTAGCTCTCTGCTGCTCAGAACTCCTCCACCCGCAACAACCCTCTTGAGATTCTTCTCAACCACTTCACACACTTACTTTCTATGTGTGAACTACCTCCCTGTCAACAATCTATTCACACAACAACCACAAGTTTTAGTTGATCCTCTCCACTCTCAGGACTACCCGCTCTAATAATATTTGATGCAAGAGGGGATACCAATTGATGCAAGAGGGTTATTGGTGCAGGAGCACCAACCAAAATATAATCATGTTTTTAATGTATTGTTTTTTAATCTTTTTGTTTTGTTATGTAAGGTCTCAAACACCATGGATAATGTGTATGAGGACCTTTTTAGAGTGTAGGTAAAATTAAAAATGAATTGGGAAGTCTTTTATAGGCGTTTCCTAAGTTTTTGGGAAAAACTGGAAAACACACTGTGTTTTCGAACAGATTAGTTTTGGCCATTTTTGGACTCGGTAATTTAAACCTAACTGATTCCTTGCGTGGGGGATGGAAACCCATGACTTTTGAAGGTGGAAAAATATCTTTTGGAGTTGGCAGTTTGTGGAGAATAAGAAGAGAACAGTGATTTTCATGTAAAAAAGATAGTTTTCTAGTTTTTGCGTTTGAACAGCAGAGAAATGAATTAAATAAAGTTTTTTGTTGGTTTGCTGGCATGTAAAGGATCCTATTTTCAGTTGTGTTTTTCCATTTTAAATAGTGTTTCCATCGCTTCCTTTCTTTTTAGTAATTTTTGTCTCTTTCTTTTAATTTGTTTTGGACTGGTAAAGACCAGAAAAATGGAGATTTAACTAGTTTCCTGCCCGTACCTGGAAGTATGGGAGTAGAGGAAGCTAGGTTAGTCTCCATACCTGTACATAGTGTAAATAAAGAATGCTTTTTGAGAGTTGTTAGCATGCTAAGTATCTTTTCCTAGGCGAGTTATTGTTGCTCGGTTGGGAAAAGGCAGTTGGAAATAAATCCTAATGTGCAGGGGTGACTAACTATTGGAAACCCAAGGCGTAAAAAGATTGCTGGAAACCTTGCAAAGGCCTGACAGGTGGCAGGAGACATTTCCAAGTCCTCTGGAGGCAGAAGGAAGGAGTATTTAACATTCTTCTTGAGGGAAAAGACTTAGTTCTTGTAGCCTTTCCAAACCCTAAGCTAGGGTTTAAGGAAAGCGATAGGAGAATAGAGTTTGGAGCTTGGATAGTGAGCATTCCAAGACTGTTTTAAATGCAATAAAACCTATGCATACCCCTGCAACGTTGTTAGGAGGATTTAGGAGGTTGACTAGTCTTTAGAGGGATTAAGGGCTAGATGGAGAAAATGTGGAAAAGCACCAAGAACTCATTAGAGGCAGCAAACTGGAAAATAAGCACCAAGAATTGTTTAGCAGCAGCAAACTGGAATTGATAGCAGGGTTGGCAAGTGACTAGGGGTGCCTATTCACTTTTAGGACCTATAGGTTGAGTGGTGGAGCGAAACACCAAGGGGTTGTCTATCGGAGACCCAGAGCATTGAGATTGTGAGTATCTCAATCCAACCCTCGTTCTATCAGATTGGTATCAGAGCAGTGAAAGATTTGGGAAGCATCTTATATGTCAGAGGAAGTTGAATCAAGTGAACCGCCCAAGATGGTGACAAACACACAGTTAGCCAAGATGGTTGAAGAGCAAGAAGAGGATAACAAATCCCTAAAGGAAAGAATAGAACAGCTTGAAGAAGCACTAAACAAGGTGAAATTGGAAGGCAAAGTGCCAAAAGAAGAAGAGGTTGCAGAGGAGGACAAAGTCCCTGAACCTGACCCTGTCTTGGAGGAGGAGCCTTTCTTGAAGGCATTAAAAGCCCTAAGTGGAAAAGGACTTGAGGGTGTACCACTATTCCATGGAAAGATGGATCCCGATCTGGTCTTGGACTAGATAGATGGAATGGAGAATTACTTCGAATGTGATGGAGTCAGAGAAGCACAGAAGGTGAAGGTTGGAAAATCAAGGTTGAGAGGATCAGCGTTAACTTGGTGGAAGTTTATTCAGACTGAAAGGGAGAAAGAAGGTAAGCAGCCTATATCAACTTGGAAAGGAATGGTTGCAAAAGTGAAAAAAGCCTATATGCCAGATGATTATGAAATTCAGCTCCACAAGAAGAGGCAGAGTTTAAGACAAAAAGATCAAGATGTCAACACCTACACTGAAGAATTCCAGAAGCTTTGTTTGAGATCAAATGTGGCAGAAGATGAGAGCCTGAAAATGGCTAGGTATCTAAATGGATTGAAGTGGAACATACAGGAAGAGATGGCTTTGCTCAGCCCTAAGACAGTCCACCAATGCTATCAGCTAGCTATCAAGATTGAAGAGAGGAATAAAAGGAAGCATGATCAGTCCTCTAAGGGTAGAGGAAGAGGCAGAGATCAAAGAGGACAGCGTGGAGGTTACCAAGGAAGAGGTAATGAACAAAGAAGCCAAGGTGAATCAAAGCTTACTGAGCATGGAGGTGAAACCTCATCAAGAGGAGGATTTAATAGAGGAAGAGGACCTCAAGGGGGTTCAAACAGAGGAAGAGGAGCAGGCAGAGGTAACTCTTACTTTGCCACCATGAAATGCTATCACTGTAATCAGCTAGGCCATCCAGCTTATAGATGCCCGGAGAAAGCTTCATCTAGCAATGAGAAAAGAGTAGCTTATGCACAAGAGGACACCATGAGTGTAAAGACACCTGAGATCAGTCATATAGAGTCAGAAGTAGGTGAAAATATGATGTTTAATAGAGTGCTGATTAGACAACTGGTTAAGGAAGAACCCAAGCAAAGGAGAGCTTTGTTTAGAGCAAGGTGCAAGATATTAGGAAAGGTATGCAAGGTTATTGTAGATTCTGGTTCTACGGACAATATCATCTCTGAGGAGGCAGTAAATAAGTTAAAATTGCAGAAGGTACCTCATGCCAATCCCTACAAAGTCACATGGTTGAACAAAGGGCAGAGTGTCTTAGTGAATGAGCAGGTTACAGTGGAATTCTTGATTGGAGGCTACAAAGACAAGCTGATTTGTGATGTACTGCCAATGGATGCATGCCATCTTCTTCTTGGAAGGCCATGGCAATATGACAGAGGTGCTGTTTATCATGGAAAGGAGAACACCATTGAGTTCACGAAGGATGGGAAAACTTTCAAGCTGCAATCATTGGTTGAGGATGATGAAGGGAAGTCCAAGGTTCCAAACATTATGTTGAGTAGTGGCAAGGAGTTCATCAAGGATCTACACCAAGGGAATGAATGGTATGTGATCATGATGCAGCCCAAAGAAGAGGAAAAGGCTAAAAGGACAGTGTTACCAGCAGCAGTCCAAAACTTGCTTGACAAATACAAGACCATAGTGAGTGATGGAACACCATCAACTCTACCACCCAAGAGAGCAATAAGTCATCAAATTGACTTCATACCTAGAGCCTCATTGCCTAACAAAGCAGCATACAAACTGACCCCGGAGCAGAACCAAGAGGTGGCAAGACAAGTGGAAGAATTGCTGAATCAAGGTCTAATTCAAAAGAGCATCAGCCCATGTGCAGTCCTAGTTGTTTTGGCAACAAAAAAAGGAGGTAAATGGAGACTTTGTACTGATTCTAGAGCAATTAATAGCATCTCCATTAGGTATAGATTTCCAATACCTAGAATTGAAGATTTAATGGATTGCCTTGGAGGTGCAAAATTCTATACTAAGCTAGATCTTAAGAGCGGGTATCACCAAATCAGAATTAAGGAAGGTGATGAATGGAAGATAGCTTTTAAGACAAATGATGGTTTGTATGAGTGGAAAGTGATGCCATTTGGCCTCTCAAATGCCCCTAGCACGTTCATGAGACTAATGAATGAGGTGCTTAAGGATTTCACAGGGATTTTTGTGGTAGTTTACTTGGATGACATACTAATTTTCAGTAAGACAGCAGATGAACATTTGAAGCATGTGGAGATGGTACTCAAAAGGTTGCAAGAAGAACAGTTGGCAATCAACCTTGAGAAGTGTGAGTTCTTCAAACAAGAGCTTGTGTATCTAGGCTTTGTGGTATCCCAAGGAACGCTGAAGATGGATCCAAGTAAGGTGGAAGCCATCCTAAACTGGCCTACACCAACCACAACAACTGAGGTAAGAAGTTTTCATGGTTTGGCTCAGTTCTATAGGAAGTTTATAAGGAATTTTAGTGGTATATGTGCACCAGTGTTAGATACAATCAAGGGTGGTCATAAAACAAAATTTAAGTGGACACTAGAGGCTGATAAAGGGTTTGAAAAGCTGAAACAAGAGGTAGCAACCCAACCTATACTTTTGTTGCCTAGTTTTGATAAGTTATTCACAGTTGAGTGTGATGCAAGTGGAGTAGCAGTAGGAGGTGTCCTTAGTCAAGAAGGTAGACCTGTAGCCTTCTTTAGTGAAAAACTCAATGAAGCCAAGCAAAAATACTCCACCTATGATCTAGAACTTTATGCTTTAGTGTAGTCCCTTAGGAAATGGAGGCATTATTTACTCCCCAAAGAGTTTGTGGTTTTCATGGATAACCAGGCACTTAGTTATATCAATACCCAGGAGAAGTTAAGCAATAGACACTTGAAATGGATGGAGTACATTCAAGCTTTCACATTTACCATTAAGCACAAGAAGGGGCAACAAAACAAAGTGGTAGATGCATTAAGTAGGAGGATGTTGATAGTCCAAGAGATACAGCTGAAAAGCATTGGATTGGAAAGTTTTAAAGATCTCTATGGTGATGATGAAGACTTTTCCAAAGCCTACAAGGTATGTTCAGACTTTGCAAATCATTTTCACTGTCAATATGCTGATTATACATTGCAAAATGGGTTGTTATTCAAGGGAAATCTGTTATGTGTCCCAAGAGGATCAATGAGGGAAAATCTGATCCAAGAGAAACACAATGGCAGTCTTAGTGGGCATTTTGGTATTAACAAAACTTTAGAGCTGGTACAAAGGTTTTATTATTGGCCTAAGTTAGCATGAGATGTCAGAAAGTATGTTGAATAGTGTGTTGTTTGCATGAGAGCCAAAGGGGGAGCCAACAATGCTGGGTTGTATCAGCCCTTGCCTATTCCGAACAGACCATGGGAGTGCGTGAGCATGGATTTTGTGGTAGGTCTTCCCAAGACTAAATATGGTTTTGACAGTGTTTTTGTAGTTGTGGACAGATTTAGTAAGATGAGTCACTTTATTCCTTGCAAGACTACACATGATGCAAGTTATATTGCCCATCTATTTTTCAGGGAAGTTGTAAGAATCCATGGATTTCCATTGAGTATTGTTTCTGACAGGGATGTGAAGTTCATGAGCCATTTTTGGAAAACATTATGGAGCAGATTGGGAACTAATTTGTCATTTGGATCAGCTTACCATCCTCAGACCGATGGTCAAACCGAGGTGGTTAACAGAGTGTTAGGTAACCTATTGAGGTGCTTGACAAAGGAATATGGACAAACCTGGGATATGGTGATTTCCCAAGCTGAATATGCATATAATGATAGTGTGCACAAAACTACAGGGAAAAGCCCATTCGAAGTTATGTATGGGATGCATCCAAGGGGAATTTGTGAGCTCATAGACCTTGGAACAATGGAGAATAGGAGTGGACATGCAGAAGATTTCAGTCAGACCATGAAGGAGATTCATGAGCAGGTTAAGAAGACAATCACAGCAGCAACACAAAAGCTGAAAGATAAAGTTGATGAGACAAGAAGAGATGTGCAGTTTCAAGTGGGTGATTATGTGATGGTTCACCTCAACAAATCCAGATTGCAGAAGGGGATTTCCACCAAGTTGCAAATGAAGTGGGTAGGACCATGCAAGGTGTTAGCTAAGTATGGAAAGAATGCATACAAGGTAGAACTTCCATCGGATTTGGGTATATCTCTAGTCTTCAACGTTGCTGATTTGATCAAATATAAGGGCACAGTCAGTGTTGAGGTTCAGAACATTCATGAGGTCTTCAAGGACATCAGCAATGTACCCCTACCTAATCAAGAGCAGCTTGAGGCAGAGTAGATCTTGGAGTCCAGGGTGAAAAAGTCAACAAGGAATAAGGTATACATGGAGCACCTTATCAAGTGGAAGAGAAAACCTGACTCAGAGGCTACATGGGTAAAAGAGGATCAATTCAAGAAGCTTGGAATTGAACTGAAACTGATCCCTCCTTCCAGTTCTTAGTCTTTGTGCTGAGAGGGGGAGAATGGTGCAGGAGCACCAACCAAAATACAAGCATGTTTTTAATGTATTGTTTTTTAATCTTTTTGTTTTGTTATGTAAGGTCTCAAACACCATGGATAATGTGTATGGGGACCTTTTTAGAGTGTAGGTAAAATTAAAAATAAATTGGGAAGTCTTTTATAGGCGTTTCCTAAGTTTTTGGGAAAAAATGGAAAACACACTGTGTTTTCGAACATATTAGTTTTGGCCATTTTTGGACTCGGTAATTTAAACCTAACTGATTCCTTGCGTGGGGGATGGAAACCCACGACTTTTGAAGGTGGAAAAAGATCTTTTGGAGTTGGCAGTTTGTGGAGAATAAGAAGAGAACAGTGATTTTCATGTAAAAAAGACAGTTTTCTAGTTTTTGCGTTTGAACAGCAGAGAAATGAATTAAATAAAGTTTTTTGTTGGTTTGCTGGCATGTAAAGGATCCTATTTGTAGTTGTGTTTTTCCCTTTTAAATAGTGTTTCCATCGCTTCCTTTCTTTTTAGTAATTTTTGTCTCTTTCTTTTAATTTGTTTTGGACTGGTAAAGACCAGAAAAATGGAGATTTAACTAGTTTCCTGCCCGTACCTGGAAGTATGGGAGTAGAGGAAGCTAGGTTAGTCTCCATACCTATACATATTGTAAATAAAGAATGATTTTTGAGAGTTGTTAGCATGCTAAGTATCTTTTCCTAGGCGAGTTATTGTTGCTCGGTTGGGAAAAGGCAGTTGGAAATAAATCCTAATGTGCAGGGGTGACTAACTATTGGAAACCCAAGGCGTAAAAAGATTGTTGGGAACCTTGCAAAGGCCTGACAGGTGGCAGGAGACATTTCCAAGTCCTCTGGAGGCAGAAGGAAGGAGTATTTAACATTCTTCTTGAGGGAAAAGACTTAGTTCTTATAGCCTTTCCAAACCCTAAGCTAGGGTTTAAGGAAAGCGATAGGAGAATAGAGTTTGGAGCTTGGACAGTGAGCATTCCAAGACTGTTTTAAATGCAATAAAACCTATGCATACCCCTGCAACATTGTTAGGAGGATTTAGGAGGTTGACTAGTCTTTAGAGGGATTAAGGGCTAGATGGAGAAAATGTGGAAAAGCACCAAGAACTCATTGGAGGCAGCAAACTGGAAAATAAGCACCAAGAATTGTTTAGCAGCAGCAAACTGGAATTGATAGCAGGGTTGGCAAGTGACCAGGGGTGCATATTCACTTTTAGGACCTATAGGTTGAGTGGTGGAGCGAAACACCAAGGGGTTGTCTATCGGAGACCCAGAGCATTGAGATTGTGAGTATGTCAATCCAACCCTTGTTCTATTAGTTATCCCCTCTGCCAACCCACCAAATTCACAAAACAAAATTTCACAAGCAATGCCTTCTCTTATGCAAAATTACAAATGAACAACATTCTTCCAATCTCACAATATCAAACATACATTGATATGGGTGAAACTTTGTCCTAACATAATCCCAACTTGCAAAAAAATAAAATAGACTTTATTAACTAGCTCTTAACATTGTGAATCCATACACATACCCATATACTCAACTCTCCAATATGAATCTTCTCACCTTTAATGATCCTACAACAACATAACCACTTCACTGTTTATGTTAATTATAAAACAAGCAGAGAAACAAAATAAAAACAGAAAATAAAGAAAAAAATAAGAAACACAAATTTATAGTGGTTTGGCAATTGCCTACATCCACTCTCAAGCAGGGACTAACTCTATTAATCAATCACCATCATCAAGTACATGATTTGCCATATATTTATACAAAGCTCTTCAAATATGAAGAGATGGGAGAATACTAACAAACATGTGACCGTTGGGCTTCACATCTCAACAATCTTCCCTGTGAAGTCCAACCAACACAACCATGCATTGTAATCCCTTGCATTTCCACTTCGAACTCACATTACAACCAAGCCCATCGAAGATTTTAGTTTTTCTAGACTTGGAGTGCTCATTATTGTCTCTTCAAATTCTTTGAACTCCTCAAACACGTCTACCTCTCCATTTTCTTCGATTTCTCTGTCAAACTCATCGTCTTTGGCATCTGAAGGTAAATCGAATGCTTACTCTCCCCTTATTTCCTCCTGCCTCGCAACATCATCCTCCAAACTGATATACCATTGAGGCTTAATCATTGGTTCCACAACATCATCACTCGATGAACATGTGCCTAAAAACATCTCATTATCTAGAGAGCCTCTGTAAAGACCCTTATTTTCCAAAGCTCCAATTACTGCCACTCTGGCACCAAACCACTTCATTCCTTCCAATTCCAGACCCCCATTGCTATTTATCAAGCCTTTATCAGTGAATATATTTGTAAAGTCTAGATTGTGATGCTTACCTAAAGCAAAATCATTTGGATCATGCAATGGAGTTATCTTAACGTTCCAAATTTTGGATTAACGAGCTCTGAAGGCTCAATAGATAAAACTCCATCAAGGCCAATGCTATCAATTGCATCAGCAATCATAGTTCATACAAAATCATCATTCCCAACAGAAATTGATGCTATAGCTTTTATGTCATCTCGTCCTTTAATAGGCTTGACCTTCTCAAGCTCCTCCACAATCTTCTCTACTGGCAATAATGTATCAATATCAGCTAGAAATATAAAGGACAGGGCATTCTTCTCAGCCTCCATGACATAAGTCAGGTTCCCAATTCCATGTGCACATCTACCCCCTCCTCAACAGAGAATGATGTGTGCTTCTCAAGGAAATTCTTGAGCTTGTGCACATCTACAACTGTTTCTCTCGCTTCAGAATGATGGGATCTTCCGCTAGGGCTTCGTCCATGCCAACTTCCACAAAATTCTTGACTCCCATGGGCCTAAGAGTTTTCTAGGAATAATACGATCCTCCCCACCTCTGGTTTACAACAGAGGACAATGCATATTGTCTAAGCGATCCAACCCCTAATTCTATTGAACAAATCTTATGCCACAAATTTGGCAGCCCCCGTTGAAGGGCATCCTTGACCAAAGCCGATTGACATCTTGACATTCCTGCCATCGCCTGGTAGTTGTTTATGCCTGTTGACCCCAAATCTTACCGCCCTCGAAAAATAGAGTGAGGGGCTCAGAAAAGGCCCTGATTGATTCAGCTCCACTTGGGCATCCCGTGACATCTGCACTGGAGCGCTCACAACGTTGCCACATACACTTGTCTGAATCTCTTCCTCTACACCAATAGGCTTGACCGGCTCAAACTTTGCGACACCATTTCGAGCTTTCGATGCTAGATCCGTAATCGGCTTGGGTATGGGATTTTCTTTTGGAGCCCACGATACTTCCCCATCACATGAGGATTCATTCTCATCCAAAACAATTCGTAGAGCACTTTCAGACCTTCCCTCATCGTGTTCCTCTACCCCTTCTTCGTCTCTTGCTTTCTTTCTCTTTTTGGATTGCTTGCTTATTCTATGTTTAGTGCTCTTCTTAAAATTGTCATACTCCTCCTCATAATAAATAATATCAACAGTCTCTACAAATGACATTTTCTTCTTTCGTGTTGCTCAATCATCTTCTACCTAAGGCAGCCTATCCTCAAACCAGTACTCGTCATTAGGAGCCCTGTCAATTCCTCTTCTGCAATCACTACCAGATTCCAACATGCCTATAAACTCTTCAATTTCCAAAGTGCTAAGAAATTCTTCAATAATAAATTGTTCTAACAACTTTCTCCGACCATCCCAATCATACAATGGCGAATGTGAATCTAGCTCCCAAACTTTGATACCAATTGTTAACTATAAAACGAGCAGAGAAATGGAATAAAAACAAAAAATAAAGAACAAAATAAGAGACACGAATTTGTAGTGGTTTGACAATTGCCTACATCCACTCTCAAACATGGAATAACTCTATTAATCGATCACCATCATCAAGTACATGATCTGTCATATATTTATGCAAAGTTCTTCGAATACGAAGAGATGGGAGAATACTAACAGACATGTGACTGTTGAGCTTCACATCCCAACGGTATATGCATTCTTCTTCTTCATATGTCATGCCCCTATTCATGACTTCAATCTGCCAGCATTATGAACTACATGGAAGTTAGATTATATACTACTCCCCTTCTTAATTCCATGGTTTGATACCTTTCTGAGTTCCCTATTGCAGGTCGTTGAATTTCAAACATGGCATTCTTCTCTGCAACGACTTATCAAAGTTCCACTTTGTGCAGCCTCATTTAAATTCACTGTGCGCCCCTTATCTACTCATGACAGAGATGGTATTTCACTTCTGTGGACGCCCTATCATCCCTACACAGCCCCTTCACACCTCTATGTCTCTTGAATTATGTACTTTCAACCTTTACTTCACTCGCAGCCTCTTCATTCTCAACGCACCCTCTTCATTTTCTATATGTTTTTCCCACTGCAAAATGACGTGCATCAAGTTTTAATATGCCTTTTTCTCAAGGCAGTCTCCTTGGATTCTAGCGTTCTATCTTGTTCTTTCTCTCTCCCACACGTCTTCTCTTCTCCCTCTGTCCTGGCGACATCCCCTGTTCTTGTTTTTGAATCTGTATAAAAAAAACCAAAGCTATACGATTGCCCCTTCATATTTCTATCGAGCCTTCTTCCCAGGCGTCGACACTCTCAAAAGTCATCTCGTTTTTTTTCTTTTCAAACGATGCTCTCACTCATCCTTGTTAACTTTTCATCATCCAATGCGGACAAAATGTGATAAGGCACAAATTTTAAGATGTATAGTATCTGCTAGATGAAAAGCAAGATTACTTTATTCCTTCAATTTAAATGTCTTAAGTCAATTTGGTTTTAAATGGAATTTCCTTTACATCTGCCAATTTATATATATTTGAAAGTTCCCAAAGCCTTTAACAAATCTTTTATGCGTATAATCTGCAATCTTTACATTTTATGGAGTCTCATCTTCTCCTTGTAATTGATAGCATTCAAATGGTCTTCCCTTCCAAATGAGTCGATACCCTTGCAAGAACATTCAACGCTAGAAGAAATTAACATTAGCGCATGTGTTGATGCATGCTTTCATACGGTTCATGTGCTTGGCTTATGCTTTCACTCTTTACATATGTGTTTACTAGGCAGTCACATTCACATGTCTATCACCTCGCTAGAGTGTCATGGTGAAGTCAAAGAATTTAAGAGGTTTAGACACTGATCAAAAGAGAGAAACCAACAAGAACAAACAAAAATTGAAAGCAAACCAACAATATTTTTGGTTAGTATTGATCACCTGTCTGCCTGTATGCTCCTACACCATAGTGGGATTGATTTCAAACCACTTCAACACAAGTATCTACACATGCCTTTAAATTTCTTTTCAACCAATCCATTGCCCCCCTTAAGATGCAAGTGCTAGTTATTTTCATTTTCAATTTACATATGTGACAAAATTGTAAGAGCTAATATAGGAAATTTGTCATGAAGCTCAACCCAAGCATTGGAATCAATGTTGTTAAAGCCTTGACCACCACCACCTCCACTAAGGTTGTGGGAATTTTTATCTCCCTCTATTCCCATGGTCATGCTTTTGAGGAGGATTTTGATGACAGTGAGAATTACAAGGTCCACTTAACTAATAACTTGCAAAAGGTATTTGCTCAATTATCAAGAAGAGTCTGTAGACAATTCACTATCAATTGTACTTTTTTGTCTTGCACCTCATTAGAAGTCACAATATTTTATTACTTACAAAAAATAACAATTAATAATATAGTTAAAATTTGTAGTTTTTTTTCATAATTGAAAAAGAAGTTTTATGTGATAATTTATCAAATTTAATTGAATGTATAAATAACTTGATCAAATACCTAAGAACTATTTTCTATGTGAAATCTTCTAAAACAAATGGGTGAAAAATGGTATGAATCCATTTATAGCTAGACTAATCATGAGAGCAAAACCAAAAAGGTGCTTGAATGTATTAGGGTGGCAACAAGTAAGGAACAAAGGATCTAAGAAATTCTTGAGTATAGAATTTGGCCACCAATCGATAAACTTGGGTATAAAGCACACTATAGAAAGTGTCACATCTCATTTTCATTTAATCTTAGCAAACAAATTTTTAATGTTTTAAATAAACTAATTAAATGTGCGCATTTTCAATGTTTGGATATGATGTAGTAAATGTGATGGCATTATATTTGTATGTTACTACATGACAATTAGTATTTCATTTTTTTGTGTAGAATATTCATGACTTGAGCTATTATCTAATTGTTCATAATGTTTTGCACATGTTTGTCAGTTTTAAATAATTGATTAATAATATTATAAAATTAGTTATTTTGCATGTCTTATGTCGTTGATATTTTAAAGTATTATTATTAGTTGTAAATATGATAATTTGATGTAGGTTAGAAAAATAATAATTAATAATATAATTAAAAATTAATAATATAGTTAAAAGTGGTAGTTTTACCTTTCACAATTGAAAAATATTTTTTATGTGGAAATCTATCAAATTTAATTGTAATGTATAAACAACATGATCAAATTTCTAAGAACCATTTGCTATATGGAATATTCTAAAATAAATGGCTTAAAGAGGGTATGAATCCATTTCTAGCTAGGGTTTACGAGACAAAACCTAAAAGGTGCTTGAATGTATGAGAATGGCAAAAAGTAGGGCGTAATGAATGATAAATTATTGAGTGTAGAAATTGGTCAACATTAGATAAATGATGGTATAAAATACACTATAGAAAGTGTCACATCCAATTTTTATTTACTCTTAACAAACAAATTTTTAATGTTTTAAATAGACTAATTAAATGTGTGTGTTTTCACGCTTTGATAAGATGTATTAAATGTGATGGCATTATGAATGTATGTTATTATGATAATTAGTATTTCATTATTTTTTCCAAATATTCATGACTTGAGTTGATATATGGTTCTTCATAATGATAATGTTTCACACACGTTTGTAATTTTTGATTGATTGATGAATAATATCCAGTAAAATTAGTTATTTTGCATGTCTTATGTAGTTGATTTTTAAATTTTTATTATTAGTCAATAGTTATGATGATTTTGTTGACCCCTTTGACATTGTTTTGGCATTGATGTCAAGTGTTGTTTTGGCATATGACATTCATTGCATAACATGGTCAAATTGGTTTGGCACACATTCAAGTAACACAGGGCAGTAATATTGGCATATGGATTTCCAGTGATATTTATCATATCTTGCAAGGTTTTGAACAGTCATTTTGTATTTAATGAGATGTTTTTATATTATCATAACTTTGATAAGATATCAATATATTGTCAAAATCACTTCTTTGGTATTGATCTATTTGATCATGGGCATAACATTATTACACTTGTCTTGGAATAGTTGGGATTGGCATCATATGAGTATAAGGTAATGAAAAGGTTTTTTGACTGAGTTGTACATTATTCTTATTATCTACAAAGGAAATGTGATTGCTTTGATCACCATTAGTGTTAAATATGGAACTTGACAAGTGCTTTGTTTAGCAATGGTTATCATGCTTTGTTTTTACATGGTCAACATCTTTGTATTTGGCATTAGTTGACACTATACTCCTAATGAGTACCGAGCACATGAGATGGTCGACACCACTTTAAGATAAGGGTTTCAATTTCAATGGAATAAGTCATATTACATTCGATTCTATTTCAAGTGATTAACTTGAACATGTATCGACACTTTGTAACAGGTAAACAGTGGCATTATGAACAAAGGAGTTACCAGCCTCTTTAGGGTAAACAAGAACTTTCAGTGACATGAGTATATCGGGCATAAAACATTTTTATGTTTTATTTTATATAGTTTGCAGTTTGGTTATTGAGGTTTCAAACTTAGGGTTTGAATGATAATGGGAATTTTTGAAAATTCTAAGTGTAATGATGAAGTTTTCAATTTGACAAAGCTTGACTCAAGCTCAAACAATGGGGTGACTGAAGCTTGAAGTTAGGCGGTTATGTGTCCCCACAATTTAAGGGAATGACATAGATTTTTGGAATTGTGCAAATCGGTTCTTAGGTGATATAATTCTTGGTCATTGCTTTTCCTAATCGGTTATATGTTGAAAAGGTTAATGTTTTATTAAGCAAGAAAGGAAATTAGTTTTGGTCTTGGATAACCCTAGCATTTACATGCCATGGGTTTTTGATAGCTTACAAAGAATTTTTTACTTGATCGGGCATTAATAATGTGGATTAGGGTTTGTTGCTTTGGTGTTTTGCACACTCGATTTTGTAGCACAATGTTGATCATGTTTTGTTATCTTAAAATTGGTGTGCATCTTGCATTGGAAGTTCTCGACGGTAGGTATTACTGTGGCAGTTATCACTAGTCGATGGTTCTTTTAGTTTTGAGCTCGATTATGAGTAGCTTTAAAGTATATAAAGATATCTCTAGAAACATGTTTTGGTTGGTTGAATACAATGCAAAAACCACATAGACAAAATATGTGAATTGTACTTATTGCTATTATCACACCATAAGTAATTGTTGAGCAAAATGCAAAAATCTATTTTTTTTGTAAAAACTGTGTACAAAAGAGTGAAGAGTAACTAATATACTTTATGTTTTAAAGGTGTTAGTTTTATGAATCTTTGGGGCATAGAATATATTAGTGTTAAGGTGTTGTAATGGTTTGTAAAGAGACAAAGTAACCCTCTATAGTTTTTCTTTTCATGATTAAAAATGTTTGGTAGCCAGTAAGGCTTGTGTTGCCAGTGAGGCATTTGGTAGCTAATGAGGCTTAGGTTGCCAGTGAGACATTTTTGTAGCCAGTGAGGTACCTAATTTTTTCTGATTAAGCCAATGAGGCAATTTTGCGAGTGGTTTTTTTTATCCCTAGAGGGTTTTCCACTCATGAAAATCAATTGTGTTATGGTGTGATTGCTTTTACTGATTATCACTATTCTTGCTCAAGTATTTTGCATTTAAATTGTTCTGATGTTGCATTCAATCAATGAAGGATTATATCCTTGACAGCTTATAAGTACAAATTGGTGCAAACTTGTTAAATCAAATTGAAATTTCTTGTTGTTAAAACAAGCTTGATGCTCTACATTTATGATGTTGCATTAAATAGTCAAGTTGTTCGAGTCACACCTATTGTAAAGACAAATTCTTGAAAGATTAATTCAAGGCTTTTTGAATTTTCCATACCATTGATTCACCCCCCCCCCTCTCAGTGGTATCATACTCCAACAAGTGGTATCAGAGCCATACCCTTACAAAAAAGTCTAACAAACTTAAGGGGTTCTTGGTAATGGAGTACTAGTTATGGAAAATTAGGAAGGTCTTTCTACCTCCAGAGCACCATTATTTGATGGTGCTAGCTATGCTTTTTGGAAATTTAGAGTGAAACGTCATATAAATTCTCTTGGTTATGAGGTTTGGTATGCTATTGAAAATGAATACACTAGCACATCAACACCTTCTACTACAGACCAGAAAAAAGCATATGAAATGATGCTAGGGTTGCAAATGCCATTTTTGTGGGTTGACTAATGATGTGCTGGTGAAAATCATGGATTGTAAAAGTGAAAAGTCTATCTGGGATAAACTGTCTAGTATTTATAAAGGTGATAAAAAAGTTAAAGCTAAATTACAATCTTTCAGAGCCAAGTTTGAAGGTCTAAAGATGACCGAGGAAGAGAAGGTATTTGATTACCTTTTAAGAGTTCAGGAAGTTGTGAACTCAATTCATGGTCTTGGTGAAACCTTAGAAGAAAGTCTAGTTGTTAAAAAGGTGTTAAGATCATTGTCAACTAAATATGATCCTAAAATCGTTGTTGTAGAAGAAAGAGATTTTAAAAAAATCACTATTGATGAACTACATGGTGTCTTCACAACCTACAAAATGAGAATGTGTACTGAAAATCCCACTACCAAATAAGTTTCCTTTAAGTCTATGAAAAAGGATATGACATAAACTTTGATCTAGAGAAACTAGATGACAATGAGTCTGTCCTTATAAGAAAACTAAAAAGAGGATCTAGTACCTATATATAGGGAAACTCCCTTTTAAATGTTTTAATTGTGGAAAAATTGGGCATTATGCTGCTCAATGTCCTAACAAGGACTCTGAAAGTGATGAAGAAGTAAATAGTAGACAGGGAAAGAAAAAACAAACTAATTCTAAAAAGAAAAGTGTTTTTAAAAAGAAGAAAAGTCTGATTGTTGATGTAACCAACAGTGGTACAGATGCATCCATTGATGAAGGAGAAGAAACCCTGTTTATGACAATCATTAATCCAAATCAAGATCATAATGAAGAGATTGATAACATTATGAACAATGGATCAAGAATAGAAGAATATCTCATATTTAGAACACCTCAGTTTGAAGGCACCAAATTCATTTTTTGGAAACGTAGGATGGAGACCTATTCATCTTCCTTAGGATTTGATGTGTGGGAAACAATGAAGAAAGGTTGTTTAGTATCTACAACATCTCCTTCTACACTAGATGAAAAGAAGGCTCTTGAATTCAATGCTAGGGCTATGGATGCTATCTTTAATAGTTTTCCAAATGATATTATTGCTAAGGTTATTTATTGCAAGGATGCAAAGGAGGTTTGGCACAAACTGATTGAAATGAATCAAAATGGTGAGTTGCAGGAAGAGTCATCCTCAAAAATTGATACAAGTTGTGACACATCTGAAAATGAAGATGGTTTTGTTGACAAAGAAGAAGATTGTTCTGTAAGAAATTATGAAGTGGTTGATCTTGAGGGTGGATTAAGATGTGCTTTATGAGACATTAAGAAACTCAAAGAGGAGGTTGTGGTGAAGAAGAATTAGGTTCAAAAAGACACTAAAAAAGGTGAATAATTCTGAAAAATAAATTGCTAATCTGAAACTTCAAATTGAAATACTAGAAGTTACTAAAATGTAGTTAGAAATCAAGGAAAAAGAATGTTGCACTTTAGAGGAAAAAGTTGCTAACTTGAGGAAATAACTTGACATGTGTGATAGTAGTAATAAAATGACAGATCTTATAGGTAAACAAAGATATCATAATGACAAAACAGGTCTTGGTTTTATAGAAGGTCACTACTCTCATTCTGGTAAATCTCAACATGACAATGTGACAAAAGAAAATTCTTTGAAGCCATCAGTTGTGTCCAAAAGGAGTTCAAACAAATAGTGTGGAAATCTCATATATGTAGCAAAGGGTTACAAGTCCAACAATTTGTTACACAACAAAAGAAACCAAACATTTCTTCCAAAACATCTTTTGATACTGCTAAATCAAAGTTGATTTGGAAACCAAAGAAGATTGATGAAAAGACAGAGGTTATGTTTAGTCAAGCAACCTTATATTCCAAGGTGAAAAATGAGTGGGTTTTAGATAGCGGGTGCTCACACCACATGATAGGTGATAAAAGCAACTTTCTCAATTTTGAATATTGTGATGGTGGTTTAGTATGGTTTGTTGGTTTAGTATGGTTTGGAAATGATGATTGTATTCAGATCATTGGGAAAGGTACAATTTCTTTGGATGATAACTTGTCTTTGTAGGATGTGTACTATGCAGAAGGTCTCAAGCATAATCTCCTGAGTGTAACCAAGATCTGTGATCGAGGTTTTTATATTTTTTTGATGCTCTTGGGTGTGAGAATAGAAAGAAAATAGGTGAAATTGTTGCTACAGGTTCAAGAACTCAAGGGAACATTTATAATTTGCAAGAAACAAAATGTGTGAAAATAGGTGATCAGTTGAGGGAGACAATGGATGATCTTCCTCATATTCCTCTTCACTAAATCATCAATGTGTGGTTTTAGGGTGCTTTTCAAGTATCATTTTACATCCCTATGGTTGGTAGTTGCATTGGGTTCTATATTTGCGGTACTGTAGGTCACAAGTGTGTTTCTGGCTTATCTAAAATATGGTTTTTGATCCTTACAAGTTTCAATGATGAATATGTGACAATAATAAGGTGGTTCAAATGAGTTATCTGCTTGAACAATATACACTAGTGTATACTGTGTGAAGTTTTTGAAGGCTCAAAAGACAATTTTAATAGTTGATTGCATATGTTTTTGATGAAGTCATTATTTTGCTCAACAGTATGTAATGTTCCCTTTTATACGAAGTTCTAGAATTAACCTAAAATACCAAAATGTTTCATGAAATAAGGAATTCAATCAGATTAATTATTTATTTAATATAGTGAAGCAATATTAAAGACATTTACTTAACCATTGTTCATTAAAGAGTACATGCAATTTAACACTAATTCCATAGTTTGCTTGATTAAATTAATGAAATGAAAAGTATCCCAAACTATCCTCTATTATCCTCTAATCCAAAAAGGGGAAGGAGTGGACCATGCACAAGGATGCCCTTAGCGCCTCTCTTCTCAACCCAAAGGTAGTCAACAAACACCTGTTGTACTGACTCCCTTAGCCCCCCTGGGTAGACCCATAGTCATCCAGGAGAGTGGTATACTTCGAAGAGATCCTAGTATCTGCTCTCCTTCATGGGTGTCCAAACCTCCCCTCTTATGATTTTTAGGAAAAGAGCATAGTTTGATGATTTATTTCTCTTAATAAGAAGTATCACTAAGTTATGTTTTATTGCTAATGCCACTTCTACTTTAAGAAATCAATATTCAATACTATCTATGTTGGAATATTACTTCTTTGATATTATATTAACAGTGAGCAAGTAATCAAAGTAGGTACATGGCTCAACATACCAGATTTCCATCCAACTATTTCAGCCTTCACCGTATTTGAACGAGTATCTTTGTTTCAAATGTTCTTTTCCAATTTGCATCTTTGTATCTCTCTATCTCCAGAAGTGTTATGTCTCCAAAATCATTGTATTTGCAACCTCAACACCACGTGGGCTTTAAAGAAGGATGGGGAAAGCATTAAGGAAAGTGTCTTCTCACCTGTAGAGTCGCATTGCTTCAGAGAAGCCCATCAATGAGTTCTGCGATGTGTTCTGGAGGCACGACTTAGGGTTGTCATTGCTTAACAAGCCATTCAAAATCTCTTTTAATTATCGGGTTCTCTTGTAAGAATATAACCATTATACTTTAATGAAATCCTTATGCATCATTCAAAGATTCAAGTCTTCTGAGGTTAATTTATTAATAATAATATGTTAGTTGGGTAAGTGAAGGCTTGTAAATAATTTATAATTATTATTGATAATTATTCTAAATGAATATTAAACTTATGTAACTTTGACATTTATTTTTATTTGTTTATTTGTAACTTAATAATATCACAACATATTTTCTTTTGTAATGATAATTTATAAATACCTTGGTAAGAATGAATATTTTATTATACATTTGTAGAAAGAGAAAAGAAGGGTTATGACAGCCCAGCCTCCCTAAGTTTGCTTGTCCCCAACCAATTTTAGGTTTGGATGATCCAAGATTCCTGCTCCTTCCCAAGTTGCATCTTCGGTGGGTAAGCCCTTCCATTTGACTAAATACTCCTAAAAAGACCTGCTTCTTAGTCTTTTTTCATGCATATCCAAGATGAGCTCTGGTTCGAGAATCAACTTCCCCTCATTATCTAACGAGGGTAGTTCTATACTGGGAACCACATGTTGCCCCAAAAATTTCTTGAGGCGGGATACATGAAACATGTTATGAATCTTTCTTTGTGTGGGAAACTCTAATTCATATGCCACTTCTCCTATTCTTCTTAGAATCTTGTAGGGCCCAAAGAAACGAGGCTTAAGCTTTTCTTTCCCACTGACTTTAATGGAAGACTGTTTGTAAGGTTGTAGTCTCAAAAAGACCAAGTCCCCCACTTCAAATGTACGTTCCTTTCTTTTCTTATCAACATACATTTTTTGTTGATTCTGGGCTTGATGGAGGTTGTCCCAAAGTGAGTTGATAATGTCCACATTTTGCTGCACAAAATCTTTGGCCCCTACGACTCGACTATGCGCTTTGATCAAATCCCCAAAGGAAGTAGCCTCATATCTGTACAATGCTAGGAAAGGACTCATATCAATAGACATATGATGAGTAGTGTTGTAACAATATTCTCCTAAGCGCAACCACTTGATCCATCCATTTTTTTGTCCCGTGACATAGTTCCTTAAATAATCCTTCAACCATTTATTGACGATTTCCGTCTGCCCATCCGTTTGTGGGTGATAACTGGTGCTCGAAGTTAGTGCTGTTCTAGCCAATTTGAATAATTCTTGCCAAAATAAATTGAGGAAACAACTGTCTCTATCATTTATAATATTTCTTGGTAGACCATGCAATCTAAAGACTTCTTTGAAGAACATATGAACCACCTAAGGAGCCTTAAAATCCAATGATATAGCCATAAAATGAGCATACTTGGTTAGACGATCCACCACAACATAAATGCAATCTTTGTTTTGGACCCTTGGTAGGCCAGTGATAAAGTCCATGGAAATGCTTTCCCATTTTTGATTTGGTATAGGAAAAGGTTGAAGTAGTCCTGCTGGAAATACATGTTCTTCTTTATTCCTTTGACATACCATGCATTCTCTATTATGCCTTAGTACATCCTTTTTTAATCCCCTCCATGAAAATCTCTCTCTAATCTTTTTGTAAGTTTTGTAGAATCCTTGATGCTCTACCAAGGGGTTATCTTGGTAATCTTTCAGAATTGTTGCCCTTACTTTTGATCCTGGTGTAAGATATATCCTGTTTTTGTAAAGGATAAGTTCATCTATTACTATGAAGTTTTCATCTTGTATCTTCCCTTCCAAAATACTAGTGGAGAAGGTGTCTTTGGCATATTCAGCCATTATGTCTGCTTTCCATTCAGAAGACAGCTGTTACCGAACCCAAGTGGGGTCTTCGCGATAGGGCGTCTACAACGACATTATTCTTTCCTTTCATAAACTCAATATCAAAGTTATATGCTTGAAGCTTACTTACCCATTTATGTTGTCTATCATTTAAATCTTTTTGGTTAAGGAAGAATCTTAGACTGTTGTGATTAGTTTTCACGGTAAATTTCCCACAAATAAGGTACTACCAATTTTTTTCCAAAGCATGCATTATTGCCAACATTTCTTTATCATAGATTGAATAGGCTCTTTCTGATTCTTTAAGTTTCCTAGTCTCAAAGGCTATGGGGTGCCTTTTTTGCATTAACATAGCACCAATTCCTTCTCCTGAGGCATCACAACATAATTCAAAAGGTGACGAGAAATCTGGTATTGCCAAATACTGGACATGAACTCATGACCACTTTGAGTTTCTCAAAGGATGATTGGGATTCTTCTGTCCAAGTAAAAGCTCCTTTCTTAGTTAAGTTTTTCAAAGGGGTAGTGAGTTTTGAAAAACCCTTGACAAATCTTTGATAGTAGCTACACAATCCTAGGAATCCCCTAAGGTGTGTAAGGGTTCTAGGCTTGGGCCAACTTTTAATGGCCTCTATTTTTTCTTCATCAACTTTTACTCCTTCTGCACTAATCTTGTGACCAAGATACATAATTTTTTCCATCCCAAATTCACATTTGGACATTTTTGCAAACAGGGAGTGTTGTTCAAGTAACCCCAATACTTTGTCTATTTGTCTTAAATTTTCTTCCCATGTTTTGTTGTAGATCAAGATGTCATCAAAAAGTACTAGTAGGAATTTCCTCAATTGTCCCCTGAAGACATGATTCATACAAGACTGAAAGGTGGCCGGGGCATTTGTGAGGCCAAAGGGTAAGACTAGAAACTCGAAATGCCCATAATGACACTTGAAAGCTGTTTTGTGAACATCTTCTGCTCTGACCCTTATTTGATGATATCCTGAGCAAAGATCTATTTTTGAAAAGTATACTGCACCATGGAGTTCATCTATCAATTCATCAACCCTTGGGATAGGATATCGATTCTTGATTATTTTCTTGTTAATTGCTCGATAATTTATGCACATTCTCATTGTGCTGTCATTTTTCTTCACAAGCACGATTGATGAAGCAAAAGGGTTAGAGCTAGGCTGGATGTGCCCCATTTCCAATAATTCCTTTATGGTCTTCTCAATTTCCTCTTTATAAGCCCTTGGGTTATGGTAGGGTGTGGTAATAACAGGCTTTGCCCCCTCTTCAAGTTCTATAGTGTGTTCAAATCCTCTTTTCGGAGGTAATCCAAGAGGTATATCTTCAAATACTCTTTTGTGTCTTCTAAGGATAGGTTTAATATCAATGTGAATGGATTTCTTTTGTGAAACAAACTTATCAAGTATCATGCACTGTGCCATCCATTCACTTTGCCCCTTCCTAGACGTCATGCCAACTAAAATCTTAGAAATATGGTAAAGTTGTTGCTAATGAATATATACATATATGACTTATCAAAGTTGATATTATTCTTACCTTACAATTTTTTCCATTTTCTTGGATGAAACCATCCTAGGTGATCCATCAACTAAACCTTTGAGGAGGACCTCTTCTCCTTTATGTGAAAATCATAGTTCCATCTTTGGAAGATCCAAGGAAAACCACCCTAATGAATGTATCCATGGGGTACCCAAGATTATGTCTGTATCTCCCAAAATAACCATGTAGAAATCCTCTTTAGTGGGGTGCTTCCCCAAGGTTGTGTCCAGTTGCGGAATCTTCCGGTTGCAAGAGGTAGTGGAACCATCAGCTAAGGTTACTTGAAAACCCTTAAATTCTTGAGTTCCAAGTTTCAACCTTGATGCTAGGTTTGTGTCAATGAAATTGTGGGTTGCCCCACTATCCATAAGAGCAATTACCCTTTTCCCTTTGATTGTGCTTTTAATTCGGAAAGGGTGATGTTTTGAGGCCCTTGAGATGGCTGCCAAGGTTCCTTTTTCTTCTTCACTATACCTTATCTTCTTGTTAGGTCTTTCATATTCTTCTGGATTTCCTCGGTTCCCACTATCTTCTTCATCGGAAAGGACTCCCATGTTGTGAGCTTGACTTCTACACCTATGACCCTTGAACCATTTTTCTTTGCATCTAAAGCACAAATATTCTTTCTTAAGTCTCTCCCTTTCTTTCTCAAGGTCCTCTTTTTTACACTTATGCCCCTTATACCATTTTTGATTGCAAGTGTAGCATAAATCTTTCCTACATAATTCTGCCCTTTTTCCATTAGGGAGGTCCTTCTTATGTTTATCTTTTTTGTAAGGGAACGACTTAGATGACTTTACATGTGTAGATGTATCTTCTAATGTGAGTGCTTTATCAATGGCATCATCTAGAGAGCTAGGTTTTAAGGCACTCACCAATCTTTTGATGGAATCCCTTAATCCCTCAACAAAAAGGTAGGTGAGGCAGTCTTCATCAATCCCTTTTACCCTTACAGAAATTTGTTGGAATTTAGAAACATAATCCTCAACGGATCCTTGCTACCTTAAGAGGATTAATTCCTTGAAGTCCTTTTGAGGATGTTTCCTATCAAACCTTTTAATAAGTTTTTGAGTGAATTCTTCATAAGATATTTTATTGTCACACCCTTGTGTGAGGGTGCCATGGAGCCACCATTCGTGAGCCAACCCCTCAAGATGTAATATAGCAAATTGCACCACATCCTCCTCGGTCATGGGACTTAGATTTAGATAGGTATTCAACTTTTGTATCCAATAGTAGGCTGTGATTTTATTTGACCCATCAAAGTTTGGTAGAGTTAATTTGTTAACCTTTTGTTTAAGATCTTTACTTGATTGTCTATCCTCTTTTTGGGGAATTTCTAGCTTCCTGGCTTCTAAGAAATTTCTAAAAGATATGATCTCTCTTATGTCGAGATCTAATCTTGCATAGGCTGCAATTGTATCCTCCACATTTTGCAAGGGGGGATTGTTTTCTCCCTCCATCATGGTTTCTTTTCTAGGTAGGAAATTTGGTCTTTGAATCCTTGGGTTCGAGGAAGCATTGTTATTATTATTGTTTTCAGAATGGTTTGAATTTGTATCGCTCCCATTTGAACCGTTATTCCCGAGGTTATTCATAGTGACATTCATATCTTGCAAGGCTTGAAGTAATGCTTGGCTTGTTTTTTCGTTTTGCTCCATTAGTGCTTGTGTTTTTCGTTCATTTCTTTCCATGAATGTTCTAAACTCATTCCCTAATTGTTCACCCATGATGTCAATAGTCTTAGGGTTCCTTCTGTGGTAGAATTTCATGTAATAATCCCCCACAAGGTGGCAGGAAAGAGGCTCTGATACCAATTGTAATGTTCCCTTTTGTACGAAGTTCTAGAATTAACCTAAAATACCAAAATGTTTCATGAAGTAAGGAATTCAATCAGATTAATTATTTATTTAATATAGTGAAGCAATATTAAAGACATTTACTTAACCATTGTTCATTAGAGAGTACATGCAATTTAACACTAATTCCATAGTTTGCTTGATTAAATTAATGAAATGCAAAGTATCCCAAAGTATCCTCTATTCTCCTCTAATCCACAAAGGGGCAGGAGTGGATCATGCACAAGGATGCCCTTAGTGCCTCTCTTCTCAGCCCAAAGGTAGTCAACAAACACCTGTTGTACTGACTCCCTTGGCCCCCCTGGGCAGACCCACAGTCATCCAGGAGAGTGGTCTACTTCGAAGAGATCCTAGTATCTGCTCTCCTTCATGGGCATCCAAACCTCCCCTCTTATGATTTGCAAGAAAAGAGCATAGTTTGATGATTTATTTATCTTAATAAGAAGTATCACTGAGTTATGTTTTATTGCTAATGCCACTTCTACTTTAAGAAATAGATATTAAATACTATCTATGCTGGAATATTACTTCTTTGATATTATATTAACAATGAGCATGTAATCAGACTAGGTATGGATCAACATACCAGATTTCCATCCAACTATTTCAGCCTTCATAGTATTTGAATGAGTATCTTTGTTTCAGATGTTCTTTCCCAATTCGCGTCTCTGTATCTCTGTATCTCTAGAAGTGTTATGTCTCCAAAATCATTGTACCTGTAACCTCAACACCACATAGGCTTTAAAGAAGGATGGAGAAAGCATTAAGCGAAGTGTCTTCTCACTTGTAGAGTCGCGTTGCTTCAGAGAAGCCCATCAATGAGTTTTGTGATGTGCTCTGGAGGCATGACTTAGGGTTGTCGATGCTTAACAAGCCGTTCAAAATCTCTTTTAATTATCGAGGTCTCTTGTAAGAATATAACCATTATACTTTAATGAAATCCTTATGTGTCATTCAAAGATTCAAGTCTTCCGAGGTTAATTTATTAATAGTAAGATGTTAGTTTGGTTAGTGAAGGCTTGTAAATAATTTATAATTATTATTGATAATTATTCTAAATGAATATTAAACTTATGTAACTTTGACATTTATTTTTATTTGTTTATTTGTAACTTAATAATATCACGACATATTTTCTTTTGTAATGATAACTAATAAATATCTTGGTAAGAATGAATATTTTATTATACATTTGTACAAAGAGAAAAGAAGGGTTATGACACAGTATGTCATGTCCTCGAATTAGGACACTAAAAATAACTAAACATGGAAATACGACTAAATAAATAAAATATATATTAATATAGTTATAATTATGAGAGATAATATTATAATTATGTATTATCTAACAATTATAACCTCAATAATACCTTAGATAAATAAATGTGATTTAATATTCATCCATGTGTAAATATATATGTGTAATGTAAATATATATACATTTACCTTAAATAAATGAAATAATATAATATAATATGATAAACCTACACACAAATATATAAATCCACATTATTCGTAATTATGTCTTAGACTTTAACACAGTAATAAAATGTTAATCGTAGGTCATGACTTTAAATATATCTATTTAACCTTCAAGCACCACATAAAATAAAAGAACTCTCAAAACAAATGAATTAAGGCATATTGAAGCAACACCCGAGAATGCACGCATGGACAAGGGCTGCGACTTTCTGCAGGGACATGATGGAAAGAAGGTGATCTTTCCATGTGCTGCACCCAACAGGTGCCAAGGTGCGATTTAAAGGCTCATCCTCCATTAAAATCAGGACGACTCAGTAAGTAGCATCTTCTAGTTTTAGCGCTTGGTAATGAATAGACCTTAAAATCAGTTAAAAACAATCCAATATGAATTAAAGAAGTATATATAATTGATAATTAAGAATTAAGGAAATTCATAAGAAGAGTATATATATACATATAATACTCATGCTAGTCTACAAACCTACCACTAATCAGGTACGAGTTAGCCCAGTGTGCACTTCAATTACATGGATCATAGTTAATGCAATATGCACATGATAATTACTATTATTTAGATCATGCTATTAGCATATCATGTTGTAATGAGATATCTTCTCTATTCATAATTGAAATGACATATACATACCTAAGATCTCACAATGATGATAATTCTGAATTGTGATATGAATATATTTATCCATGCCTTATGATAGAATTCCATCTTTGGTACAAGGGAATATTGAATTAAAAGATCATATTTCTAATAGCCCTAATACTTCATCCAATAAAGAATGAAACATTTATATTGTCTTCTATCTTATTGAATACTAGCAATGAAATTTAGGGATCTCTAATGCTTCTAATGTCTCTTCGAGGATTACTGTGAATGCAAAATTTAGGTTTGTGTGCTTCCACTAGAAAGGGGTCATTACACAGTATAAGGAGTAAACATTCTGTTTGAATAATATAGTGTTTTTGGACAGTGATGATCTTCATCTCACAAAACATCGGTACTTTATTGATGACAAGAGGAAATGTAGTATGGTTTCTTATTGCTATCCTAAAGTTCATTATCTTGAGGTATTGTTTAGAGGTGAGCAGTAGACTTGGTGTATCCAAGTTGACAGTGGTATCAGAGCCAAAGGTGCTAGGTTCAAATCCCCTCGGGTAATGTTGAGGGGGGGTTTGTTGGAAAATTTGGTCAGCATTCCCTCAGGATTCATGACATGGACTAATCACCTCCCATGGATCCGTTAACTCTAAAAGTTGTATCAAACATTAATAGGTTAGTCTTTTGGTGCAACGTCAATTGTGGGCCAACAAGTGGTATCAGAGTAGGACATAAAGCATTTTTATGTTTTATTTTACATAGTTTACAATTTGGTTATTGATGTTTGGAACTTATGGTTCAAATGATAATGGGAATTTTTGAAAATCCTTAGTGTAATCATGAGGTTTTCGATTTGAAAAATCTTGAATCAAGCTCGAATAGTGGGGTGACTGAAGCTTGAAGCTAGGCGGTTATGTGTCGCCATAGTTTAAGGGAATGACACAAAATTTTGAGATTAGGCAAATCGGTTTTCAGGTGATATAATTCTTGGTCATTTCTTTTCCTAATCAGTTATATGTTGACAAGTTAATGTTTTATTAATCAAGAAAGAAAATTAGTTTTGGTCTTGGATAACCCTAGCATTTACATGGCGCGGGTTTTTGATAGCTTGCAAAGATTTGTTTACTTGATCAAGCATTGATAATGTGGGTTACGGTTTGTTGCTTTAGTGTTTTGTACACCCGATTTTGTAGCACAATGTCGATCATGTTTTGTTATCTTAACATTGGTGTGCATCTTGCATTGGAAGTTCTTGATGACAGGTATTACTATGGCAGCTATCACCGATTGATTGTTCTTTCAATTTTGAGCTCGATTATGAGCAACTTTAAAGTATATAAAGCTATATATGGAAACATGTTTTGGTTGGTTGAATACAATTCAAAAATCACATAGCCAGAATATGTGAATTGCACTTATTGATATTATCACACCATAAGTAATTGTTGAGAAAAATGCAGAAATCTTTTTTTTTTTGTAAAAACTATGTACAAAATAGTGAAGAGTAACTAATATACTTTATGTTTTAAAGGTTCCAATTTTATGAATCTTTGGGACATAGAATATATTAGTGTTAAGGTGTTGTAATGGTTTGCAAAGAGACAGAGTAACCCTCTATAGTTTGTCTTTTCATGATTAAAAATGTTTGGTAGCCAGTAAGGCTTGTGTTGCCAGTGAGGCATTTGGTAGCCAGTGAGACTTATGTTGCCAGTGAGGCATTTTTGTAGCCAATGAGGCAATTTTTTATGATTAAGCTAGTGAGGCAATTTTGCGAGTGGTTTTTTTTTATCCCTAGAGGGTTTTCCACTCATGAAAATCAGTTGTGTTATTGTGTGATTGCTTTTACTGATAATCACTGTTCTTGCTCAAGTATTTTGCATTTAAATTGTTCTAATGCTACATTCAATCAATGAAGGATTATATCTTTGAAATCTTATAAGTACAAATTGATGCAAACTTGTTAAATCAAATTGAAAGTTCCTTTTGTTAAAACAAGCTTGATGCTCTACATATATGACTTTGTATTAAATAGTCAAGTTGTTCGAGTCACACATATTGTAAGGACAAATTCTTGAAATATTAATTCAAGGCTTTTTGAATTTTCCATACTATTGATTCACCCCCCCTCTCAGTGGTATCATACTCCAATAGATATAATATCAACACAAACTAGCTAATGTCTACTATCATGAGGTGGATGCAAGTTAGACTTTCCCCTCTTACTTGTAGAGAGATTATCATCTGGAAGAGGGAAGAAGATTATGTCAATAAGGCAGTTGCACCATAACCTCCTAAAAACCCCACACACTTGCACAATTTAATAAGTTGATTCTATGTCAAGAATGCACTCGTAGGCATGCAGGGATCTACTTGAATGTTGTCATGAGTTTGTGAATGTATTTTTGTTGCCTTATAATGGTTTTATAAAGTTACTATGTGGTTTTTATTTTCTTTTACAAAAATCTATTGGTAGCACTGTAGTGTGTTTGATATGTGAGCATGTGTCTAATTTGTTTGTCTTTGTTGATGAGTCAATGTTCTATGTGGATACATTCTTTTTTGTTGGTTTGAAAGAGATCTTTTGGGATTATAGATTTAGCCACCTTCCTTTGTTACATTGACTTGGTCCTATTTAAAAAACCAAATTATAAGTTCAACTATTTAATATTATTTATTAAATAAAAATTTTAGCCAAGAGGGTTATGCATAGTGGAAAGGTAAGCTTTGAATGATTTTTGTGTTATGGCATGTGAAAATAAAGTATAGTTTGATTTTTTTGCTAGAGTTTCTAAAAATTTAAGACTACCAAAGTAGGATTTCCTCTTGGAGGGAAAAGTGAGAAATCAAGAAAGGCAAAAATTTTATTTTTTCATGGGGTTTATGGTTGATGAGGTTGACATAATGCTATAATTTTTCAATCCTTTACTTGCCAATAAATTTTTACATGGAGTGGAAGGAGTTTTGGCATTGTTCTGTTAAAAAAATAAAGTGTGTTGTCTTCCATGAAGAGTTTGAAGGTGTAATATGTGCTAAAAATAAGGATTTTGGTTGCATTTTGAAGCAAAGTGAAGAGATTTAAGGTAAGTAAAAAAATCCTTGGGATTTTTTGTTTTGAGAAAAAATGTCGCATTGGAGAGGGTTGTTGTGAGAATAACTAGAGAGAAAAAACTAGTGGAAGAATAAATTTTTCAAGCCACTATCTTAGTAGTATGTGGCTAGACTACAATTATTGGCATAAAAGTTTTAATCTATCTTTGTTTTGCACACTTCAAGTGTTGAAATTATTTCATTAACTAGAAAACCAATGTTTGGTTATTTGTTTCTATTACCTTTTTGTAATCACAAAATTTTGACATACACAGTAGAACATAAGCAATTCGATGGCTATGAGCTTATATCTTCCAACACCAAGCTTGAGCCAATATTATAATCATGATGAAATCTACCTATGTGTGGAGTTTGGAATAACTTGGTGTTGGAAACATAAGGGTAGACAATTGAGAGGGGGGGGATGAATTAGTTGTCACCAAATCTCAAACTTATTCAACTTATTTACCTTATTCTCAGATTTGAACATAATCATGAAAGCATAAATGAACAACACATCAAAATCACACATAACACTAATATTTTTTACGTGGAAACCCTGTTAGGGGAAAAACCATGGTGGAGGTCAATCCACAAGATTATATCCTATTAAAAGTATAAGAAAATGTAAATGGGGAATGCACATGCATTTAGACACATTTCCTAGAGCTCACTACTCAAATACAAAATAGGCTTATTTCCCAAAGAAAACACGTTGTCTTACATAAAGGTTTTGATTAAATCCATCAGATTTTGAACTGAGAAAAGTAGCATCTGCTAATGCCTGGTTATAGTTCTGGTTAAGCACATGAACACTTCTTCACTCTTCTTCACTCTTCTTCACTCTTCTTCTCTCTTTGGTCTTCCTTCGAATGATCTTAACTTTATTCGCACACATGACTCTTACACTTCACACACACACACACACATTCATGCCTTCAAATGATAAAACGATTGCTCTTATATATCCACAACAAGAAATTACATCGCTATAAGTCGGCTCCAAAGAAATAATAAAATGAATATAAACAGTCGGCCCAAATCAATAAAGATTATTCATGCAAATTAACCACAATTGGCCACAACATAGTGAAGACTGAAAACAACATCCTCAAACATGAACCACTTCAATTAATTACTCCTCAAAAATCCACAACACACTTCAACACCTTGTTGGGCAAGAACATGAAAAACATAAACACACAAGAGAAAATATCTAATCACGAGCACAACAATCAATGTAGACGTGCAACATAGATAGAGCACGAACTAGAAACATCCATAAGCATCATGAAACACTAGAGAAGCATCCACAACAACTGAACTTATTGGAATCACATGATCTTCATTCAGGAACACAAACTGAAGTAACAAAAAAACTGTCATAATACAAATCTTCAGAACTCTATCAAGTCTTCACATGGATCTTTGAAACTTGACATGGATAAACTAGATATACTCAACAAGAAACCCTTTAGTCCACATCCTCTGAACAACAATGTATTGATCACACCGACAGAAACAACTTCACTTCGCCTTTGACAACCTGTAGCACTTCTTATTATAATTTTTTCAATATCCTCAACATATATAGCTTCTAATGCAACAATGCTAACATTGTTGACATCAATGAAAACCACATATCAACAACACACCACAATATCCAACAATCTCCCCCTTTGGCATTGATGGCAACACATGATGTGAAAAATGCCATCAACACAACTACTCTTGTTCCTTCTTAGGTTCTGACTCTTCTTTCCTCAACTCTTCTCCAACATGACTCTTCTCCCCTAGAAATTTTTTCACATTAATTTTCTCCCCCTTTGACATCAATGACAAAGATCTCTTTTCTCTACACAAGCTCTGAACCACATATCTGGACACCTGAACATCTGAACATTTGACTAATCATGAGTAGTAGGCACCACGACATCAATCTAAATCAAAATATGATCATGAAATGCACATATTGATGCAAATCAATGCATCCTTAGTTCTGATTAGGAGGGGCAATCACCCCTAAATTCCCTCTAAGATAATCAAAATTATCCTTAGGAAATGGCTTGGTAAATATGTCTGCAATCTGCTCCTTAGTAGGCACATACTCCAATCTGACTTCCTTTTCAATTACTTTCTCTCTCAAAAAGTGAAACTTGATAGATATATGCTTGGTCTTGGAATGCAACACCAGATTCTTAGAAATGTTAATAACACTTGAGTTATCACAGAATATAGCAATAGGCTCATCATACATAACTCTGATATCCTTCAACATCTATTTTGTCTATAGTACTTGAGTACAATTGTTAGCAACAACAATGTATTTTGCCTCTACAGTAGATAAAGACATATCATTCTACTTGTTGTTTAACCATGAAATTAGCTTCTTTCCCAAGAAAAATGCTTCGCCACTAGTAATTTTCCTATCATTCATATCTCCTATCCAAACAACATCAATAAAGGCGCTCAAAGTGAGATCATCATCTTTAGGATACCATAAATCATAATCAGTTGTCCCCTTCAAGTATCTAAAAATCCTCTTCACAACAGTCACATGAAATTCTTTAGGATCAACTTGAAATCTAGCAACAATACATACAACATTCATGATATCAGGCCTAGTTTGAGTCAAATAAAGTAATCCACCAACCATTGATCTATATCTAGTCTGATTTTCCTTTGGAGAATCATCATCAGTTGTCAACTTGCATCCAGTCACCATAGGTGTACCAACTGGCTTTGAATCTTCCATACCAAATTTCTTCAACAATTCTTTCACATACTTGGATTGAGATATAAAGATCTATTTATCTAACTGAGTGATTTGCAATCCTAAGAAATATTTCATCTCTCCAATCATTGACATCTCAAACTCATTTTGCATGTCATTAGAAAACTTCATACACAAGCTATCATCTCCTCCAAATATGATATCATCAAAAAAAACTTCCACAATCAAATCTTTATCATCATTCTTGAAATATAGATTACTATCAACAATACCTTTGTTAAATCCAAGCTTCACCAAGTACTTATCCAATCTAGCATACCATGCTCTAGTGGCTTGTTTGAGTCCATACAATGCTTTCTTCAATAGAAAAACCATATCTTCCTGATCAGTTAATTGGAATCCATCAGGTTGTTCAAGACACACTTCTTCTTCCAATTCACCATTTAGAAAAGCAGACTTGACATCCATTTGATAAACTTTATAGTATTTATAAGCAACATAAGCAAGAAACAATCTCACAACTTCAATTCTAGCAACAGGGGCAAAGGTTTCTTCAAAATCAATACCTTCCATCTGTGAATATCCCTTGCATACCAGTCTTGCTTTGTTTCTAACCACTTCACCTTGTTCATTCAGTTTGTTTCTAAAAACCCATTTAGTTCCAATTACATTCTTATCCTTAGGTCTGGGAGCAAGAATCCATGTATCATTCTTCTCAATTTGTTGTAGTTCCTCTTTCATTGCTTCAACCCAATGTTCATCTTTGCATGCTTCATTCGCATTGTTAGGCCCAGTCTTTGAAATCAAACAATATTCTTCTGCAATCTTTCTCCTAGTCTGGACACCTTTGTTCTTATCACCAATAATTTGATCTTCTAAATGATTCAACCTTACATACCTTAGAGTCTTCTTAAAATGTTCTTCAATTTCAAGCTCTTCTAATCTCTCTTATGTTCTTCTACCTGTTTCTCCTTCCTCTTGATCTTCTTGATTCACTGGAATGATTTGGGCTTGACTTGAGTTCCGACCTTTGTTTAAACTGTCATTCTGATTATTAGACTCATATCCACAGGTTTTGGATAGTGCAGCTATGTCTTCATCAACCTTAACATCTGCACTTTCAACCATTTTCTTCAATCTCTTATTATAACACCAGTAGGCCTTACTTTTAGTACCATATCCCAAAAATATTCCTCCATCACCCCTAGCATCAAACTTTCCTATTTATTCATCTCTTTTGGTATAACACTTGCTTCCAAATATCTTGAAATATCTAACAGTAGGTTTTTGACTAGTCCATAACACAAAAGGAGTCTTACCAGCATCACCTTTGATTTATACACGGTTAAGTGTGTACACAACAATACTCATAGATTCTCTCCAGTAGATATGAGGTACATTTCCTTCCAACATCATGGTTCTAGCAGCATCTAGAACTATTGTGCTCTTCCTTTCCACAACTCCATTTTGTTGAGGGGTCAACAAGTGCAGATAACTGTCTCTTTATTCCATGTTCTTCACAAAAAGAATTAAACTCACCGAAAGTGAATTCACCACCTCTACCTGATCTCAAACATTTAATCTTCAGACCTATCTCTGTCTCAACCATAGCCTTAAAGATTTTGAAATTTTCCAGAGCTTTAGATTTCTCCCTTAAGAAAGTAGCCCACATCATCCTTGAATAGTCATCAATAAGCAACATGAAATACATCTATCCTTGTAAACTTCCAGTTCTAGTAGGACCAAACAAATCAGTATGCACAAGATCCAACAATCCATTTGAATTTTGTTGTTTACTTCGAAATGAAATTCTTGTTTGCTTTCCTAACTGGCATTCTTTGCATATGGCATTAGTAGGTTTCATCAGCTTAGGAAGATCTATCATAGCTTTAATGGAACTTATCTTGACAATATTATCAAAGTTAACATGACACATTCTCCTATGCCACAACCAACTTTCATCAATTTGAACAATCAAACAACTTTTACTAGCAACACTTAGGTGGAAAATATTACCTTTTATTTTTGTACTTGATGCAATCACATTTCCTGAATTTCCCAATATTTTGTACTTACCATCCATGAACTGAAGATTGTATCCCTTATCAACCATTTGTCCAACACTTAAAAGATTATGCTTCAAACCTTCAACATACAAGACATCATCAGTATTATGCTTACCATCAAGAGAAATGCATCCTCTTCCATGGATCACACTAGCTATATTATCACCAAATCCCACAACACCGCCATCATACTTTTCCAAATTCACAAACTTACTTTTATCTCTTGTCATATGATGAGAACAACCATTGTCAATTACCCATTAATCTTTCTCTCCAACTCGAGTAGCTAGGGATTTCTCCACATTTGTACAATTAGTAGATTCAATAGACACAAGATTATTTTCCTTGATAGAAATAAACACAAATTCATCTTCACTTACATTTCCTTTGTCAGATTCATCATCTGTCACACCTTCATCAGCAGCATAGTAACACTTCTTTTGGAATTTAGGCTTGTTAAATCTTGGCTTGGGAACTCTCTCAGGACACCTTGATGCAAAATGACCTATCTTATTGCAAGAGAAACATTTAATAGGTAGATTTCCTTTATACTTGCCTTTTCCTCTGGCTTCTTTTTCACAATCAATGCTTCAAGTTCTTCAAGCTCTCTTTCTTCTTCATCGAGTTGTCTCATTTCATCCTCATACTTGAATGTCTTTCTAGATGAAATTTCACTTGGATCATATCTCTATCTATCTCTTCCAGAAGTAGTGGCCTTGAATGCAGATTCAATCTTAGGAAGTGCATCACCAAATTCACTCAACTCAAAAGCAGTAAGCTTACCAATCAACAATTCTTTGGTAACATTTGTTACAGTCCAGAGCTCTTCAATAGCACTAGCGTTGACTTTGTAAGAATCAAGCAAGGATCTAAGCATTTTAGCAACAATTTCTTATTCTTCTATTTGTCCACCAGCACATCTGATACCACACACAAGTTCATTCACTCTTTGCATGAAAGTAGTAACATTTTCATCATCACCCATTTTCAAATTTTCATATTTCCCTTTCAAACTTTGTAGCTTAGCAATCTTCACATTAGCTTCATACAAGGTTTCCAATTTTTTCCAAATCTCATAAGCAGTCTTCAGATCTATCACATTTTTCATCTCAGGATCAGTCAAAGTACTCAACAATGCCTCCTTACCCCTGATATTATACTTAGCATCCCTGATCTCAACATAAGTAGTAGGAGCACTTTGTGGAATAACATATATATTTTTTATAATGCTCCAGTAGGGTTCGCCAATGCATCTCAGATGGCACTCCATTTGAGTCTTCCATAAAGAATAATTTGTTCCATCAAATCTAGGAATATCTTTCTTATAAGTTTCCATCCTGGATCACCTCAAGCTATTAAACTTCTTCCAAGGAACCACAAGCTCTGATACTAATTGTTGGCAATACAAGGGAAAATAATTGAGAGGGGGGGAGAATCAGTTGTCACCAAATCTCAAACTTATTCAACTTATTTACCTTATTCTCAGATCTGAACATTAATCATGAAAGTATAAATGAACAACACATCAAAATCGCACATAACACCAAGATTTTTTATGTGGAAACCCTGTTAGGGGAAAAACCATGGTGAAGGTTAGTCCACAAGATTATACCCTGTTAAAAGTATAAGAAAATATAAATGGGGAATGCACATGCATTCAAGCACACTACCTAGAGCTCACTGCTGAAATAAAAAATAGGCTTACTACCCAAAAAAGACATTGTATTACAAAAAGGTTATGATTAAATCCATCAGACTTTAAACTGAGAAAAGTAGCATTTTCTAGTGCCCGGTTACAGTTCCAATTAAGCACATGAACACTTCTTCACTCTTCTCTTCCTCTCTCTACTCTACCTTCAAATGATCTGAACTTTATTTGCACATAGGACTCTTATACTTTTCACATACACACACACATTCATGCCTTCAAATGATAAAAAAATCACTCTTATATATCCGCAACAAGAAATTACATCGCTATAAGTCAGATCTGAAGAAATAATAAAATGAATATAAACAGTCAACCCAAATCAATAAAGATTATTCATGCGAATCAACCAAGGTTGGCCACAACATAGTGAAGACTGAAAATAACATCCTCAAACATGAACCACTTCAATTAATTACTCCTCGAAGATCCACAACATGCTTCAACACCTTTTCGGCCAAGAACATGAAAAACATGAACACACAAGAGAAAATCTCAGATCACGAGCACAACAATCGATGTGGATGTGCAACACAGATAGAGCAAAAACTAGAAACATCCACAAGCATCATGAAACACCAAAGAAGCATCTGAAGTAACTGAACTTACTAGAATCACATGATCTTCATTCAGGAACACAAACTGAAGTAACAGAAAAAATTGTCATAATACAAATCTTCATAACTAGATCAAATCTTCACGTGGAACTTTGAAACTTGACGTGGATAAACTAGATATACTCAAAAAGAAACCCTTTAGTCCACATCCTATGAAAAATAACGTACTAATCACACTGACAAAAAGAACTTCACTTCACCTTTGACAACCTATAGCACTTCTTATTACAATTTTCTCAATATCCTCGACATATACAACTTCTAATGCAACAGTGCTAATAGTGACGACATCAATGAAAACTAGATATTAGCAACACACCACAACATCCAACACCTGACTAGGTGTGCATTTTTATTTGGAAGTATTTTAACAACACTCATAATGATATTTTATTATTTAGGCACTTGAAAAAGGGTTTATCAATAGCGTGCTAGAAATAAGTGCACAAAGCTTTTATGCAAATTATTTTAAAAAATACTTAAGTACTTGGTGTTATATATAATCATCATAATGTATTAGTTTACATAAATATAAGAGATTGCATATTAAGTTTCCATTGAAATGTTATATGGGATTTTATGAATGCAAAGGAAATGTGTGTTTTTTTTGTACTTGAACCAATCATATAAGTTTGTATATACATTAGTTTACATAAATCCATGAGATTGCAAGCTAAGTGTTTGCTAAATTGTTGAATTATAGGTTGTGTGAATGTAAAGGAAATTTGTGTTAGTTTTATTCTTGAATTAGTTTTTAAGTGTGTATGTATATATGTATATATATGTACATACATACATACAAATATACATATATATGTACATATATACATATATATTTATATATGTATATATATTTAAACATATATATACCTTATATATGTGTATGTATATACATATATTTGTATATATCTATACATATATATACACATATAAAAATATTGAGTAGTTTAGTGTGTAATGAAAATGCAATTAAGAAGAAAATGAAAGAAGGAAAAATTAATGAAAAGGGAGGCATGAAAAAAGGGAAGGTAGGAGATCAAATTTTAGTGATTATGAACAAATATAGTTTGCAAGCCTTGAGAGAACTTCTTCATGATTTGGATATTGGTGTGGATTTGGGAAAGGAAGGGGAAAATGCAATCAAAATTGTTGTGGATAATGTTAATGTGAAAATTTTGGAGGATATTCTATACATCACAATCCCAAACAATTTCCTTCATTTGAAGGTGGAAATGTTAAAGAAGAATGCAATGATTGCTAAAATCATTGGTGTTTGGCCTTCAATGGACAAGATGAAATCATGGATAGGGTATAAATAGATGGGGCTTAATCTAGTGTCAAGTTTTCTTGCTTTAGGGGTTTTGCACATAGTATTTTAATCAAAATTTCAGAGGGAGAATGTGTTATGGGGAGGCCCATGATTTATGGGTAACATAGGATTATATATCTAAGCTTGGACACTAAGGTTCAATCCTCACAAGGTATTAATACAAGATGCCCCTCTCTAGATTAGATACAAGTTACCTTAGGAGCTATGATTGGAGGATATTTTTTGGTTAACTGGTAACTCGCTTGGAGAATATATCCATTGCTCTACGTCTATTGGAGGTAGACAAATAGCAACATATGCTAGGATATGTGTGGGAATAAATATGAGAAAAAATATTAAGAACTCCATCAAGATGTCTTCAATTTTGGGTGTATGGCAACAAGATTTAGATTATGAATATCTCCCAATAATATGCTTTCATTGTCGAAAGGTAGGGCATATTGCCAGGAATTGCAATAAGTCTAGTAAAAAGAAAGAGGAGTCAATTTCAAATCTTCTCGCGATGTAGGCCTTGATGCTCCCCTCAAATAATGATAACTCTCTTGAAACGAAGCCTCCAGAGTTGGGGGAGATGGTAAAGCATCAGAAGAGGTTATTGTGAAGGAGACTTAAGCTAAACAAAGTGTTTAAGAACAAAGTAGACATGGATACGAAAAGTAGAGAGGACCAATAGGGTAGAAACAACAATGATTCCTTGGTCAAGTATCTGGTGAAACATAGAAAATAGGGGAACATGTGATAAGATATATAAAATTATGCTCCATAACCCCTTTTTCCTAGGGTTTCATTAAGATGTAGATCAACAAGGTGAATAAATTGACTATCAACCATGAAGGTGAGCCAATCAAACCTGGATCTACATCTGATTGAGGATGGGAATGGATTGGAATAATTTGGAATGATTAAACTAATGATCATATATGCCTTAATATTAAAAATGAAATATCCCAAAAACTGACAGACTGAAATAGTCAACTTCTAGTAGATCTGGAAAGTGTAGAGGACAATAAACCTAATAAAAAAAATGGTTTTGTTCTGCCTATAAGGAATCAATCGCTCATGGTCGAATGGGTCTTTGATAGGGTGTCCTAAAGTGATTTTGGGGTCTATGGATCCTTTCGAGGGCTTCTTCCTCTTCAAACTACACTTCTTTTTCCTTACCTTTATCCTTTTCTTCTTCTCTGCAAGAAGATTCATCTAATTCATATCCATCTATCACTGAGCTTTTATGTAAGTCTTAATTCACTTTGACACTTTCACTTTCAATAATCCTTTTTAGCCTCTTGTTGTAGCAACAGTAAGCATTTCTCTTTGTAGAGTATCCAAGGAAGATTCCTTCATTAGATCTTGCATCAAACTTTCCTAAGTTTTCTTCATCTTTTCTGATATAGAATTTTCTTCCAAACACTTTGAAATGCTTCACAGTAGGAGTTCTTCCATAACACAACTCACATAAGTCTTTTAATTGTTTTTCCTTGCTTGTGTTCTATTAAGTATATACACCATTGTATGAATTACTTCTCTCTAGTAGAAATACAGTAGATTTGCTTCCTTTATCATTGTTCTTGTTGTAACCTAAATAGTTCTATTCTTCCTTTCCACCACTCTATCCTACTGAGGATTCCTAGGAGCTGATAGATGTCTCTTTATTCCATGATCTTCACAAAACCTATTAAACTCATTAGAGGTGAACTCTCCATCTATTTCAGATCTTAAACATTTGATTTTCATATCCATTTCATTCTCAAACATAGCTTGAAATGCCTTAAACTTATCTAGAGCTTCTTATTTTTCTTTGAGAAAAGTTATCCAAGTCATTCTAGAATAATAATCAATCAACAACATGAAATACCTATCACCTTGAAAATTTCTTGTTTTTGTAGGTCCACAAAGATCTATATGCACCAACTCCAAAGGTCATGTGGTAGGATATTCTTTGACATTGAACCTTGTCCTTGTTTACTTCCCAACTTGATATTCCTTACCAACTGCATTTATAGGCTTTGTAATCTTTGGCATATCTCTCACAACTTGAGTAGAGATAATCCTCACTAGGCTATCAAAATTGACTTGACACATTATTCTATGCCATAGCCATTTTTCATTGATTTGAGTCATGAATCACATACCATTAGCACCCTTAAGCTGATTAACATTTCCATCTGTTCTTATAGCAACCAGAGTTCTAAAGCCTTTATTGATCTCACAACCACCATCCTAAAATAAAAGATTGTATCCTTTGCTACACATTTGTCCTACACTTAGAAGATTATGTCAGAGACCCTTAACATAAATAACATCATATATATTATGCTTTCCATCAAAATTGATTGAACCTTTTCCGCATATCTTAGTGGATGTATCATCACCAAGCATAACAAGACCACCTTCAAACTTCTTAAGTTTAACAAACTTACTTTTATCAATTATGATTCAACATGATTTGAGCATTTGTTGTCAACAATCCAATAGTTTTTGTCATCTCTAGCATGAAAGGAAGTTACCATAGTTCCATTATGACCTTCTTTGGAAGCAAATTCCTTCATACATCTCTCAGAGTTAACATAATTAGTTCCAACATTTAGATCCATGAACAATCATTCATCATTTTCATCATCTGGGTAATCAGATTCATCATCAGATATACTGACATCTTCTTTAACATAATAACTTCACTTAATTGATTTACCTTTATTCTCCTTAAATTTATCATTTGAAGCTTTGACAGGACATCTTGAAGCATAATGACCTATATTTCCATAATTGAAACATTTGAAGGGTAACTTACCTCTATATTTTCTAGTGCCTTTTTTCAATCTCCTCACAAAGTTTGCTTCTAGCTCATCAAACTCATCTAGATGATCAAATTCCTCATTCTTCTCTGCTTTGTCAACTTTAAAAGCAATCTCTTTTATTGAATCACTTCGAAAAAATTCCCTCAATTCAAAAGTAGTTAAAGCACTAAACAATTGATCTCTAGAATAATGATCTAAATTCTAAGCTTCTTCAATAGCAGAAACCTTATGACTATAAGATTTAAGAGTTCTTAATACCTTCTTTACCACCTCATCTTCTTCAAATTTTCCACTAACACCTCTAATGGAATTGACAACTTTGTCCACTCTATGCATGTAGCCTATAATATCTTGATCTTCTATCATTAGTGTTTCAAATTTAGTCTTCAAATTATGCATCTTTGCTTGCTTGACCTTATCATCTCCTTCATAGATACTTTCTAGTTTCTTCTAGATCTCACTAAAAGATTTATAGAGCAGAAAATTTACGAGTTTTGAATTAGAAAGACCACTCAATAGACCACACCTTTCTTTTCCATTGTTCTCATATTCCTTGATATCATCATCAGTACTCATACCATTTACAAGCATCGTATATCTAGTTTCAATAGACTTCCAAACTCCAAACCCTAGAGAAACAAGGAAACCTTCCATCCTGGTCTTCCAAACTGCATAATCAAATCCACCAAATAGAGGACCATCCTTCTTGTGCTCCATCATAGATATACCTCAAGCGGTTAAGCTTTCTTTCAAGAATTCTTGCTTTGATACCAATTGTTGAATGCACAAGACAATTGAGAGGGGGTGAATCAATTGTACATTAAAACATCAAAACCCTTGTTAACATTTAGATCTACATTAATCCTTAAACCCTTAACAACCCTTGAACCCTTATTATGCATTAGCAAAATATGAACATGAGAAACAATAATGCAAGCACATTCATACACATGAAAACACCAAATTTACATGGAAGAACCAAGAAAGGAAAAACCATGGTGAGGATTAGCTCACAATATAAAGTAATTGTAACACTGAATACAATAGGCTCATTGTCGAAGGGCTCACTACCGAAGGGCTCACTGCCAAATTAGAAAGAAGAAGAAAGAAGATTGTTAAAATGAGAAATCCATCTTAGAGCAACAAAAAGATCCACTACCACTTCACCAGAACATTTACACTCTCTATAGAATGTAGACACCTTCTGCTCACTGCTTCTAGTAGTATTAGTTGTTAAATCTCACACTACACTTCACATTATAATTCACATCACGCACATTTCACTTCCTAATCCTTCATCAACTCAACACACATATATACCATACTCAACCTTGAAAATAATTTAGAAGGTCACCTACACACCTCAAACGTGCAAATTCAAATTAGGTCAACACCAAAACATTCATGCGGTGGAGAGGAATGAAGGAAAACCACATCACACCTTAAATCAAACTTAAAACCACATGTGCATGCAACACCATGCATCCAAAAATATTGAAACATATTTTCAATTAGTGTAAACACCCAAGGTCAGTCAAACCTGTGTTAACACCATTAAACCTTTAAGTACACACTTCACCAAATCCAAAGACATACTTGTAGACCACACACAACAATTAAACACAATTTGGAATATTCCATCAACACCCTGAAATCCAACAAATCTTTTGTAACATCATACACCTAAAGAACATACTCATTATGTACACCCAATTAACCTTCCACATATTGTAGCAAATTAATCCAACCTTGTAGAGCACAAAAAATCAAACAAATTAGATTAAATATGGAAAGGAACTATATAAACAGACTTCAAAATCCACAAAATTATAAACCACCACACGAAGAAATGTGGAGAAAAACCATTTCTCCCAGACAACACCGCAACATAGTTCACACACTAGTGATCAAAAATTCTTCTGCTGAATGATCCAAAACCTAAAACTTTTGATATAACACCTCTGAACACCTCTAATCAACGTATTCAAACCACACAAAAAAATATTCAACCATGAAGAAATGTGGAGAAAAACACTAAACACTACTCTGCCACATTGAACACATTTTACTAGACTGTTTTCTCTTTTATTCAAATTTTCTCAAAATCACTTGGAAACCAAGTACCACAAACACCATCTCAACATTCGCAACACATTTTCAACATCTCAACCACACAAGAGGTTGAGTATTGGTGCAGGGACAACCTCATGCACATGTTAATCAATTTTTGGTTTTTGTCTTGTTTTGATATGATTGATGTAAATAAGGTCATTTATGACCATTTGGAATCATATTGGTTCATTTGTGGGTGTTATAGGATCTTTGGTTTAAAATTGTAAAAGTTGTCATGTTACTAAAAAGTTGTCATACAACTTTGAAAAGGTGTCAAAAAATCAAGAAATAGTTACATGCAAATCAAGAAACCATTAAAAAATAGTTGGGATTGGTTGGGAATGTATAAGGATACCCTCCTAAACTTGAATTGGGGGTTGGAGACATTGTTTTCGAAATTTGATGAATGAAAACCTCAATTTTATGTGTATTTTCTGAGTCGTACATTGTTTTCAAGTTGAAGTTGTGCATTGCACAGCCTGGTATGACCTCATATCAATGAATATAATATATGTATTGAAAGATATTTTTTTTTAGTTTACAATGCTTTTTGTTTCATTAAATTGTATTGAGTATTGTGTGAGATATGGCCATTTTGGTGAAGGCTACCCTATTCTAACAATGTTTTCCAAAATTTGCAGTCTGAAAACATGCTAGTATGACCATTTACAATATGATATTCGGATGAAACCAATTGGAATGGAATAATATATGTTTGTAGCTCTCAATGATTTTTGTTTGGATCATTTTCATGGAGATTTGAATAAGTTATGACCATTTTTGTGAGGACAGGTCCAAAACCTAACTAAGGTTCCCAATTTTGGGAAGAATGCCCTAACTTTTTTTTCCACCATTATATCTTGATGAAAATTGAAAGAAAAGTCTGTAACTATGTTATCTTCAATCCCACCAAAGTGATTAGCTTCATTATTTGTTTTGTGAAAGTTATTCTTGACAGTCTGTTTTCATTTCCTCGTTAGGACAATCCTAAAACCCTCCATGATGATTGTTTGACAAGTTCCTTACATTATCTCATGAATTTTGATCTAATAGTTATTGTGTCATGTTGTGGAAAGTTAGTGTAGGATAAGGGTGCAATGAACAAGTCATTCCTTATGTTGATTGAGGGATGGTATTTGTGTGTGCCTTGTGACAAGAAACCATAAGTTGGGAACATTGTATTACACAAGTTTGAGTCATGAAAGTTTGAGAACCTTTATGTTATGTTGAAACAAGTCTGAGACAATCAAGATCCTTATGTTTACTCTATTTTCTTCCTTGTTTGTGATGTTGATCATTTGCATTGTTCAGTACAAGCCATTGTTTGAATGAATTCATTGTTGTGTGGTGCATTGATGGAAACAAGTGTTTGGTTCAAGAGGGTTTGTGAGTCACAAAATGTGTTGGAAAGCATTGAAACATTAATTTCCCTTGTTCCATAATGTCTATTCCTTTTGATGTGTTTCCCATCCTTGAATGCTCATTAGGTTGTGTCCTAAATGGTGACAAGGTGTACTAAAGTGTTTGAGTTGTTGCCTCCAATGAAACCATGGAGTGAGTATGTATTGGTACTGTCATATTGAGAGAGTGTCTACGCCTACTCTACATCATTTTTGGTATTAGAGCTCAAAGATCTCGGCAAGGGAAATTTTGGAAGTTTGTGTATTGCATTTGGAAAGTTGAATTGAAGAACTTGGATGCCAAAAGACTAGGTAGTGAGGAAGAGGAAAGAAAACCTAGGTGAGGTTTGATGAGAAGTCAAGAAAAGAAAAGAGATAGCAAGGTGCAACATAAAACTTAGAAGGAGAAGATGATAGTCAATAAGATAAGATCAGAGTTTGAAAGAGATATCGCAGAGTTTGAAAAATGTATTAATGTTGTATTAGAATAATGTCTTAAGAAATTATACCAAGGAAATGTTGGGTATTGGCCAATGAGAAAGAAGGTGAAGTGGCCTCTAAAGGTGATTGTTTAGAAAAGGAGGAAGCATAGGATGGTTACTTTGAAAAGAGAAGAAAAAAAGAAGAAGAGGCATTTATTGAAATGGGCATGAAAAAAGATCAAGAGTGTCTTCAAGCAAGCATAAAAATCATGGAAGAGCAATGTTCTCAAGTAGACATAGAGATGAAAAATCTTGACGAGCCTCAGTATGATGAACAAGTGGATGAAGAAGATAATGATCTCCTATGGAAAGAGGAGATGGAGAAAATAAACAAGTTGCTTGCAGGAGACTTGATAGAATACCATGAAGATATGGATATGGCAACGATAAATTATGACAAAGAAATCAAGGGACAACGAAGAAAAATGAGGTAAATAATGCATATTTTGATTCTAATTTGTTTGAATTGAATGATGAAATGAAGGATATTAAACAAGCTAAAGGTGGACACATTGAAATCAATTTCCATGAGAATTTGTATGAGGAAGCTATAGATTTGATTATTGGTGATGAATATGATTTGTTGGATAAAGAAATTGAATAGTGTGGATAGTTTTTCAAGCATGCACACTTGATAGAAGATGAAGAAATGGACAATAGTAATGAGGCATATGAAGGAGACATAGAATTTTGGAGTCTTACACTTGAAAAGAGGATCATCAGGAGGAGGTCCAAAATGCAAGCATGAAACAAATACGTGAGGATAAAGAACCTTGGAGAAAATCAAGCCAAGCATGGAGAACAACTCTGCATACAACACAATTGGAAGAAGAGAAAGAAAGGAAGACCATCATTTGAGGTGGAACTCAAATTTATTTTTCCTAGAGAGTATGGTGTAGGGGCACCCTCATGCACATGTTAATCAATTTTTGGTTTTGTCTTGTTTTGATATGATTGGTGGAAACAAGGTCATTTATGACCATTTGGAATCATATTGGTTCATTTTGGAGTGTTATAGGATCTTTGGTTTAAAATTGTAAAAGTTGTCATGCAACTTTGAAAAGGTGTCAAAAAATTAAGAAACAGTTACATGCAAATTAGGAAACTATTACAAAATAGTTGGGATTGGTTGGGAATGTATAAGGACAACCTCCAAAACTTGAATTGGGGTTGGAAACATTGTTTTTGAAGTTGGATGAATGAAAAGCTCAATTTTGTGTGTATTTTCTGAGTCTTACATTATTTTCAAGCTTAAGTGCATTGTACGGCCTGGTACGACCTCATATCAAGAAATATAATATATGGATGGAAAGTTATTTGTTTCTAGTTTACAATGCCTTTGTTTCATTAAATTTTATTGAGTTTTGTGTGAGATATGGCCATTTTGGTGAAGGCTTCCCTATTCTAATAATGTTTTCCAAAATTTATAGTTTGAAAATGTGCTAGTACGACCATGTATGGGATGATAATGGGACGAAACCAATTGGAATGGAAGAATATATGTTTTTAGCTGTCAATTATTTTTGTTTGGATCATTTTCATAGAGATTTCAGTAAGTTATGACCATTTTTGTGAGGGTAGGTCTGAACCCTAACTAGGGTTCCCAATTTTGGGAAAAAAACCATAAATTTATTTTCCACTATTGGATCTTGAAGAAAATTGGAGAGAAAGTCTATAACTATGCTATCTTCAATCCCAGCTGAAGCGATTAGCTTCATTATTTGTTTTGTGAAATTTATTCTTGACAGTTCGTTTTCATTTCCTCATTGGGAAAATCCTAAAACCCTCCATGATGATTGTTTGACAAGTTCCTTGAATTATCTAATGAAGTATGATCTAATAGTTGTTGTGTCATGTTGTGGAAAGTTAGTGTAGGCTAAGTATGCAATGAACATGTCATTCCTTGTGTTGATTGAGTGATGGGTTTTGTGTGTGCCTTGTGACAAGAAACTATAAGTTGGGAACGATGTATTACACAAGCTTGAGTCCTGAAAGTTTGAGAACTTTTATGTTATGTTGAAACAAGTCTGAGACAATCAAGAGCCTTATGTTCACTCTGTTTTCTTCCTTGTTTGTGATGTTGATCATTTGTATTGCTAAGTACAAGCCATTGTTGTGTGGTGCATTGATGGAAACAAGTGTTTAGTTCAAGAGGGTTTGTGAGTCACAAAATGTGTTGGAAAGTATTGAAACATTGTTGTCTCTTGTTCCATAATGTCTATTCCTGTTGATGTGTTTCCCATCCTTGAATGCTCATTAGGTTGTGTCCTAAATGGTGACAAGGTGTACTCAAGTGTTTGAGTTACTGCCTCCAATGAAACCATGGAGTGAGTATGTATTGGTACTGTCATATTGAGAGAGTGTCTACTCCTGCTCTGCATCAATATCCAGGAGCATATAATCATCAAAGAAACAATAGAGGTTGACATCAATGATACTACTAATGACAACATAATGCAACCAATCAAATAATCTCCATAGATTGACATCAATGCAACAAAAAAGATATATTGTCATCAATAAAAACACAAACTTCCAAGAAAAACATTGTTAGAATATGTGGGGAAGTAACCACAAAGTATGTTAGTCGTGATAAAAGAAAGTGTTAAATGACCTTTCACTTGCATATGATATTTTGATTATTCCAAATGGAACCTATTGGAACACAACAATATACTAAGGGAGGGTGAATTAGTAGATCAATTAAAACTTATTCTTTTAACCCCTTATAAGCAGATCAAACAACCATGTAGAGATTGCATACACACACACAAAGAAAACTCACAACACCAGATATACGTAAAAAACTCGATATGGGAAAAACCACATTGAGAATAGTTGTTAGGATGTACTATCCTAATCCAACCTCACAATAGATCTTCACTGGTTACAATTTTAAGGGCACCAACCCTAAGGAGACATCAATCCCCTGATTTAGGAGCACCAACTCCAAGGAAGCACCCACTCCCTAACTAAGAACCAACTTAGCTATTTGATGGCACCAACCAATAAGATTTACAAGTAAGATTTATGGAGCTACAATGTAAGGAAAGCAAAGGTGCAAAAAATGCTTTCCTAATGCAAAATCCTTAGGAGAGAAGTGCAAAGCTTTCATTTAACAATTTACATACATTTGAGATTCACATTCACAAAAAAAAGGAGAGAAAAAATAAATCACACACACAAAGATAACACCAAATATACGTGGGAAAAACCTTATGGGAGAAAAAACCACACACCAAGCAAAGTCACTTTGTATTATAGTAAATTAATTACATACAGAGTTACAAACTTCACTCTCAGCAACATCCCCTTGGTTGAACTCACTCACAGAAAGTCGTTCACAATACACTCACTATTTCAATGCTCATAAAGCATACAATGAATTCTAACAACCAACCAACAATCATTAGGGTTTCATTTCATTTTTTGTTCCTTCGTCGACAAGCTTCCTCCATCTTGGGCCTTTCATATCGCCAGCAACACAATCGAGTCACCCAACATTAAATTTTGGTTACACAAAATATTACTATATTCACACTCTATCAACCCCCAAGTCAGATCATGCAATAAATGCAAACATATCGCTAACACGAAATAAAGCGTTCGACCAATAATTGTTGATTTACAACAACAATGTAAAATAAACAAATGAAATCATGCCATGTGTCGAAACATCACTTGTCCAGCGCTATTAACTATCACACCAAACTATCGGTTGTTCCTTGTGATCCCCACCATCCACACAACATCCATGTCACTGCCGTACAACTGCCATCACCATTCACATAGGCCGGTCCCACCATCCATCGACTTGTCACCCAGTCGGAGAAGCCATAAACTTTACAACCTCCACCATTGGTTAGGCAACTCCAAGATGCCGCGATAACAAGGAAGATCACCTTGTCAGGAGAAACTTTAACTTCACAACCTCCAACCAGCGGTTAGGATTTTCTCAAAATTTGTGACAAGCCAATAACATTGTTGCCTAGTTAGGGAAAACTTGAACTTCATAACTTCTGTCGATGGTTAGAGAATTCCCAATTGTCGTGACATCGAAGAAGATCGACTAGTCAGGAAGTTAAGAAACTTCCAAACTCCACGACAAGGTTACAAGGTTAGAGAAAACAATGATCCCACGACCTACATGATATCACCCAGTTAGAAACTTTCAAAACCCCGCGACTTAACTTTCAAGGTTCAAGTTTTGGGCGATAGGCCGAAAATGAAGACCAAATGAAAGGGAAAAATGCCAAGTCTTTAATAGAGGTTCAAGCTAGCAAGTTGAGGCACATTTTCCAACAAGCTCCCACTTGACAAAGACTTACTAGCTTCCTCCAAACTCAAATTTAATGATGGTCATAGGCCCCAAGGCCCATCAAACTAACACACCACCTGTACTTGTCTGTGATCACAAGCTTTTTCAATGCATCAATGACATTCTCCAAAGTATCCACCTTCTCCAGTTTAATCTTTCCATCCTCCACCATATCATGAAGAAAATGATATTGTACATCAATGTGCTTCATCTTGGCATGGAAAGAGGGATTTTTTTGCCAAATAAATAGCACTCTGAATGTCAGAACAAATCGTAATCTGCCCTACATTAAACTTGATATTTGAACATAAAATCCTAAGCCAAACGACTTCTTTATAGGCATGTGTTTTTGCCATGTATTCCACCTCAGTAGTAGATAAAGTGACTACAACCTGTCGCTTGCTCATCCAACTCACTGCTCCACTAAATAACATGAAGAGGTATCCATTGGTGGATCTTCTGCTATCAATGTCCCCTGCCCAATCATAATCCAAATAACCATGAATGCTAAGAGATCTTTGTGTTCCAACTGAGCTTCCATGAAAGCACAAAGAAAACTCTAAGGTACCCTTCAAATATCTGAAAACCCTCTTCACAACATCCCAATGCGGCCTTCCTGGATTAGCCATAAACCAACTAAGAACTCCCACCGCTTGCGAAATGTCTAGCCTTGTACAAACCATTGCATACATTGAACTACCAACAACACTTGCATATGACACCTTGGTCATGTCCTCCATCTCGGTAGGAGACTTCAGACTATCTTCAATAGATAGCTTCATTCCTTGCAAAACTGGAACAACTAGTTGATTGAAATCAGCCATCCCAAATCTCTCCAAGATAGTGTTGATATACTTACTTTGGCTGAGCCAAAGATTTCTACTTCCTCTATCCCTTTTTATTTCCATCCACAAAATATACCTTGCTACACCAAGATCTTTCATTTCGAACTTTGCAGATAATTGAGATTTAAGATCAGAAATCATAGTCTTACTATTTCCTATGAACAACATATCATCAACATACAGGGTAATAATAAGAACATGATTATTTTCAACTTTGTAATAAAAACAATGATCATATTTTGATCTTGCAAATCCCAATGACAACAAAAATGTGTCAAAATTTTGGTACCACATTCTAGGTGATTGCTTCAAACCATATAGGGATTTCTTTAACTTGCAAACCAAGCTTTCTTTACCTTTTTCAATGAAGTGCTCAGGCTGGGACATATAAATTTCTTCTTCCAGCTCTCCATGGAGAAACACTGTCTTCACATCCATCTATTTGATCTCTAAGTCATATGATGTTGCAAGTGAAAAAATAAATCTGATATATGTCAACTTAGCTATAGGAGAAAATATTTCTCCATAATCAATTCCCTCCACCTGGGAATACTCGAGATTTATACTTTTCAACACTTCCATCTAGACCAGTCTTCTTCTTAAATACCTATTTATAGCCAACAGGCTTTAGCCCTTCGGGCAAAGGTACCAAATCCTAGGTTTCATTCTTCTTCAATGATGCCATTTCTTCATTCATGGCTTCCAACCAAGAATCTGAGTCAAACATATTAATTGCCTCTTTCACAGTCCTAGGTTCATCAGTGCTAGTAATGAAAGTATAGGCATAGTTCAAATCCAACACAGAAAATTTGTACCTATCAATTTGACACTTTTCACGTGTAGATCTCCTCACAGGCCGAGGTTGAGGTTGTGGTTCCTCTTCTTCATAACTCTTAGAGCTGATAGAACTCTCCTTAGTTCTAGGTACACTTTGTAGTTCCTCTTTTTTTGAAGTTTGAGGAATTTCAACTACATCATTCTTCTTTTCCTTTTATCTGTCTCTAATTGCAGATCAGCTACTGAAGGCTTCAGCTCATGAAATATTACACTTCTGATGTACAAAACCTTCTCAGTAATAGGATTCCAAAGCTTGTATCCTTTCACACCAACACCATATCCAATGAAGATACATTTAACAACCTTGTTCTCCAACTTTGATATTTTCTCATTCAACACATATGCATATGCCTCACAGCCAAAGACACGAATATGTTTCAGAGAGGGCTTCTTACCAGACCATGCTTCCAAAGGTGTTTTTTCAACAAGAGTCGAACCAGGTGAATAATTTACCAAGTAACATACTATAGCCACAACCTTAGCCCAAAACTTCTGCTCTAGACTAACACCGCTCAACATACTTCTCACTCTTTCCATTAGCGTCCTATTTAACCTTTTAGCAACTCCATTTTGTTGTGGAGTATAAGACATAGTCTTATGTCTTTTAATTCCATGGTCTTTGCAATACCTTTCAAAATCTGCAGAACAAAACTCACCGCCATTATCCATCCTCAAGCACTTGATCTTCCTTCTAGTATGATTTTCTACCAAGTTTTTAAACTCTTTAAACTGACTGAACACTTCTGATTTACTCTTCAGAAAGTACACAAATTCCCTTCTCGAATAATCATCAATAAAAGAAACATAATATCTAGACTTCGATAATGAAGGAACATTCACTATACCAAATTCATCAGAATGAACATAATCTAGTACACCAGGAGATTTATGAGGACTCAAGTAAAATGAAACAAGATGTTGCTTTCCATAAACATAGTGTTCACAGAAATCAAACTCAAGGTTACAATCAACAAGCCCTTCAACAAGATTTTTATTTTTCAAGGTTTTTAAACCTTTCTCACCTATGTGACTAAGTCTATGATGCCACAACATGGTCTTCTTTGCTGGGAGTTTCACCTCTAAGTAATTTACACCTAGAGGTGCTTCATTCTCCTTCTCTACACAATCAACTTTGCTTGACTTTACTGAGACATTGTTACATTGAACAAGACGTGCATCCAACTTGTACAGAGTGCCTATGCATACACTCTTAGCCAACACCGTTGCGCCTCTAGTCATCTTATAGCCTCCACTCAAGAAAGAAACTTGCATGCCAACATCATTCAACTTACTGACTGAAAGCAGGTTACGAGCCAAACCTGCTATGTGCAGTACATCACCAATCCCTTTGACTCTTCCACGACGAACAATTTCTAGAGTTGAATCACTTGCCAGGTACACCTTTCCACCAGCATACTTTTCATACTCAGTGAACCACTCTCTGTGAGATGTCATGTGAAAAGATGCACCTAAGTCAATCAGCAAGAATTCATCTGATGCCTGAGTCGCCAAGGCTGCAATGAAGGCATCTGCATCACTCTGAGAAGAGTCATTGTCTGAAGAGTTATTCTTCTTCTTTTTCTCCTCCTTACAATCCTTTCAAATATGACTAGTCTACCCATAGTTCCAACATTTCACCTTGGACTTCTTACCAGGAGACTTTGATCTCCCTTCAGATTTGGATTTAGACTTCTTGTCCTTCTTTCCTCTCTCCTTTGATATACCTCGAACAACAAGAGCCTCCTTGGCCATCTGAGAAGACTTCCTCTACATTTCTTCTGACAATAGCAAGCCAACCATGTCTTCCATCTTGAAAGTAGTTGTTGTACTTCCAATAGCCATTACCAGATGGTCCCAAGTGTTGGGTAAGGAGCATAACAGAAGCATACAACGATCCTCCTCCTCTATCTTCACACCCACAAATTCCAACTAAACAACAATCATATTAAATGAATTTAGATGGTCTGCTACAAATGCACCTTCTTCCATCTTAAAGGAGTACAAATTCTTCCTCAAGAATAACTTATTCACCAGAGACTTTCCCTAATAAATGTCACCAAGTTTCTTCCATAATGAAGATGCAATCTTCTCCTCATGGATGTTTAGGAGTACAGAATCGACCAGACAAAGTCTTATCAACACTCTAGCTTTTCTATCTGCGAGGTCCCAATCTTCTTGCTTCATAATTTGTGACATAGTTCTAGATACAACAATCCAGAGGTCTCTATCCACTAACAAGTCTTCCATTTTGAGTTTCGACAACTCAAAATTGCCGCCATTGAATTTTTCAATTTCTACTTTTCCTTTAATGTACTTGCCATCTCAAACTATAAACAAAGTAATCGGTTCTTCCTTTGCAAGACTCCCATTGAAGAGAATTAGCAGAAAAAACTAGCCCTAGTCACAAGGATAACACAACTAGCTAGGCTCTAATACCACTTGTAAGGAAAGTAGAGGTGCAAAAAATGTCTTCCTAATGCAAAATCCTCAGGAGAGAAGTGCAAAAACTTCATTTAACAATTTACACACATTTGAGATTCACATTCATAGAACAAAAATAGAGACAAAATAAATAACACACACAGCGCTAACACCAAATATATGTGGGAAAACCCTTACAAGAGAAAAATCCAAATACCAAGCAAAGTCACTTTGTATCACAGTAAATCAATTACATATAGAGTTACATACTTCACTCTCAGATGTTAACTCACAACAACATCCCCTTGGTCAACCTCACTCATAGATAGTCATTCACCATACACTCATTATTTCAATGCCCGTAAAGCATACAATGAATTCTAACAACTAGCAAACAACCACTAGGGTTTCATTTAATTTTCTATTCCTTCACCGACAAGCTTCCTCCATCTTGGTCCGCACATATTGCCAGCAACATGCATCGAGCCGCCCAACATTAAATTTTGGTTATAGAGAATATTACTATATTTGCACTCTGTCAACCCTTGAGTCAGATAATGTAGTAAATGCAAACATATCGCTAATAGAAAATAAAGCTTTCAGCCAATGATTGTTGATTTACAACAATGATGTAAAATCAACAAATGAAATTGTGCCACGTGTCGACACATCACTTGTCCACCGCTATTAACTATTACACCAAAATCTCTGTTGTTCCTTGTGGTCCCCACCATCCACATGACATCCATGTCATTTTTGTCTAGTTGTTGTCACCATCCACGCAGACCAGTCCCACCATCCATCGACTTGTCGCCCAGTCGGAGAAACGATAAACTTTACAACCTCCACCATTTGTTAGGAAACTCCAAGATGCCGCAACAACAAGGAAGATCGCCTTGTTGGGAAAGAATTTATCTTCACAAATTCCAACCGGTGGTTAATATTTTACCAAACTCTATGACAAGCCAATAAAACTTTCGCCCAGTTAGGGAAAACACAAACTTCATAGCTTCTGCCGATGGTTAGAGAATTCCCGATCACCACAACATCAAAGAAGATCAGCCAGTCGGGAAGTTAAGAAACTTCCAAAATCTGTGACAAGGTTACAAGGTTAGAGAAAATAGTGATCTCATGACCCACATGATATCACCCAGTTACAAAATTTCAGAACCCCATGACTTAACTTTCAAGGTTCAAGTTTTGGGCAATAGGCCGACAATGAAGACCAAACGACTTGGGGAAAAATGTTGTCTTTAAAAGAGGTTGAAGCCAACAAGTTGAGGCACATTTTCCAACATACAACTCCATATTACAAATGATTCAAATGAATCTAGTTCAATGTTGCAAACCTATTCTGCAACTACTCATTCTTTGCTTTGCATCTATGTAATCATTCTATCTACTGCTACTAACTCGATAACTCATATCTCTACTCCTCTCTTCTCTTCTACTCCTCTCTTCTCTTCTCTACAATTGAAACATTCTTTGTTGTTGTTCACTCAACAACTCATTTATGTACTCTTCCCCCCTTCTCTTCTCTATCTCATTGCTCTATACTTAGAACATACTCTATTCTATCTTGTTGCACTGCACCTATGCACCTCAATGCATATCCTAGAAGATGTTTCCATATATTGGTCTAGGTCTCCTCACTTTGGAATATGCACTCAAACTTCACTTCTAACACACATACAACAACACCACACTTAGTCGTTAGAATTATTTCTTAACTTCTCTAACACACCATCTCACCTTGAGCCTTGCACCACCGACCTCATTCAATGTACTTGCTATTTTTGGCGTATGACAATCTAGGTTTTTTTCTTCATTTAATGCCTATAATTGCATGATCGATATGTATTGAATCTCTTCTAGATATCATAGTCAGCTTCACATTAATGGATTTTTTATTCATTTCAATCATCAATCAAAATGTAGCTAAAATGGTTACTTCATTTTTTGTGTAATCTTCTCATTCATTCAACTTGAAGTTCCATCGTTGAACAAAATTCAAAATTTTAATGCAGTCCATCGATCATGAAATTCGTGCCATGATCTAGAAATCATCAAGTAGCCATCATTGCCTTTAAATTTCCACCATTTGATTGTACAAGCCTTAAATGTGGCCATAGATCCTTAATGATTCACAATATTAATGTGAACTAGATGAGCCAATCACTTTTAGCCACTTGTCACTTTCTCACAAACCCATGCATTCAACACAAGTCAATACAATCATTCCATAGAATGGCATAAATACTCCTTCCATTTCAGTGTATTTTCATTTCCTCGCCTTTGGGGGTTGGGAGTCACTCATCATTCTTATCTCTTGTTTATTGTGCATTGAAGGACTTAAGAAGCAATTCTGAACAACAATGTGTGAGTCTTCTTTAAACTTGTCAGGGTTTGGCCATCGGCCTTATCCTTTACCTTCTACCTTTCTTCGCATCTATTTCCAACCAACACATTGACCTCCAAACCACTGAAGTGTGAAACAATGAAATTTTCATTAAGCTATTAGATTTCAGGGTTCACCTTTTCACTTTACCACTTGTCTTTCAACATGGTGTAAGCCATCCTCCCAACTCACGATGCTTTAAACCAACCTTCTAGACATAACAGTTTTAACCCTTTCAAGTTTGGACTTTAAGACTTTTGTTTACCACTTACCTTTCTCCATCCTTACCAAATTTTGAGGCCTTAAACTTGAACCACAAACATCAAATCCATTTCGGGTGTCAAAGTTTGGGGTTCCTCCATACCCCTTACATCATTGAGCATTTTCATAACTCATAAGACTTATTGTTGACCTCTGATCCCCAAAAACTTTTCAGGTGTCAGCCTTCACTAATACCTTTTACCTCTTACTTAACCTTAAGTCAAGGCGTAAGCCTTAACTCTGAAGCCTGATGTTCGACACCTTTTCAGACTTAACAAATATCTTTCTTCATTCCTTTATGCAATTGGTATGAGGTATGCTCAAAGTATGAAGTTTGAAACCATTCAGACTTAGCTCAAAATGACTAACTCCTTCCTCCTTTAGCAAGCAATATAAGGTAAGCCTGAGGCTCAAAGCTCAAACTTATTCAAATATTTAAGGCTTGTTTTAATGACACCATAAGGTTAATGAATCTCTCTTTTTTCCATCCTTATGAAGCCCTTTTGACATCAATGAGCAACTCCTCATTTGATATTACTTAGATACCCATTTTGACATCAATGAGATTCCCTTTTGACATCAATGACAATCATATTTCCAATAGAACCTCGATCACACACAAGGAACTTAGTTTCCCCAATCATATTGCCATGACAAATCGCAAACAAAAATAAAAAAAGAAAAAGGTCATGATCCATCATTGCTCCTCTCATCACTTGTGGATTTCCTCGAGGTGCATAGTAACATGAACAAAGATAAATCAATAAAAGATAAGACTAACTGGACCAAACAAGTCAACATCCATTTAGATCTTTCCAATCAATGAGTGTTTAGTGATAGATTGTAAGGATAATGTTTGGTTTTAGGAAATGAAGAATGTTGTATAAGACATTGAGTCTGGTTTCGATGACACAACATCCTACATAAGACAAGTGATAGAATTAAGTCTGGTTTCAGGAATGATACGCCTCGTATAAGACAAGTCTGGTTTTAAGGATGCAACAACCTGTATAAGATAGATGTTAGGATAATGTCTAGTTTTAAGGGTGATACACCTCGTATAAGACAACTGGTATTGCTTCGAGGATGCAAAAACCCATATAAGACAATGATAGGATAACTGATTATGATTATGAAATTGATCAGTGTGTTAGATGCACAAGACAAATGAGAGAGGGGGTGAATCAATTGTACATCAAAACATTCAAACCCTTATCATGCATTAAAAAAATGTAAACACATAAAACAGTAATGCAAACACATCCAAACACATAAGAGCACTATATATACGTGAAAAAACCAAGAAGGGAAAAACCACAATGAGGATTAGCTCACTATATAAATGAATTACAACACCAAATACAATAGGCTCACTATCAGAGGGCTCACTACCCAAAAGAAAGAATGTCTCACTGCTAGATTAGAAAGACAAGAGGAACTATTACAAAGAGAACTCCATCTCAACGCAACAGGAAGATACACCACAACAACTCCTTACCATTTGCAATCTTCAGCTCACTGCCTTCAGTAACTTTAGGTACATTGAAAATGTAGACACCTTCTTCTCACTGCTTCAGGTAGTCTTAGTCACCAAAGCTCACACTCGCATCACAACTCTCGATCACATTTCACACCACACGTACACACCATTCTCCAACACTCTACCTTGTATTTATATCATCTTCAACCTTGAAAACATTCTCCAAGGTTGGCTATACACCTCAAACATGCAATTACAAAATATGTCAGCACCAAACACTTCCATGGTAGAAAGAAGTGAAGGATGACCACACCAAGGGTTAACTAGGACCCAAATATACATTGCGATGCTACTCAACATATCCACAATCCACAAGGTACCTCTACAAATAATGCTAGCACACCAGGTTGGCCAAACCTAAACTAACACTACAAGTGACCACATACATGATTCTTCAGGTCATGCAAACCACATAGCAACACTTTATAGCATCTAGACAACATCTCATAATATTACATCATCATAATATTCTAAAACTTTTCCACAACTAGAAATTGAGAAAACCATCATTGTATGCAACCAAACACACTGATACAAACATCCAACTCACTAATCAACTTCACATAATACCTCAAGACTTGAAACCTCAAGGGAAGGTAGATACAAACATTATAAGCATGTCCCCAAATCCACGAGACAAGAAACCTTAATATGGAGAAATACAGAGCAATCTCATTTCTCTCAGACAACCTTCTTCACAGGCACAGACCGTAGTTAACACAACTTTCATTGTCATACAATCCAAAAGCTACATCTTTGGATATAATACCTCTGAATGCCTCTAATCACCATGTCCAAATTGTACAAGTTTATCTTCAACCATGAAGAACTGTGAAGCACAACACTAAACACCACTCTATCATACTGTAATCTCTTTTATTTGAAATTTCTCAAAAGCACTTGGAATCCAAGTGAACCAACTACATCATAAACATTGCAAACACTTCTTCAACACATCTACAACATTTTTAACACTTCATATTAACCACAACACATTCATACTGCCAACAATCTCATTGACACAAGCAAGCTCCAACAAATTTCCGCAACAATACTAAAAGTTGACAACAATAACAACACCAACAACATTGTGTTGACAACACTAACAACTTCAAGCTTCCAATAACTCCAATACAAGGGGTTGACATCAATGAAAACACCAAAAAGCTTCCAACATGGTGAAGATTGGAGACTAGTTGGATAGTTCATCTGTTTTAAGATTTGTTGAGCTTAGTTCTCTATAAAATATCTTGTTTGTGTCTGATCAAAGTGTTAACGTTAGTAAGTGAAAACTTATTATGGAATATGGGTCATGATAGACAAGACCTAAAGGATAGACCTAGGCCTTGGGGGCTCATCAATGATCGCCTTGCCTATGTGAAGTCACAGAGGCAACGTAGTTCAACTGACTTTGACAATGACCGATTGATTATGGAATGTGGATTATGATAGACGGATGATTGGTCGTGATGGACCCTAAAGGATTGACCTATACCTCGAGGACTCATTGCTGATGGCCTTGCCTACATGAAGTCACAAAGGCAACATAGTTCAAAAATTTGGACTGACATATAGTTTTTTGATGTTTTGACATTTTATGACTATTTGTGGAATTTTTGATTGTTTTGGATTTTCAAGGATTATTTGGTTATTTTTGAATTTTTTGAGGATTATTTGGATTTTTTTTATTTTTGAAATGTTTTTTTATTTTTGGAATGTTTTTTTTTTTGCATTTTTGAAATTTTTTGAATGATGTCCTCTAATACCATGTCTAAGATCCCATATAAAAATCTAAGTCAAGGATTTTCCCCCAACTAGGTACATGGCCATTTATTATGAATGAAATTGGATGGGAAATGTTTATTATGGATAGATATGGAAAGTGGGAGGTACTAAGTGAAAACTATTCTCAAGCCATGAGAAGGGCAACAAAGCTTTATTATGGATGGATGGAGTTAGTGTGGTTTTATTATGGAAGAGCATGTGCTCAGATTATTATGGGCAAGGTGAAAGACCAGATAGAATGAGGGCAGATGATGGAGAAAAGACTGACTACAAATGGCCCATGTTTTCCAAGTTTCCACCATGGTACTTATCCAAAGCACCGCCAAAGTGGTTTTCACTATTGGATGGATTATTTCTCTTTACTATTTTTTTTTTTTTGTTGTCACGCAAGATACCTGATTGCAAGGTTTTCATCAAGGTGACAATTTTTTTTTAATTTTTTTTACGAATTCTTTGAGGACTAGGTATAGTACTTGCGAAGGGGCATGCTATTGATATGTTGTGGTAGCGGTTCACGTCTAGGAGTAGCAAGTTAATAAGCACTAAATCCATATGTTGCAGTTAAGATATAAGGACCCAACCAATTAGGATCAAATTTGCAAGGCTTCTCTCTATCCATTTGATTCTTTGGATTTCCTTTTAAGACCAAGTCACCAATATAAAAAAATTCTAACTCAAACCTTGTTGTAACTATGACAAAGATGATTCTGATATGTTTGTAGGTGGACCAATGCAATTTTTCATCTCTCATCTAGTAACTGTAGCTCATGCATCTAAGATACATGATACTATTCATCATCAAAAAACTATAGCATAGATACACTCAAGGATGGTAACTTGACCTCGGTGGGAAGAATGGCTTCGAAAATGAAGATGAGGGAATACAGTGTGGCTCTTGTGGGAGTGTTAATGTTGGTTCGGTAAGTCCATAAGGTTGAATTAATTTGGATATGCCAGTCACATCTAGCATAATTTATAGTCTTCTTTAGGATCTTGATAATGGTTTTGTTGGACACTTTAGCTTGACCATTACCCTGGGGGTAATAAGGAGTGGCAAAATGGTGGTGGATATGGAATTTCTCACATAGTTCATGGGCATCCTAATGTTTGAAAGGTTGACCATTATCTATAATGATGATTGGAGAATGCTATATCGGCATACGATGTACTTAAGGATGAACTTAGCTATTTGCTTACTAGTAATATAGGTCATCAAGATGGCTTCAATCCATTTTCTAAAATATTTTGTTGCAGTGAGAATGAATTTATGGCCATTGGCAGATGTAGGGTGAACCTTTCCCACAAGGTTGAGTCCCCATTGAGAGAAAGGCTAGGTGATGTAATTAGATGAAGTTATTAAGCAGGTTCATGTACAAGATCTCCATGTATCTGGTATTGTTGATATTTCTTAACAAAATTCTATGCATCACATTCCATAGGAGGAAAATAATATCCAACTCGCATGAGCTTCTTAGCTAAGGTAGGACCACTAGAGTGAGATCCACATATACTAGAGTGTACTTCATGTAAAACCATTTGCACTTCATCAGAGTCGAGACATATAAGGAGGGTGCTATCTACGCTTCAACAATAAAGGGTATCATTGATGATGTATTTAGATGCTTGATGGATAAAGGTTTTTTGTTGATTCTAAGATTATAAGTGTAGGGGAATGATTTGATTGTGTAGGTAATTGTAAATGTCTTTATACCATGATGAATCAGAACCAAAAATTTCAAATACAAGCTCAAATTTGGGGATATCAAACGTAGGGATCAGAAGTTGTTCTACCAAGAACTCATATTGAGGTACATTGCTAGGTATATCCAAGAGAGATCTTATGGTGGCCATTACGTCAACTGTCTTATTCTGAATCCTTGGAATCTAAGCGAAGAAAATGAACTCAAAATACTACTTGAAAGTGTCCACCATTCTCTTGTACAATGTAAGCTTTTCATCTGTTGTGTCATAATCATCATTGGCTTGTCAAATAACCAATTGGGAGTCACTGTAGACCTAAAGATTCATGATTTTCCATTTAATAGCCATTCAGAGCACTGTGAGAAATGTTTCATATTTAGCTATGTTATTGGTGCAAGAGAATGCTACCCTAAATGACTTATGTATTGTGTCTCCTTGAGGTGTGACAAAGAGAATTCTCACTCCAAAAAAATGATTTGTATAAGATTCATCAAAACATAGTTTCCATGTGGTGGAAGTTTTTATTGTGAAGATCAACTCATCAAGGAAATCAAACACTAAAGGACAATATGTTGTAGTTGGAGCATTTGCAAGTTGGTCAACTATCACTTTTCCTTTCATTTCCTTTTGATCAATGTATTCTATATCAAACTCACTTAAGATCATTACCCACTTTGTTAATCAACTGATTAGAGCTGATTTGTTGAGTAGATATTTCAATGGGTCTATCTTGGGTAGAAGCTTTGTCTGATGATTTAACATATAGTGTTGAAGCTTTTGAGTAGCAAAGACAACTATCGGACATGTTCATTCAATAGGGCTATAGTTAAGCTCATATCCCCCAAGTGTGTGGATAATATAGTATATGGCTCTTTCCTTTTCTTCATCATTTTTTTCCAAGAGGGATTCCAATACCAATGGTGTTGCTAATATATATAATATTAGAGTTTTACCATTAATGGGTGGCATGAGAACTAGAGGGGATAATCTAGATAATGTTTGATTTTTTGAAACACCTCTTGACAACGACCAATCCATATGAATGGGACTCCTTTGTAAAGCAAGTGTTGAAACAAATGTCATTTATTAGTTGTGAAGGAGGGGGTTCACTACTCCCAAGTCCCAAGAAAAGAAGGGTTTAAAGGGAGTGAGTTACCCTCGATTACCTTAGACTACCTAATGAGTTTAACCGATGTTGAACACCTGAAACATTGAGAGGGGGGTGAATTAGTATTCTTTTAAACCATTTAAACATTTAACCATTCAACTCATAACATAATAAATTTGCAATAATGAAGGAAAGCATGTAGAAATCCAACAACATCACATGACACATGAAAAACAAGATTTTACATGGAAAACCCATAATGGGAAAAACCATAGTGAAGATTAACTCACAATATATTATAACCAGTTATAGTATATTACATAAGTACTCACTATAGGTGGACTCACTGTCCAAGTGGACTCATTGTCCACTGAAAGAAGAAATGGATAGAAGAGATTATGGCAAAAAACCAAGTTTTGAACTATTACAAATTGCATCTACAATATGTTGGAGTACAATTCCATTGAAGCTTAATATATCAACTTCACACACTTCATACTATTTTGAATTAGTACTATGCTCTAATCTATATTCACTTTATATTCGCACAATTCACATCCACTAACACTTATCTCATGTTACCACTTCACAAAAAATCAAAAATATCCTTCATATATATTTACTTTGTCTACAACATTAATTAGGTCAGCCTAATTATATGTAATAAGCAAAATGTAACTTGTCGACTTAAGATCCATATATGAACACTTAGCACCAAGATTCAAAACCAATAACAATTTAAAATAGGTTGGCATGGACCTAAAATAGCACTCACATAACAAATCAATACATGTTCATCCTCCACAACATACCCAACTCATTAGGTCAGCATCAGTAATGACCTAATTACAAAAAATTCCAATTGTACACCCATACTCGAACACGTGGAACTCCAAAATCTATGCCAATTGGAATATACAATCTACTGAAACCTGTCAACATCTCCACAAAACTACAAAGAAAAAATTCAGTCCACGGAGAAGTACGGATTCAACAAAACACATGCATTGAATTGGAAAACACCTGATATTGCCAAGCCGAGCTTCTGTCACTCATAACATAAAAACTAGAAACCAAAAAAAGATGAAACTTTGGAATTAGGTTCTTCTAGCAACCAACAAAATTATGTTAGAAGCACAGAGCAAGATCTTCATTAGCAGACCAATGCAGACCCAAATACCAAATCCCTTATACACAAAAACACCTGAATTGACATTTAGTCAATTTCCACAACTACTGTCTTTGTTACATCCCTTTTGTCTTGAACAAGATTATGCCAATGAAATTATGGTCATTATGTTAGTTGTGATTAACTACCTTTCATGAGAATGTGAAATTGTGAAAATAATTTTTAATTTATTTGTTATAACTGTAATTATGAATGATTTCCTTATATATGTATATAGTGAATGTGTTCACGAGTTTTTATTTTAAAAATGATACTGAGAATGGTCTAACCCTATTTCTTTTTCAAGTGGTTGTAGGATTTCCAACAACTTGAGGGAAATGGGAACATCATCAAGGAGAGGTCGTAGTCTATAAAGGATCAAATTACCACCAAGTCACGAGTTGGTGTAAGGTGGCTACATTGAAGTCGTAACCTTAGGAAAAATATCACTTTATCAAATAAATTTTAAAACAAGTCAACTTTATTTGTGCATTCTCATTCTCTTATAGAAGTCAAATAATAAACTCTTGGAGCACACCTTAAGAGATAGTAAATGAATAAAAATATTAAATCAATAATAATATTAGTCTCTAATTGGGATGATCAAATATTAAAGCTAAAAATAATAATAGCTCATGCTGTTGATGTGGATGGGAGGCGATAACTCCCCGCCACCCTTGCCATCATGCCTTTCTAAAACATTCAAGATGGAAGCCATGTAGTCGCTTCTTTTTTGGAAGTCTTGGCTTGGGTAGAATTGAGGATGACTTTCTTTATTTCTGGCAGGCTCTCACTCTTTTCTCTCTTCCTCATTCGCATTGGCTTTGGTAATCATTGATTTTGGCATTCTCTTGGGCTACCTTGGTCAAGCGTCATTTTGCATGACTCCACACTCTATTCTCTAGGACAATAAAAGCATTCTATACTTATGAGTAGTCCGCCACCACTACACTCTTCTAAGACAGTGAAATAACTTGATACCCTGTAGCTATCATCTGAATTGCTGGTGGAAAGACATCAAGAGAGATTTGTCAAGATTCAGTCAAATTTTCCAGGCATGTTAATAAATATCTTTGAGTTTATAAATCGTGCTTAATAAATTATCTCTTAATTCATTCAAGGAATTGGAATGTAAATGTCGATACATTTCTTTGATTCTCAACCAATCCAAAGCACTATAATATTGAAACTTTATGCAATCTCCAATACTCTGTCTAGTTGGGTTATCTCTTTATTTTCCTATCGATCCTGTGGTGGTTTCTTAGCTTGTAGCCAAGAATTTACTTCTACGTCTTCCTCTCTATTTTTTTAACTTTAAGCAAACTAGTATGTTCTTGGTTCTAAATCAAGGTCTAATCCTTAAATTGAAATCACCGTGCCTTGGTTGGTTGATATATTTCTTTCTTTGGGTTTGAACTAGCCTTGATCACTGATTCCTTGAATTCAAAATGCTCTGAGTTCATTCATTGATGCTTAACTAGAAGTTGACCTCTTACTCTATTCTATAGCCTCGAATCTGGTCAGAACATTAGTCTCCTTTTCGTTACAAATAACTGGGATTTAATATAACTGAATATTTATTTTCAATACTATCATAAGACCTCATTCTCTCCTCTATAAGTCAAAAATAAGTTTTTACTCTTGATTGTAAAAGAAAGAATTAAGAATTAAGTCTCTGATAATATAAACTCTATGGGTTAAGAATTTAAATGCCGAGTAAGGCTGAGAGTGTTGACAACATGAGAAACATGCTCATGATCGATAAAATCCTTGGAAAAGGTTTTGATGCTTAAATTAAGCACTAGTTAGCCACGAAGAATCAAATATACCCCTGGTCAGAATGGTCTTTCTAGTTAGGAGAACCTATATAGTGAAGGATCAACTAGGGTAGTATATATTTTTAACACCAGACTCAGATGGCATGATGGTAATTTGTGAGATCCTTTATTGATTACCCTCGTGAAGGGTTGGGTTTCTTTAGTTTAAGAAATACGAAAGAACAATAGGTCTTTAGTTGGGCAGAAAATCCCTTGATGATGTTTCTTTTTCCCTTGAAGACAAAGTCTTGTTCAAGCATGCCAATAGGAAGCCTCCAGTCTGTATTTTCTTATAATTCTCTCTCTCTCTATTTATTTTAGATATATTTACTTTATAATGTTTGTTTCATTGTTGTATTAAATGTTGTAAAGGTTTTTTTTTCCTCAATCATTTTATTTTGGTTTGCATAAATGTCTCCAGTGTTGGGTGCACCTACGCTCAAATAAAAATATCAAAAAAGTGCACAATACGCCATGTGGTGGTTGCACAACTTTTATCTTTTCATCTTCCTTTCGAGAGAAGGTTTAGGACAATTTTTTTCTTGTCGGACATTTTCTTGGGAGCTATATTTGCGAGCTCAGGAGTTTCCGCCATGTTGACACATCATCTCCTTGCCATGAGTTATCTGCACCACCTATAAAGATATCTATTGAGGAGTTTGTCTGAGCTGGCTGGCCTTTTTCTTTTCTTTTCTCAGTTTTTGGGATGGAAGTTTTGAGACAGTACCTCGCAGTGATGTGATTGATCAATTGGGTCCTTTTCTAGGCTGTTATTCCTAGGATTTGATCACATTTGGTTTCTTATCTTTGCTTAAATATGTAGGGGGTATTAATGCAACAATTGAAGAGTTAATGCAAAGATCTTTTGTGGCCTAACCAAAGGTCTATGATCGGATCATTTTTTATCAACTATCAACACCTAGCAGCAATTAATCTGGACAAAGGCAGTGTTTACTTCTTTGGTGGCTATATAAGGAGGGTGAAGACATAGATGCATGATGATTTTTCAGGAGGAACTATTTTCTTTGTCAAAAGAAGTGTTTCTTTTTAGTTTTTTAAAAATTTTAAGAACTGTTTTCAGAAGCAAGTTATAAAACTACTTTATTCTGGCATATTATATCCATTAAGGTTTAAACTATTGTCGGATTGGCATCCAACCTTTGTTCCAATGTTTAGTTTTAATTAAAGTATGAACTATTGAGGGGATTTATTGAGAGTGTGCATGTATGGCCTTTTTCAAGCTTTCTTTCTTTATATTGTTGTTTTGAATGAAACACTGTGTCTTGCAAGCTATATTCTGGTAGTTTAAATAGAAGATTTCTATGCTTTATGCTTGTGTGATTGAATAGTAGCTTAGGATAATTGGACCATGTCATTGGAATTTTTTGTTTTCCTTAAAGTTGTTATTATGTTATGTTATGTTGTATTAGGAGAGAAAGTTCTTGTAATTTCTGGAATACTGTTCTTTTACTCTAAGGAATCTTTATGTTTGATTGGACCTCAATGAACACTACCTATGGAAAGATCTAAAAGTATGCACTATGCTTGAAGTTATCCTTTGTTGTCTGTTCTCTTTCCAGCAATGAGGGGTTGTGACATTCTTTGTTCTTTATATCAATCATAGGAATAACTTGGGTTTGAAATGTTGTAAAAGCTTTAGCGCATTGCCTTTTATGTTTTATATTTACATTTCCTTTCTCCCTTATCTCAAAACCCCAAAAGAAGAGTTGAATTTCTATAAAAAACCTGGAGGTATTCAGTGAGACACATTTTTCCCCCATTCATTGAATTTCCCATAAGACTATCGGAGAAGTGCAAGCTTTGATGATCAACAATTCTTTTTCTGGCACACCTGGTGGGACAGAAGTTTTTCCAAATGCCTGATTAGAAGTCAAAAATATTTTTTTTAATCAGGCTAAGGAAGGAAACTAGAAGTTTCATGCCCAGAGTCCAAACGAGAGCATCCTTGAGAGCTCACTTCTAGTACTCTCAGTTACCTACCTCAAATCCTAGAAGGAGAAGAACTACATGTTCTGTATCACCTATAAGGAGTAATAGAGTGATAAGTTAGAGCCCAGTATCTAGAGCCTTATCTACTCCACTCGGATGCTTAAATTTCCAGATAAGATTGCCTATATATCCGATTCATAGGAATCTTTTTCTCATGGCTTGTGTACCTCCTCCTGCTCCTAGGAATTTTGTAACATGGGATAGTGGTAGTCCACTACAGCCACCCACACCCCCAGATGTATGGCATTCCATACTTGCTAATGCCCTAAAGGCTATTCCAAGATTCTCCAGGGAGGATTTCAAAACCCCTTCCAAATACCTTCAAGATATAGTGGAGGTATGCAGGGTACACAACATATTGGAGGAAAACATCACGTTAAGACTGCTAGTTGTCTCTTTTAAAGGAAAGGCTCAAGACTAGTATAGATCTCTGGCCTCAAGTTCCATTCTTTCTTGGGACCAACTCAGACAATGTCTGTTCGAATGGTTCTTAGAAAAGGGAGAATGTTCCTCACTGCTGCAACAACTAATTACCATCAAGAGGGCTCCACATGAAGCCATGAGTGATTTCAATACCAGGTTCCAAAAGACCTAGCAAAGGATCCCTATGATTGCTCGACCTCATACTACGATGACGTTCATGTTCTATCTGAAGGCTATCAATCCAGAAATTATAGTTATGATAACTTCCATGGGAGGGAATATCCTGCCCGATGCATATGAGGTGGTGGTATGCATAGAGAATAACCTGATAGATGCTGAGAAACTTTTGGCTTGGCCACCAATGCCAGTATTTGTGGATATCTCTGATGGCCATCAGGAGGAGGCCAATCCAAGCACTCTTTCCACACAATTAAAGCTAGTCACCCCACAACCTATAGATGAGTATCCTACTACTCAAGCAAGTACATCGGGTCTCTCGTCAATGGTGACATATATCATTGATATAAAAGATCTGATGCAAACTTTTGCTAATGAATTAGTCATTATCAAATGACAATAAGAAATGCCTTTGAAAATGACCACTTAGGTCTATGGTGGAGGAAATTCTCCTTATCAACATAATTCATATCAAGGATCCTATAGAGGAGGAGGCCAACAGACATTGTCAACAAATTAAATAGTTGCGATCACTATGCCATTGCAAACAGTCAAGGGTAGTTCGAACAAAGAGATAGTCCTAGGCCAAAACAATTTGGCAGAGGAAGAAAATGTTTGGTGCTTCTCGTGCAATGATAGCCATATGCCCCAAAATTTCCCACAGGGAAATATGTAGCAAAAGGTGGCAGAACAAAGGAATAAGGGTATGTCTCCAAATGCGGACAAATACAGGTCACTTGAAATGGAGAATTCTCATTTTAGGGCATAGATGTAAGGGATGTTCATTGAACAAGAATTAGACATTGCACTTGACCAAGCTCTTTTCTCATGGTTGGAAGAAGATGAGGCTGTGTTTGCAAATGAAGCCCTAACAATTGGAATTCCAAAAGTGTAGTTGGATTACAACATGAGATCGAAAAGAAGGCTCATAGGGGAATATATACAACAAGCTTTGCCATGTCCATAGCCACGTCAATTGTTCCCCTTGGAGAAACAAGATTTTTCACCCATCGTTCAACCTTGTTCGTAGCCACATAACCTACCAGTACTGGAAAATGAGGCAAAAAAAGCACTAGGCCCAATCATAGTGGAATGTTTTCTCCTGAAAACAATAGAAATACCACCATTTAAGCTAAAGGCCCAAACAATTGGGACGCTTAACATAGTGGAGCAATTGAAGAAGGCACCTACCAATGTGTCATTGTGGGATGTCATATCAATTCCCAAACAAAAAACCCTACTTCAAGAAGCATTGAAGGTGGAAGGGAAAAGTTTGTAGGTGAGAATGACTCAGTTGAACAATCAGAGTAGAAATGACAGATCTGTGCTCCCCCTTTAGGCTCCAAAAGCAACGACTTATGAAAATAACATGAACGACATTAAAGAGAAAGAGGTAAGTGGAACAAAGCCCACACCTTTCTTTTTAACACTTATAGTAGGAGATAAATTGTTGCATAATAATATGATTGATTCCGGAGCTAGCATAACCGTTATGCCAAAACAAGTGGCAGATGCTTTAAAACTAAAGGATGAACCCCTTGAAAAGGGAATTATGCAACTAGATGGAAAGAAATTTCTGACCAACCTATCCCTAACCCTCTTCTCTTGCCCAAGCCAAACAGTCACTCAAGAAGTAGTAATAATAGACATTCCACCAGTTTTCGGAATGTGTCTATCAAGAGATTTCACTGCCAAACTTGGTGGATACTTGGCACTTGATTGGTCCCACCTAATATTGAGAACTAAACACAGGGAAAAGATGAAGATTCTATTTGAATCCTTGCATCCCGAACATATTGTGATTGATGCAAATCTATGCTTTGAAGCTGTTGATACCTATGCTTTTTAGCAGGAGAGATATTGCGTAGAAATTCCCAGAGAAGAAGAAGATACAAATGAGAAGATTTTGGAAGAAGAGATGTTGCTCAATCAGTTCGCTAATTTCGATCCATTTGGCAACTTCCATGCTACAAGGTTGAGCGCTATGTGATTTTCGACGAAGATTAGGTCTTTTCAAAACTAATGAAGAGTCAGGAGGAGTCTGATGATCTATCTGATAAACATGTATGGACCGTACATTTTAATGGTGTTAGGTGCAAATTTGGTCCTAAAGTAGGTGTCTGATTGGTATTTCTAATGGGATCGGAATACCTGAGAGCTTATTGTTTTTAGTGTCCATGCTTCGTCGATAATACCAAATATGAAGTTTTGGTCCACAGATTGACTCTATCCAAACAAATGGATGCAAGTAGGAAACAAGTGGTCAGAAATTCAGAATTGAAAGCAAGCTAGATCTGCGGGTAAGCAACCACAATAAATATAGGGAAAAGATATCAAGTACATAATGTATGGGATCTCATCAAAATTTTTGAAGCTTTTGATATACAGGGGAATCCCCAACCTCAAGATAGTATCGTCGATTAGACATTTCTTATTAGAACACATTTGGAATCAATTTCCAATCTGAAAAAGCAAAGATTCTTCACAGTTTCAAAGGATTGTAATAAACTTGATGTCAGAAATAGTAAAAGATCAGTGATCGACAGGAGGGACTCTCCTAGGGATAAAAGAAAGCTAAAGGAATTATGCTGCAAGTATGATCTTAGAGGCTACGAATCGGGTAGAGTTCAGTCGACAATTTCCCTGGATAAAGAACCCAAGCCCATTGGGTAGAAATGAAGGATAATCTACCCAAAGGTTGAAGTCCTGGCAACGCAAGAGTTCATCAAATGGGGCGAGTCAAAGGTCATATGTCCTATCAAAGTTTCTGCCTAGGTATCAAATCTGGTTTTTGCTTGGGAAAGGGATAGGGATATCCAACTTTATGTTGAGTTTCAAGACTCAAGAAGGATTTTTTTGAAAGATCATTACCCCTCGACATTGATGCGAAATTTCTCTCAGATTCTAACTAAGAGATCATCTCTTTGATAGATGATTCCCCAAGGAATGATGAAGTTTTCATAATGTAATCCGATTGACAAAGGATGACGTCTACCACCAAGGGGAAACGTTTGTATACACAAGAACACTGTTCAGGCTCTTCGATGCTGTTGCAGTTTTTCAAAGTGCAATGGGAATTACTTTTAAAAAATGGCCCAACCAGATTATTTTCATATATCTAGGTGATTCATTAGGAAAAGGTGATCATCCTAATCATCTAAAGGGATTTTCTTCGAAAGACCAGCGATGAGGTATTTTTCTTGGTCTAGAAAAATATTTCCTTAGAGCACCCAAACAAAAGCTTTTTGGTTGTACAGTGTATCAGGAGAAAATAATAATAAGTCCCTAGAAGGTCTGGAGCTCAGAATTGAACATAAGATCTTTCCCATATAAGTCTGGCCTTGTCCAAGCATTCATGCTAGGTTCCACAAGCATTGTGACCTCGACCCCCCTGATGATTAAGGAGAACATGTCTTTTCAACAAGCTCTCATGGGCACAACGGTTATCAAGCAGCTAGAGGAGCATGATGAAGAAAATGAAGAGCATCCTACTACACTCCCTTCAAGGAAGCAAAGGAGAACCGGTGTGCAAGAACATATCACAAAAATAAGACTTGACAAGTATCTAAAGAAGCTGAAAGCTAGGCTGAGATTGTCTAAGACCATTACACCTACCAATGTCCAAGGTTTGGTGGAATGACAAGGGAAAATTTTTGTTACCAGATATAGGATTTTCCCAAAGACTTCATCACATTGTTATATGCAAGGGAGCAGGTTAACCAAATTAGCCAACAAGAGCCTAACTAGGTTAATCAAATGTGTTGGGTTGGCAGCTCAAAGAGATTGGAACAGTTACGAACAAGCTTCCTTGTTGATAAATCAAATTACCCTTAAGTCGGCTATGAAGTTTTCTTTCTATAAATTGATGTACAAAAAATTTGGCAAAAACCCCGAGGCTGAAAAGCGATAGAGAAAAGGCCCATGGAGCTACAACTAACCACCATCAAATAATCAAATGGTGTTTTGATGAAGAATTTTTTTACTCAAATTATAGAGAAGGTTTAGTGCTAAGGTACTACAGGCGTACTGCGAAAATAGGACAACCTACTAATTTCAAAGTGTTGTGGAAAGGACCTTTCACAAACAACACATGCAAAAGAAAGAACATGTAATGACTCAAGGAGATGGTTTTAGATGTACTGGTGGATGGTATTTATCTAAGAATTTTCCATTAAAATGCACAATTCTTTTAAAAATTTTAACAGTTATGTACCATATGTAATTTTTGTAATTATTTTGAAGTTTTGAGAATAAAGCTCAGAATAACATAGAAGAAATAAAAGCTATACTATATTATGTTTATCGAAAATATTTACAGTATAGTGTATGGCCCGAGGCTTGGAATAATACATAAGGCTCTCTCGAGAAAAACCCAAAAAGGGAAGCAAGCAAAAAGTTGTTAAAAGGAGGTGATGATTAGATAAATAGTAAATTTCCACCTCCAATGGCGAAGCAAAAAGGGACTCGTAAATTTTTTTTACTTCTCCTCCTTTTCTTCTTCTTCTTCTTTCATCTGACGGGTTGCAAGCAGGAGCAAAACACACTACACATGCGGGCCGCGCAGTTCAGACCTAGGGCCTACTTGTTACGAAGTTGCACCAGGTAACTAAAGTGTTTTTTCTAGGCAATCTCTGGAACCTTCTCCATGCTATACTCCCACAGAAGGAAAGTGGCCGTTGACTAAGAGGAATAGTGGTGCATCTCCACGTCCATAGTGAAAAATTTAGTAAGGGCAACCAAGGCACGTCCACTCCAAAGTCCACGTGCTTGCGGAGGTCCATGTCACTTGGAATGCCGACGCTAGGAATGGCCACTCACACTATCTCGTTGAGCCCTTCCATTAGAGAGGTGTCAAACATCTTCTAACATAGCGCAATTATCATGGGCTTGGCCACACCTAGGTCTAGTAGTGAGGCTACAAAGCAGGAGAGCACATGGCAATTACTTCAGAGCTGGTTCTCGTTAGTAAGGTAGTCTGCGTCGATGACCTACTTGAATGCAGTCATAAGTAGGGGGTCACAATTCTTGACCGAGCACTTGATATGGTTGTTAGTGATCTCACCCACAAAGCAGTTTTGTGGTCTTCATGGAAGGAGCCGAATAGGGGTACCCAGACTAGTAGACATCATGACAAAGCAATGAATTATGGTGGAAAGAGAGTAGGTGGGAGGCCAACTAAGTTAGAGAACTATATCTTCAAATGGAAGTTACAAAAGGTGGTGTAGCTATATATAGAAAAAGCTAACTAGGGAACTTCACCAACAGGATGTCTAGTTTTTGGCCAGATGACAACGGGAAATTTTAAGACAATGGAATAGAGTGGGCAAATCGTATGGAGGATCTAACGAAATACCTTGAGAAATAAATTTGGGCATTGGGGAGTAAATTCCCTCATACGTCGATGGTTGATGTGTATCCTTTGCCATCATCAGTGACAACTAGTTCACTAATGAGAAAAGACATGGATTAACACACTAAGGCTCTAACAAATTAATGAAGACATCTTTTCAAAAGTACCTTGTGTCATCTTGACACACTCCATATGATGAAAAACAAACTTTTCAATGCAATGAATTAAAAGAAAGAAGAGGCAGTGGAAGGAATGTACTAATTCCATTTTCACGGCTTTCTCAGCATTCCCAAGGGATACAGATCTCCCATCCACACATATTACCCTAATGGAAACATTTAATGAGCCATCGATAGTAGCAAACTCATAACTGCATGCAAAAGCTCCAAAATTAATTGCACTCAAAAGCAAGTTAAGTCTTAGCAAAGGGAAAATAGTTGTTGTAACCAAAGAGGTTATGTATCGTTCATAAATATTCATGGTGGAAGCAACCACTTTTGGTAGTTAGATCGAAGTTCCAAATAGAAGACCTGGTTACGCCGATATATTTGGGCACTACTCGTTCATCAATACCTCAGCTCCAGAAGAATGACCATTTGAATGCTGCAGGAAGCTTCAATCTGACAAAAACATCTTGAAGGAGGTGGTTCAAGATATAACCGACAATGTTTATGACCCTCAGTTATCCACCAGCCCTAAAAATCTTAGGGAAGGTGCTTTTCAGAGGATGCTAGGGCATGAGTCGGAAAAAGATTTTGCATTTCAGTTGTGGAAAAATGGCCTATCATAGTTTGTGTTACTTGTTGTACATCCATGCCTAGAGCTGGTTGATGCGTGCACAAAGAGGTTTAACAAAGATATAGAGACTGTTGAGGGCCATGGGGTCAAAATCACCATTTTGGCCAAAGCTATACAGGATATGTTGTGTAACCCTATAGGTTGGGGTGCCAACCTTTTCAATGAAGAAAAGATGGATGTCCTGGGAGAAGATATGTTCAGGAAAAAAAGTTTTTATGAGGATGAGACAAAGGAAAGTCCACAAAGAGGATAGATTCGTTGGCCTCTTTCACAAAGAAAATTTAAGAAGGATACATAGTCTGTGTTCTCAATGCTGGTTTGGGTTTTTGGGCTCGACAATGACAAAGAGGTTAACCCTTTCTAGTTTTCCCTAGGCCTTGTGCTCAAAAGAGAAAAGGTGCTAGGGCGCTACAATTTTGGTGAAGTGATGGCTGAGAATATGAAGCTACAGTTGAGAAACTATAGTGTTGAGTCCAAATTTAGGTATTCTTCCATCCTAGCTCATTTATTGTTACATAAAAATTTTGAGTGGCTAGGGAGGAATGTGCCAGTGTCTAGGACAAATGAGAGACGCTATATCTAGCCAATTTTTGTGTCAACCCCTATGTTTTCAAGAATAGGAGATTATTATCAGTTTCTAGATTATTTTTTGAGACTAGTGTTGCAAGATTTACTACCTCACCCCGTCAACCATTTCTCTTAGGAGGTTATAGAATGGATGGAAAATCCACCTATCCTAGTGGATTACTTCTTTAGCAATAGTTTCACATTCGTCAAGTTTCATGGTGTCCCTAGGGAATTTTTTTGATTCCCTAGATTTGTGATAGACTGAACTTTTGCATTAGAAGCTTGTTGACAAGTATCCACTGTTGACAGGATCTATGGTGCTGGGAGCAATAAAGAAAAACTTTTTGATCTTCCCCTTATGATTGCAAAGAGTTAAGTAATATTGAGCAAGTGAAAGGCTGAAGATGAGATAATGAGTCTTTTGGCGGCTCTAGGTTTGGTCCTCATTTGTGACAAATGGAATTACAACCCGAATGGGTGTTTCAATTTAACGCATGAGTTCAAGGAGTATTTCCAAAGGAGGAGAAATCCTACTTGAGAGAGTATGAAGATGTACATCGACTTGGTCTGCATACTAGAAGAATGGTGAAAATGGATAAGTTTTTATGAGCCACAGGTACAATATTAGAGGAATCTCCCAATGAGCAAATCTCTCAGTGCACAATTGAGACATAAAGGATGGTCAAAAAGAAAGAAGGTAGACTTCTGGAGGTTTCGACAAGAGATGAGAAATCCAAGTGCTTTGTTTGGTAGATTCTAGCTCGATGAAGAGTTCGAGGATGTGTATGATAAGGAGGCTAATTCTGACAATAGCAATCTTGAGACAAGCCATGAGGTTGAGGAGGAACAAGTTCCACTCCTAATTCCTAGACCTCGGGAACCTAACAACTGAAGAGATTCAGGGCCAGGGGTCCACAGGCCTCGTCCACATCCCAAGCCCAAAGCAAAGGAAAGAAGACTCGATGATCCCCAAGAGGATCCTTAGCAGCCGTCGATTTCCAAATGTTAGAGGACTATGGTGGAAGGAGATCGAAATGTGCTAGCTCTAATCATGCAAAGTAGAGAAGGATACAAGCCCCAGGTGCACTTGATATACTGGTCCATCAGGAAGAGGAGGTGGAATCCACCCTGCGAAATGTTTCATCAACTATGACTCAGGTAAGTTTTTCTCCCCCTCTTCTTCAATTTTCTATGTCTCTGATACACTCCCAGCCTCTTCCTGTTGAAAGTAATCCTTCATCTTCAGTCCCTGAATAGGTAATGTTTGATATACCCCCTACTATTGTAAACAAACTATTTGAAACTTTTTCACGTGCCAAAGGAGCGTCATCCGTGTCGATCGTCGATGCATCATTAGTTGCTTTGTTGAAGGCCCCCATTGGAATTGTCAAAACTACAGTTTTCCCCATTACTCTCAGCCCATCTACTTTCAGGAAAGCACCTCTCCATCAGCCTTTTTCCACATCTGACCCTACTATTTCTTCCCTTGCTCCTTTTGGTGTTTCACCTTTTTCTATGACCACGCTACCTTTTGCGTCCCCCCATGCTCACACATCTGAAGTATCCCCTACCATCACCCTTTTTGGACTACCCCCTGGTGCTCCCATTGTGGTTCAAAGTGTTGATGTCACTCAGACTCTTCAAGGTCATTTCGATGCAACCAAATAGGCCCGAAAGACTAGGAAGCTGAAAATATTATCAAAGAGTGCCAAAAGGCCCACCACCAGAAGGATTGAAGCTTGTTTTAATGAAGAGAGGAACTCCCTACTTATCACCACTATGAGGTCATTCATTTCCAAGCCCAAAGGAAAAATGCAGATGGAAGACTACAACATTCATGCCGTTAGCCTAGATTTGAGTGAAACCTACCCATGCAATAAAATGGTCCTAGACAAAGCCACACAAAAGGTGGTGTATGTTGATTATGAACGTCTGGACAAGAAATTAAGGAAGCGTGAAGTTGAGTTGACAAATGTGAAAGGGAAAGTGAGCAGATTGTAGAATGAAGTCCAATCCAAGGATGTTGAAATGAACCACATAAAACAAATTCAAGGCCAACAAGGAGACATGTCCAGATTGCTTGCAGATGCCCGTAATGAGCAAGTTCAGCTTCATGCTGAAAATGAAAATTTAAAGAAAGAGTTAAGTGATGCCAGATCTTGAAATATTGATGATCTTCGAAGAATCCAGATTGAGGCAGAAGAGTCAAGACAAGAAGTCGGAAGACTAATCTTTGAGTTCGAAAACACTCTTTAAGAGAAGGGTCACATAGAAGAAAATGCCAGAGTAAGAGAGGCTCATTTTAACTATGAGTTAACTATTGCAAGAGGATATGAATCCCTCCCTATAATGAGAAGGTTGGTAGCTATGCATTGGGATAAAATAGAAAATGGCATGTGTGTGCTGGGCCCCGCCTTACAATTTTTAAGGGACATGCAAAAACTAAATGCCAAGGTCGGTATGATGGCTGACCACTTCATACAAACATGTTCACCTTGGGTGGAAGATTCCCAAAGTTTAATAACCAAATTGAGTATCACCATCGATCAGGTTCTTAAAAGAGAAAGAATTCCTAATCGGTGGGTCACCTCCATCAAATCCAATGAGATAATCAATTGCCACATGGTTGTGGTAAAATGTAAGGACCACCAGATGGTGTTGAATAAAAGGATCACCGATATCAAAAAGGACTTCGTCATCCTGGTTGGTTTTGGGTTGCTTCTGCTTCTCTCCCCAGATGAAGACACGATGATGATAGAGTAAATCAATGAGGCAATCCGACGCAAGATCCAAACCATCGTTGAACTTCCAAGCTCGAGTGCTATACCCACGGTGGATGATGTTGAGCATGAAATCTGTTCTCTTTCACGACTCTATTAACACCTGGGTGTAATTTCTTCTAGATGAGGTATCATCTATTTCAAGGAGATTTTTGATCTCAAACAAACATACAGACAGATCCAAACCCTTTTCTAGCAACTAATGTAGATTGGGGCTCAATGCGCTGCTTTCATCAAACTCCAAGAACAGCCAGAGGCCTAGGTTCGAATCTTCGCAGAAGCGAAGACCCCTGTGAGTTGCCAGAATTGTAAATTTTTTTTGCCTTAGTCATTTTATTTTGGTTTCCATAAATGTCTTCAGTGTCAGGTTCACCCGCGCTCAAATAAAATTATCGAAAAGGTGCGAAATACGCCACATGGTGGCTGCATAGCTTTTATCTTTTCATCTTCCTTTTGGGAGAAGGTTCGGGACACATGTTTGATTATCAGACATTTTCTTGGGAGCTATATTTGTGAGCTCAAGATTTTCCTCCCTATTAACACGTCATCTCCTTGCCGCGGGTTATGTGCAGCCTATAAAGATATCTATTGAAGAGTTTCTTTGAGATGGTTGGCCTTTTTATTTTCTTTTCTCTACTTTTGGGATGGAAGTTTTGAGATAGTACCTCGCACTGATGTGATCGATCAATTGGGTCATTTTCTCGGCTGTTATTCCTATTATATGATCACATTTGATTTCTTATCTTTGCTAAAATATCTAGAGGGTATTAATGCAACAACTGAAGAGTTAATGCAAAGATATTTTGTGGCCTAACCAAAGGTCTATGATCAGATTGTGTGCTATCAACTGTCAACACTTGGAGGAAATTAATCTGAACTGAGGCGGTGTTTCTTTCTTTGGTGGATATATAAGGAGAGCAACAACACAGATGCATGATGATTTTTCAGGAGGAACTGTTTTCTTTGTCAAAAGAAGTGTTTCTTTTTAGTTTCTTAAAAGTTTTAAGAACTATTTTCAGAAGCAAGTTATAGAACTACTTTATTTTGGCATATTATATCCATTAAGGTTTAAAATGTTTTTAGATTGACATCTGACCTTTGTTTCAGAGGTCAGTTTTAATTAAAGCACGAACTATTGAGGGGAATTTATTGAGATTGTGCATGTATGGCCTTTTTCAAGATTTCTTTCTTTATAGTGTCATTTTGAATGAAACATTGTGTCTTGCAAGCTATATTCTGGTAGTTTAAATAGCATATTTCTATGCTTTTATGCTTGTGTGATTGAATAGTAGCTTAGGAGAATTGGACTATGTCATTGGACTTTTTTGTTTCCTTAAAGTTGTTATTTTGTTATGCTATGTTGTATTAGGAGACAAAGTTCTTGTAATTTTTGGAAGACTTTTCTTTTACTCTAAGGAATATTTATGTTTGATCGGACCTCAATGGGCACTACCTGTGGAAAGATCTGAAAGTTTGCATTGTGCTTGAAGTTAGCCTTTGTTGTTTGTTCTCTTTCCAACAATGAGGGGTTCTAGCATTTTGTGTCCTTTATATCAATCATAGGAATAACTTGGGTTTGAAATGTTGTAAAAGCTTTGGCACATCGCCTTTTATGTTTTATATTTACATTTCCTTTCTCCCTTATCTCAAAACCCCAAAAGAAGAGTCAAATTTCTATAAAAAACTTGGAGGTATTCAGTAAGATGCAATTTGTCCCCCACTTGTTGAATTTCCCATAAGACTATCAGAGAAGCGCAAGCTTTGATGATCAACAAATGCTTTATCATTTCGTAATTAATGGAAAAGTTAGTTCATAACCACTATGGTTTTCAATTATATAAACTGTTATTTGTTCCTTTTTAGCTGAAATTCAAAAACTATAAGTTAGTTAATGAATGTTAGAGTAGTTAATGTTAGATTGTTTATCTTTCCTATTCGTTGTTGCAATGGAAACTCTTGTAAGGAAAATTAGTTTGTTACACTTTAGCTGAATCTGGTAGTTAGTTACCATTCCTATATTGTAGATTAGCTAGTATGTAACAGTCTTCATTAGATCAAACCTTCTTGCAAATTTTTCTTTCACTATCATCCTCAAACATACTCAAGCCATCAAAACTAATCTGTATAATGGTTTTCATAGTGGTATACAATGTTGAAATCAATGACAACATTGCAATGCATAACTATCTCACTTGTACCCATGCCACATGCTCATGCTTCCAAAAAATGCATCAATTACAACACTGCAATGCATAACTGTCTCACTTGTGCTCATCCCACATGCTCATGTTTCCAAAAATTGCATCAATGACAAACTCCTTATTCTTCCAACAATCTCTCACTTTTTCATTGATGGAAACATGCCAAAATTATCTCTAAAATTACTCTCCCCCTTTGACATTAAGGCCAAAGGGAGCATTCAATAGTATTTCTTACATATACCGAATCTCCCCCTGACAAATATATACATGTATACAAACTAAAAATTGAACTGACACCCCCTAGGAGAGCTATCCAACAAAATTTTGAACTGAACATCTAACTTATACCATCCGCATATATACATAAGAAGCTGAAATAAGAAACTGGAATGCATAAAGCAAAAGGAATACCATTAACTGGAAGAAGTTTAAACTTGAAGCTTCTCAATGTGGAATTACGGATCTTATTTTCCTTCTTCCCAAATTCTCTTGGCTATGCCAAACATTTTTCATTGTCTTTAGCTCCATCAATATTTCTTCCCCTTCTTCCCAAGTGTTGTGTACCAGATTAAGCTTTGTAGCTTTTTCATCACTTACCAGGGAATTGGAAACAAATGAACTTAGAGTTCACTAGGTCCCTTAGGTTTCCAAACTGCAAAATGATCTTTTTTTTCCATTGCAGTTGGAAGAACTGCTCATGTAAATCCTCTACCATTGACCTTTTGCTTCCATTTAGGTCGTGTGTTGGATCATAGGCACAAGAAGCTTTGCCTATCTATGACTCAATTGAGTCTATTTCATCTTTTATGCTCTTTGTGGCTCCATTCCACTTCATACAAAATTGGAATAAGGCTTTATCCTTAGCCAAATAAGCCTATGAACCTTTGATACTATCATGAAACTTATTGTGTGCATGGTCACACTTCTCTATAATTTCCATCAATCTCTTCTCATCCATTTTCTTGTTTAACTCTCTTTTCAAAATTTCCCTTGATATGGTGGCACTCTTTGAAAGAATCAATAAAAAATTTTAGGTTCTCCATACTGGATAATGAATTATCAATTTTTACACAAGGTATGGCCTCCAGGAGTGTCTTCATAGCCTCCTCAATCAACTCTTCAATCTTCTGATGAGTTTCTATTATCTCCTTTTAGGAAAATGTATAGAAGACATCTCCCAATTGAAGCTTGTGGAGGGATGATATCTTGTCTAGGTCCATATTCCCCTATTGCATGGGTAGTTGTAGCAATTGCATGGACATAATAGGCTAGAAATGCAATTGCATGTTGAGTAGATTCTTTAGAGAATCTCCGGAGGAGCCGAGAGATTCACCAGTAGTCTTTGTGCTCTCCTCTGTAGCCTTCTATTTTGACTCCTCACCAGTGCTAACTGGTCTCTACTCCTGTCTGTCCTCCTGCATCATCAAAGGCATCTTCCTTCTTCTGCTCATCATTCTTCCTTGTATTTTCTTCACCAGTATTTTTTTTGTATTATCTAGAGGGATGACTATCTCTGGTTGGTCTTGTACATTCTCAACATGTGTATCAGTTATCGGAGGAATAAAAGTATCCTCCTTTGCAACATCTTCTCTAATAGCTTCATCCTTTTTAGAATTCTCCTTTGCACCAACATTTTCTTCTATAGTTTCTTCCACATCCAAGAGAAAACTATCCTGTGCATTCCCCTATTCTATCTCATGCTCATGTTGAGCATCATCAAGCTGCAAATCTTCTCCAATATTCTCATTTGGAACAGGCATCTCCACATGTATTTCCTCTTTGTTCTCTAGGGTCATTCCTAATCTTTGTGCTAGATCTGATACTTTCCAAAAATCTCCTTCTAGAGCCCATCGAGATCATTTTTGATCTCTTCCTATAAGGGTTGTCCTCTTCTTCTATTGCTTCATGTCTTCTCTCAATCAAAACATTCCATAATTCCAGAGGTATTTGTTTCTCTATATTCCTCATATCTACTTCAAGAACTATAATATATTTTACAATGGCTTCAACTATCATGGCCTTGTCCACCTCATCGGTCTCAGTATACAATGTAACAATTTCTTCTAACATTTCATTTTGTATGATACCATTGAAAAGTGCATCAAGTTTCATTGGACTATGGGTTCTTACTGGAGATTTCTTATTTTGCTTCTTCTTCTCTTTCGATGTCCTTTTCTTGCTAGCTTCTACCTTCTCCTCTCTCATGTGGAAAACAAATGCTTTCTTTTCCTTTTCTACTTCCTCCTCTTCATCTATATCCACAATATCAAATTTTTGTTTCTTAATGCTTGCTTCACCTTTCCTTTTGTAGACCAATTGAGGTCCTTCTTCTTCTTCATCCTCCATGTTCACACCCAATTAATTCTTTTCAGTTGATTTGGCTTTAACTCTCCTCTTCATCGGGTCAGTTTGATATGCTACAGAATCAACCTTTTCTTTCTCTAGCCTCTTTTGTTGCTTTACTGAAGAGGTCTTTTACTTCATCAAAGCACCAATTTGTTTTGTAGGATTGCTTGTCTCCTTCCTCTTTGTTCCACTGGATGAAGGAATAGTCTCAGAGGACTTCTAAGCATCTAGAAGAGTCATAGCTTCTCTACTAGATCTGCTCACACTTGATGAGCTTCCTAGAGTACTAGACTTAGCCTTAGTTGCCTCAACTTGTTATGGTGTGAGGCTCATTGCTTTTGCAAATGTTTTAATCATCTTTTCCACTATTTTCTTTATTTGTGATTGTCTCTCCATTGATTTCTCTTCATAAGTCCAGTACCTCACTTCGGAGGTGTCCTTTGGTTTTATCAACATGTAGTTTGCAGACCCCACAATCTCTTCCTCAATGACCTCATATCCCATTTTTGAGATCCATACAGTTATGGGCTGCACAACTTGTATGATACATTCATCTTTAGAAACCAAGAATGTAATATCATTCTTGTACTTTTGCACCATCTTTCAGGGAATTCTCTCCCTCTTTTGTATCCTCTTTTGAAATATTGCAAAGAATGCCACAAGGGCATCTTTCTGTGCCTTAGCATCTCCTAGAATTCTTGGGAAGTCTTTGATCTGGTGTGCAACAGTTCTTCCTTTCAACCATTCCTCACTCTTTGTATTGGGGAGTTCTTTCAAGAAATAGAAGAATAAACATATAATCAAAGTTCCAAATTTAAAAGGATACTTGAAATACTTTATTTTATGTAGGTCCTCCATCAATTCTTGTCTCAAGAGCTTGCACAAGTCATAGTCAACTCCGTTCACCATTTCATAGGTAGTATTAATGGTGGTTGCAGATACAAAGTTCTCTTTGTTTGAAAATTAGATCTTATATCCAATCATCATTGTTGCATACTTCATAGTGGGATTTCTGATGTTCTTCATTGTCAATTCCCTCTTTTCATATGTCACATTGGTAAGTTCCATCACAACTTCATTATTTATTGACTTGAGTATTGGAACGGGTCCAGTTGAACATAACCTTGTAACTTCCATAATCATCTCCTTTGTGATCAACCCAAACATATCCGTCCATACTTGTCATAGATGCAACTCAAGGCAATCCTTACCTAAGCATTGCCATGGAAAAGTTGGGAAACCCTTGCCACACATCGAGTCTCTTTGCAACCAAATTTTGATACTTCGACTTCAATGAAAATCCCTCACTAGTGAGCTCACTCACCCACACATTTCCAAGCTTGGAATAATCATATTCTTCTAATTTTCCATGAATATATATCCTTATTTCCTCTGTGTGCAAGATTCCATAAGGAACCCTTGAGAAAGCACCTTCCAAATCGACTTTTGTGGATTTGTCAGGATGTTTCTTGAACTTAGGTTGGGGTCTTTCAATGACTTCAATAACCCTTGGAGTTGCCATCTCAAATTGTTTCCAAAAAACTTTCAAAAAAAACTAGGGCAAGTAAAAAAAATGTAAAATACCTTTTATTTCACTCTTCTACTAGGGTTTCACCTGCACCACTATTCAATCTCTTAAAACACACTACACTTCTTCATCGTATGCTCTTGTCCTCTTGAAAACTCAATTACAAATAAAATTTGATTAAGTGTACACTTATAAACCTTTTTTCGTGACCTAATTTCGTATTGAATACTCAAACTGAAAAGCTAGTAAAAACCCTAACTATCTACACAATCAATTTCAAACACTTCACAATATTCCACATTAAGATATTTTCTATTGAGATCTCTAGTAGTTCAAATGCATCTATCTACACCATATATCCTTGTGTTTAAGCATCAACAACATTTCTTTAGTGGGGGAGGAAACATTTTCATTAAAGCTCCCCTTGAGCCAAAGCTCTCAACTTAGTTTCCAAAGGAAACATTTGCACTGGATGTTGGTAAAAAATAATCCTTAGCCTCTATATCTTCCTTATTTTTCCAAATATTTTTCATGTCCTTTGTCTTTGTCATATCAAATTTTTGTACTAGATCATTCTTCTTTACTAGATTGTTCTTCTTCATGTTTTTGCTTTTGCAAAATTTAGAAATGTGTCCAGGTCTTTTACAATTGTAGCATATGACATTTTTTTGAACAACCTTGCTTCTATTCATTTTAGATATGCATTGATTAGCTTTATGCCCAAATCCATTGCATGTATAATAATAGCCATTGAAATATAAAACCATTCTACCATTGTTATAACCATTCATCATTTGACTTCTGCATTTACTAGCTCTATGACCAAATCTCTTGTATGTAAAACATTGATCGGGAAAAGATTGAACATTCTGATTCATTATGCTTCTACACTCCATAGCCTTATTATCAAATCTATTGCAAGAATAACAAAAACCATTAAAATATGGGTACCTTTGTGCATTTGGTTTCTTGACTGGTGGTCCTCTAGCTTCATTCCTTTGATTTTGGATTTGCTTTTCATTCTTCTATTTGTCTTTAGTCTTCTTTTCAAACTAGTTTGTAGCTTGATTTGTATTTGTGCTTTCTCCTATCTCAAACCATAATCCACCTTTATCTTTAGATTTTTTTTGATTTGCAATAATTTCATCAAGCTTTGTAGAGCTCATATTGAATTTTTCTTCATGAATCTCTTTTTCAAGATTTGATCTCAAATCATAAATTTGTGTTCAAGCTTTGTGCATTCTTTAGAATTGTTTTTCACCATTGCATTCAAACATTCTTTAAATATTTTCCTTTCTTTAACTTGCACTTTTAAAAAGGTAATTATTTCATTTTCCAATTGCTCATTGACCTCCTTATTCCTTTCTCTAAATTTCTTGATTTTCTCTCTCAAATTTTTGATGAATTCATCTACTTTGACATTTTCTTTCAAATTTCTATTTTCATCTTTAGTTCTTTCCAAATCTTCAAGAGCAACTATGAGTTCTCCATTTATGTCAAATATGCAATCTTCTCCTATGGATCCAACAACAAGAATCTATTCTGGAGGAATAGGTAGTCTTCTAACAACCATGTGTTCAACCTCCAAGATCTTCCCCATGCGGTTAAGCTCCTTCCAAGGAACCAAGCTCTAATATCAATTATTGAACACCTAAAATACTGAGATGGGGGTGATCAATATTCTTTTAAACCATTTAAACATTTAACCATTGAAATCATAACATAATCAATTTGCAACAATGAAGGAAACCATGCAGACATCCAACATCACATAGCACATGAACACCTTGATTTTTACATGAAAAACCCAAAATGGGAAAAACAATGGTGAGGATTAACTCCCAATATATTATAACTGGTTATAGTATATTACAAAAGTGCTCACTACAAGTGGACTCACTGTCCACTGAAAGAAGAAATAGATAGAAGAGATTATGATACGCATCCATGTTTTGAACTGTTATAATTGCATCTACAATATGTTGGAGTACAACTCCATTGAAGCTCAATATACCGACTTCACACACTTCATACTATTTTGAATTATTACTCTGATATGCTCTGTATTCACTTTATATTCACACAATTCACATCCACTAACAGTTATCTCATGTCACCACTTCACAAAACATCAAAAATATCCTTCATATATATTCGCTTCATCTACAACATCAATCAGGGACTAGCCTAATTAGATGTAATGGATAAAATGTAACTTGTCGACTTAAGATCCATACATACACACTTTGTGCCAAGATTCAAAACCCACAAAAATTTAAAATAGGTCGGCATGGACCTAAAATAGCACTCACATAACGGATCAACACATGTTCATCCTCTGCAACATACCCAACTCATTAGGTCGGCATCGATAATGACCTAATTACAAAAATTTCCAACTTTACACCCTTGCTTGGACACGTGAACCTCCAAAATCTACGCCAATTGGAATATACAATATACTAATAGCTGTCAACATCTCCACAAAATTGCAAAGGAAAATTCTATTTCATGGAGAAGTACAGATTCCCCAAAACACATGCACTAAACTAGAAAGCCCCTGGTACTGCCAAGCCGAACTTCTATCACTCATAACTTCAAAACCAAAAACAAAAACAAGATGAAACTCTAGAATTAGGTTCCTCTAGCAACCAACAAAATTATGTTAGAAGTGTAGAGTACAATCTTCATTAGTGGACCAATGCAGACCTGAATATCGGATCCCTAGTACAGAGAAACACCTAAATTGAAACTTAGTCAATTTCCACAACTATTGCCTTCACCGGATAAAAAATTCTTGCAAAATTTTCTTTCACTATCATCCTCAAACATACTTAATCCATTTGAACTGATCTGCACAATGATCTTCATACTGGGATACAATGTTGACATCAATGAAAACATTGTAATTCATAATTGTCTCACTTGTGCTCATCCCACATGCTCATGTTGCCAAAAAATACAACAATGACAAACTCCTTATTCTTCCAACAACTGAAAGGAACAAGATGAAAGAGATTGTAAAATGTATTAAAAGCAAAGTTGTAGGAGTGATAACAGATAGACAACTTTGGGGACTGAAAGAGCAGATCATAGAGATTTTTGAGATAGAGGGAGAAACTCTCATCCAAAGGACGATGATGCGAGAGAAAGACGTAAGTGTGGCATGTTGTGGTCCTAGGGTCATGCTAGCATCTTGTATGGATAGAGAACTCAAACCCTTAGAAATAATCAAAGAATCTACTTAACTATTTAACATCTGAGGTTTGTTTAATCTATTAACTTGATAAAAAGTTAGAATACAAATAAATGACAAGGAGAGCAAGGGATAAAATTACAAGATGTCTCATGCTCATGAAACCTCTAGCAATCTCCTCACAAACAACTTGCACACAAGATGGACAAGGATTTTTTTTGAGGATATTTAGGGGTTGCCTCAATCAAACCCCTGTTTTGGGGTTTCCACCTCCACGAACAACTAGATAGACAGTGTAGAGTAGAAAAATGTACTCTTTTACATTTTCACTCTATGTTTGGGTCCCTTAATAAATTGGACTTAACTAAGCCTCTAATTGTCCCAAAATTGCATTTACAAGCCTAATTAATTGCAATTTTTGAAAGGGTAATTTGATTTAATTAATGTATTTAATTAATTGAACACCCCAAAATTCAAAAATTCTGACAATTTAGGTCAGGACCCATTCACCCTTGGACGATTGGGTCCTCTTTAAGTTGAAATTCAAAATTTAAATATGTTTTTTCGTGGTATTTTCATGATCCAAAATTCATATTCAAATGTTGGCTTGTAATGTTTAATTTTCGGGAATTTAGAAAATTGTCTATAAAAGCAAAGTCTTTTATCAATTCAAATCCTAGAACAAGCTAGCAACATAATTCCAATTTCACAAGAGCTAATCTTATTGTCAAAGGTGTTCAAGAGCTTGAACATATTTATTCAACATTTTTTGTAGCATTCAAGATTTCAAGCATCATGTCAAAGTTATCAAGCATCATGCATGTTTTTTGAGCTAACATTGTGATGTAGGTTTCTAGTTTCAAATCGAGATTCAAGCTATCAAATCAAGATCACATCAAGAATCAAGCCATTTCATGCAAGATCTATTAAGTCGCAGTCCTTCAAAGGTTTCAAATAAAGGGTTTGGTGAGTTGCAACATAGAAATTGTTTATTCATAATCCCTTTCATGTTTCATTGTTTCAATTCAAGGTTTAATTACCAAAACAGGGTTTGACAAGGAAAACCCCCATTCACCAAAAATAAATATTTTTTTCCTCTTGTGTTTGTGTTGCAGATCTTAGGTTGAAGGATTGAAGATCTATCAAAGTGAAAAATTAAAAAAGTTGTCAAAGTTGTCATCAATCAATGAAAAATCACCTACATGATTTATTTCCGAAGTTTCAACTATAAAATCCAGAGAATTCGAGAGTGCAGACATAGGACCAAAGGACCCAGAAAGAGATTTCAGAGAGCCTTACAAAGACCCATTCGCCCTAGGGTGAATCTGTCCCAGAGGACACTTTGCAAAAACATTTAAATGGTGAAAGGTGCAAAAATACTAAACCATCTCATATCTTCTTGAAAGTTGTTGTTTCTGATAGATTAAGGTTTAATCTTTTGATTTCATGTTTCATATTGCATTTTTGGATTGATTTGATATTTTTAGTCTTTTTCCCAAAATTGTTGTTTTAGCAAGTCATAAGGAAAACAAAAAGATTTCCTTCAAGATTGACTCACCTAAGGGTTGAAAGTCAACCTTGGCTCAAGGGATCTCTTTTTCATAATGAAATAGAGGAAAATAGGTGCATGATACCCCATTTGTTCCTTTCTATTTATAGTAAGTTATTGGTGAACCCCTCATTAAGAAAGCACCCTATTTTTCTATGTTTCATTTTGGTGAACCTGACATTGTACATCAAAAAAATTCTGATTTGGAGTCCATTCAAACCCTAGATCTAGGATTTGCATTAATTTACATTGCATTGCATTATTTTTCATCTCATTTAGGGTTGTTAACTTGCATTAGTTTGCATCTCATTTAGGGTTTTAGGTTTTCATTTTGCATCCTTTAAAATTTGAAAAATTTAAAAATTTGTATTAATTTTACATAGTATTTGCATGTTAGTGTATGTTCACTCATTCAAATTCAAAAAATTGAGTCAAAATTGTATTTCAAAAAGTGTCATATTATTTTTCATTAAAAAAACTTGCATTTAAACATTAAATTTTGGAAAAATCAGTCACTAAAAGTATAGTTTGCCACCGGAAACATGAAACCCAAGTTGTAGGATTCAGACTCAAATTTAAAATTTTCAAACCCCCATGCTAGGACTCATTCGCCCTAGGGAGAATATGTCCCTGTATAGGTGGTTGATCAAATTTTTATGTATATTTCTAGTTCTGCTTCTACATTTTGATTCTACTATTACATCTACAATTTGAAAATATAGAATTGTCTAATTTAAATATTAAAGAAAGTGGTTCTTTTAGTTCAAATTTGAAAAAAAAAAGAAAATTTTATTTTATGTTTCAGTATTAGATTATTGCAGATCTATGGTTGTTTATTTCATCATTGCATTGCATTAGAAAAATTAGTTTTCAAATTTCAAACATTAGAAACCATAAACTACCCTAAAAACATCAAAGCAAAAAATAAAAACCAAATGGTAAACCTTGGAGAAAGCATATCCTTCAAACCCTTTAGTTGTGATGACTTTGACATGTTAGGTGAAGCCCTTGAGGAATTCATCTCACCTAGATCATCCACTAAATCTTTGGTGCAAGAGGATGCCATCATAGACAATCATGACAATCCTAGTTCTTCTCCCGATACCTCTCATACTTGTGACGAAGGTATCTTGGTGTTAGAATACCCAAATATTGAGCGTCATGAGAACCTTATTTTTCCCTCTTCCAATGCTATATTTCTCTCAAAAAATAGTAAGATGGATGACATAGATGAGGATGTTAAGTTCACATTAGACCCCCCTCACTAAAGGGCCATCTAGGTAACTCAATTGAGGTTATGAACGCACAAATTGGATCTCCTTTAATTAGTGAGCTTCCTAAGTCACCTCCCATAATAGGACCTCGTAAATTACCTCCAAGAAAAATCTTGAATTTTGTAAGGAAAATCCATAATAAACCTGTCACAACAACCAACTTATCACACATATAACATTCCTCGGTGTAGTGGTAAAGAGAATGATCTTGTTGAGAAAATTCATCATACTCTGATAAACATCTCCCTTTGGGATTTGGTTCAAACATCACCTACATACAATAGGATGCTCCAAGAAGTTTTGTAGAAGAATGATATCCAATTTTCCATGAAATTGAATGATGTAGCAATCACATTTGATATGCAAGTGACAAAGTCAGATATCACATTCCCTGAACAAGAATTACCCTCGCTTGAGATCCAAAATAAACATGATGCCTTAATGATAAAGGTGATCATTAATGAAACTATAGTCAAGTGCATCCTCATAGACAATGGAGCAGGTCTTAATGTTTATAGCATTGATATCCTAGATAAAATTGGTGTGGACAAGAAGCTTATTAAACTCAATGATGTTAATATTCATGGCTTTGACAATGTTAATAGGCAACCATTAGGAATGATAACATTATCCATTAAGGTCAGACCTGTAGTTTTTCCTACCCCTATCCATATAATGCCACGACCTCTTTCATACAACCTCCTAGGGAGATCATGGATTCATGATATGAAAGGAGTCCCATCTACGCTTCACTGTGAGATGAAATTTGAATACAACAAGAAGACATACAGGGTTGAAGCAGATGAACCAAGATATAATTCACAAGTTCAACATGATCATAACACTTCCAAATCTCCTAATTCTTTGATTCCAACCTCAAAGATAGAACCTATACAAGTTGATGGTAATCCTAATTTTATTTCATCTACAAAAAAACCCTTAGGTGATGATTGGGGGGAGTTATATTTTACACCTTGTTTCAAAAAAGGGTCCAAAATCTCACCCTCAACTTTCAAAGAGTCATATATAAATGATTCATCTTCAAAAACATGTTTTAGGGAGGATTGGGGTTCATTAGAATTTACACCCTCTTTTATGGGAGAGTACAAAATCTCATAATCTAAACCAAAACAACCTTGTGTTTCATTTGCTCAACTTGGTTCTACATCAACCACATCACCCCATGGTGGTGATGGGGGCTCTTCAACTCCCATCCCTCATGAGAGAAAGATACATAACTTTACAAAACTTAACAAGGATTTGTGTGCTCATGAAGAAGCCAATGATGTAGAGCTAGGAGGATTCAACAACATATCTCACAAACCTTCAACAACAATGCAAAGCAATCTTTTTATAACACATGCTATTAGGCATTCTATATCACATTCAAAACATAGCCATAGCAGCCCATAATTTAATGCAATGAACAGTCATTAATAACTTCCACAAAACAAATAATGAAGCCAATTTCTTTGGTGAGATTGAATAAAACATAGGTATATACTTTTCTTCCAATTTTTATGAAGATCCAATGGTGGAAATGAAAGTTATTGTATTTTTACCAAAACTGCAAACCCTAGGTAGGGTTCAGACTTGCCCTCACAAAATGGTCATAAGTTATTCAAATCTTAATGAAATTTGAGGAGACTTGAAGCAAATGAAATTAGATTCACATGGAAACAAATATAATTTGTTTCATATCCAAAATATAGATTTACAATCCATACTATCACATTTTTTAGACTGTAAATTTTGCACAATATTGTTAGAATAGGCAATCTCACCAAAATAGTCATATCTTCAACAAAACTAAATAAAATTCAATAAGAAAAAAAATTGAAAACTAGAAATAGAGATATTTCCATCCATATATGATAATTCATTATTTGAGTCCATACTAGGCTGTACAAAGCACAACTTCAGCCTGGAAACAATGTAAAAATTAGAAAATGCACACAAAACTTGAGGTTATCATTCATCAAACTTCAAAAATAATGTCTCCAACCCCCAATTCGAGTTTTTAAGGGTGTATTTATACATTTACAACCAGAAACAACCATTTTAAACTACTTTTTGATTAGTTTGTTGACAAAACACCTTAATGACACTTTTTGACAAGTTGCTTGACAACTTTCTTGAACAACTTTTATAATTTTTACAATATGGAAAAACTTTAAACATTATTTGAAAAATGACTTAAAATATGACTTCCTAAGACTCAAACACCTCTAAAATGGTTTGATAAACCTTATTATAAGACCCAATACACAAAATAGAGCAACAATTTACAAATGGCCTCATGGAGGCAAGAAATCAAATAGGTGCTCCTGCACCAAATTCCCGGGGGAAAAAGAATTCAAGCCCCTTTGAATTTTCTTCTTCCTGATCTTCCAATTCCTTTGCACTTTGTCCTTCATCTTTGAAAGTATCCCTAGGTCCTTCTTCCTCTTTTTCTTATACCATCTCTTCTCCATCATCTTCTCAACTTCTAGGCTCCAAAACTCCATTTCTTGTGTATAAACCTCAGTAGCATCATCTATATCTTCATTATCATTATTAGAGTACCATATAGAAACATGTTCACCATAACCATAACCAGAATCATAATCTTGCAAACCTTCATATACCTCATTAGCAAACAAATCTGCAACATCTTTATTAACAACCTTATTATCAACAACTTGATCATGAATATCAACATAAATGTTATCAACAACTTTATCATCATCAACTTGAGTATCAATACCAAGGTTATCAGTAACATCAACAACAATTTCATCAACTACTTGAGTACCAACAACAACCATATCATTAATCTCAACATCAACATGTTCATTAGCCAACAAAGAAGTTTGTTCATCTTCAAACACAATTGGAATATCATGCATCTCAACTTGTAACTTACCTTGCTCAACTTGAACAGTAGATTCAAACTTTACCTCTGCCTCATTTTCTGCCTTCTTCTTTTTTCTTTGCTTCTTCATAATCTTCTTTAGAGGCCATATTAACGTCTTTGACATTGGTATATGCCAACTCCTTAGTGATTCCTTAAGAAGTTGGTTTTCCTTGGCTAATCTTTCCAACCTTTTGCTCATTTCTTCCAAGGCTTTCTCAAACTCTATTTGTCTTGCCTTCTTTCTCTCCATCTTTCTCAACTATTTTTCCTCTCTTTTCTTCTTCCTTCATGAATCCTCAGCCTGTCAACATCTTCTCAAAAAATCCACCTTCACTAGCAAGTCTCTCCTTGCTTCCACTTCACTTTTCCACACCTAGACAATCAGGTTCCTTCCTCAACCTGCACAACACACAACCACAAACACCAACACAAACACTTCCTCTACCTAGACCTTACTGGGCTCTGATACCAAACTAACGTAGAGCTAGGAGGATTCAACAACATATCTCACAAACCTTCAACAATAATTCAAAGCAATCTTTGTATAACACATGCTATTAGTCATTCTATATCACATTCGAAACATAGCCATGTCAACCCACAATTTAATGTAACAAACAATCATTAATAACTTCCACAAAACAAATAACGAAGCCAATATATCTAGTGAGATTGAAGAAAACATAGTTATAGAATTTTCCTTGAATTTTTATGTAGATCCAACAGTGGAAATGAAATTTATTACATTTTTCCCAAAACTGCAAACCCTAGGTAGGGTTCAGACTTGCCCTCACAAAAATAGTCATAACTTATTCAAATATTAATGAAATTTGATGAGACTTGAAGAAAATGAAATTATATTCACATGGAAACAAACATAGTTGGTTTCATATCCGAAATATAGACTTTATAATCCGTACTATCACAGTTTTCATACTGTAAATTCTGCACAACATTGTTAGAATAGGCAATCTCACCAAAATAGTCATATCTTCCACAAAACTCAATAAAATTAAATGAGAGAAAAATAATTGGAAACTAGAAATAGAGATATTTCCATCCATATATGATACTTTATTATTTGAATCCATACCAATCCGTACAAAGCACAACTTCAGCCTGGAAACAATGTAAAAATTAGAAAATGCACACAAAACTTGAGGTTGTCATTCATCAAATTTCAAAAATAATGTCTCCAGCTCCCAATTCGAGTTTTTTATGGTGTATTTATACATTTCCAACCAAAACCAACCATTTTCAAGTGATTTTTGATTAGTTTTTTGAAAAAACACCTTAATGACACTTTTTGACAAGTTGCTTGACAACTTTCTTGAACAACTTTTACAATTTTTACAATATGGAACAACTTTAAACATTATTTGACAAATGACTTAAAATATGACTTCATAAGACTCAAAAACCTCTAAAATGGTTTGATAAACCTTGTTATAAGACCCAATACACAAAATAGAGCAACAATTTACAAATGACCTCATGGAGGCAAGAAATCAAATAGGTGCTCCTACACCAGCCAACCCTTCTCAAAGGCATAAAATCTCTTCATCTAAGTTGGAAGCATGTTATGGTCTTGAATACAAACTCATTTCTAAACATGGATACAATGAAAACATGGAGCAAAATTATAGAGATCAAGTGAAGTCTATACCATACTTTTCCAAAAAAGTTCTAGGTTTCCAACCTTTATCTTCATCTTCATCTAATGCCTTATCATCTACTATGTGTATGACATATTGTGATGATAAATAAATATCACCTACTATTGATCAAATACTATCTTATCGAGGCTTCTCAAAGCCCGCCTAATTACTCTTCTTCGAGAAACACGAAAGAAATTTTATAACAAGAGTTCATTTTGTGCATATCATTGAGTACATGGTCATTCTACTAATGAATGTAAGGCTTTGATTGATAAAATTCAACATCTTAACGATTGTGGTTCTCTTCCTTGTGTTGATGCACCTAGTTCCTCTAATTGATATTTATTTTCATCCTATCATGTTTCTCATATATGTGGCTTTAGTAGCCTTATGTGTCTTGCTCATTGCCATTCATGGTGGTACAATTTTAGGTGCAACCATATTTCTCTTGTTAGCAACATGATAGTTCTTGGTAGTTATCTTTGTCTCTATAATTGGGGGGCAACGATAACTATATTTTCAAGGTGTACATTCTTTTCAAGGATCACCTCTTCCTCTCTTTCTACTTAAAATACCAACATAGCAAGTATGTTGACATTTTAAGTGGGGGGAATATTGTCCCTCGTTCATTGTTTGCATATTCCCTTCCTAATGCAAAGTAGTGGTGGAATAGTCTCAAGCACCACAATTCAACACAATTCAATCACCTCTTCAAGTCTCAAAACCTCAATAATGGTGGATTGCTTAGACTTCTTTGTTTTCAATTTCTAGGTCTCCAAACCTGGTTCTTCAAACATATATTTTAGAGAAGGTCATTTCACCACATAACCAACACCTTTTTAGACACCCATTAGGCTCTTTTGTAACATATCTCATTTGGGATATGGGTTGTTTTGGACCAAGTTCTCCAAAATAGGTCTTCTCTACTAAAACAAGGCCAAATTACGCCACTTTTCCAAAGCACCTCTAAGGAATTCAAACTTCAGACACCAAAAATCCACACCAGTAGTCTTCACATATCAAATAGGGTCCTAAAATGAAATTTATATCACCAGACTTCATTAAAAAATTGTTGTCCTACCAATTCACTGACCTACCTAAGCTTAACACATGAAGATGTTAGGCTAGGGCATGGATAAACTCACCCAAACTCCATCCCCTACTCTAATCTATAAAAAAATCTCTAAAAACATCTTAATCCCATCCATTCCATCGAGTTTGGCCAAGATTCAATAGTGGAATGGGCTGCAATTCACATTTCTTGTATTCAAACTCTTGAGCCTAGGGTTTTCAGGTGGTCTCCAAAGAAATCCCTCAAACTAACTTATTTCTCAATGAAATTCAACCACACCATGACCAAATTATACAATATTCATTTCTTGAACAAATTATATGAGTTTCATATCATAAACCCATCGTACGGGGCTGTACAAAACCAAAAAACTACAGAAAATACATAAAATATGTAGAAATAGAGTGTTTTTGTATTGCTTGTCTTCCAAAATTATTCAACAGAGTTGCATCAAAGTTTGTGAGGCATTTTAAACATGTATAAACTGAATCCCAATGGTCTACAACTAATTTTCAAATAGGTAACCATTCATATTCCCACAAAGCCAAAAATTGTCAAGTTGCAAAGCAACTTTTACACCATTTAACAACTTTTTACAAAACATCACTAAAGGGCCCTACATGACTCAAATGCATCAAAGACAGTCTCCATTCAACATTATTACATCAAACATGTGTTCAAACACACAAAACATAAACCTAGCCACCTAATGACATCACTTAAGCAAAATTGCCATGGTGTCCCTGCACCATACACCTGGAGAGGAAAAATTCTTAGGTTCCACTTGAGATCAGCTCCTGCATTGATGTTCCATGCTTCTTGATATCATCTTCAGACATCCATGTTGCATCTTCAGGAGATAAACCCTACCATTTGACAAGATACTCATTATAGACCTTGTGTCTTGTTCTTTTCACCTCTTTTGTGTCTAAAATTGCTTCAAGCTTCAATGGTTCAGTAGGTAGTAGATATTTAACCCAATCATCATCAATAACATCAGCATCAACACCTGTACCTGCATCCAAAAATCCCTTGAAATGGTAGAGGTCAACAACATTAAAGATAGGGAAGATATCAACTCCAGGAAGGAGTTCTATCTCATTAGCATTAGCCCCAAACTTATGGACCACTTTGCAAGGCCCAATTTTCTTTATCAATAACTTGGTGTATTTTCCTTTTGGAAACCTTTCCTTCTTCAACTATGTAAGGACCAAGTCTCCCACCTTGAAATGCACATCTCTTCTCTTCAAATCGCCATGCTTCTTATACTTCAACACTTTTTTTGCAAATTTTATTTTACTTGATGATGGATCTCTCTCATAGCTTCTACAAATGCTTCCCCCCTCAACACTTATCTTCTCCATCCCTGTCAAATCTCTAAGTTCACAAACACCTCTTGATTTTAGGCCATATACCACTTCAAAAGGAATTTTCCCTATGCTTCTATTGATTGAATCATTGTAAGCATATTCAACTTGAGGAAGAATTAAGTCCCATTGTCGCCCATGCTCCTTTGTGAGACATCTCAGAAGGTTCCCAAGTGATCTATTGACCACTTCATTCTTCCCATCTATTTGTGGATGATAGGAAGTACTTAAGGTCAAATTGGCTGCAAGCTTTTTCCAAAGTGTCCTCCAAAAGCGACCAATAAACTTTGAATCCCTATCTGAAACAATCGTTAGTAGAAGACCATGAATCCTCACTATTTCTTTAAAGAATAACCCTGCAATATGAGAAGCATCATTTGTACACTTGCATGGAATGAAGTGAGCCATTTTCCTAAAACTATCAACCACAAAAAATACACTATCATAACCCATTTGATTCCTTGGCAGATCTAATACAAAATCCATGCTTAGACTTTCCCATGGCCTGTTAGGAATAGGTAAGGGCTGATAAAGTCCTCCATTAGAAGTAGAACCCTTGGATCTTTGGAAGGTTGTGTAAATTTCAACAAATTTTCTAACATCTACTTGCATTTTTGGCCAAAAGTAGAACCTTCTTACCTAATCCAATGTTTTATCAACCCTAAAATGTCCTCCTAAACTCCCACATTGTTTCTCTTTTATCAAATTTGTTCTCATAGAGCATCTCAGTATACATAACTGAGCTCCTTTAAACAACAAGCCATCGTGCAACAAAAAATCAGAATGCTCATCATGAAAATCATCTTTAAACTGAGCACAAACAAAATATACCTCTTTGAAGTCATCATCTTCAACATACGTGTCCTTCAATGCATCTATTCCTACACTCTGAAGTTGTATCTCATACACCAACATTGACCTTTGGCTTAGAGCATCAACAACCTTATCAGCTTGGCCTTTTTTGTGTTTGATGGTGAAGGTATAGCTCTGCAAATATTCAACCCACTTTATATTTCTGTGACTTAACTTATCTTGACTATTCAAAAATTGCAAGGCATGGTTGTCGATGAACACTATGAATTCCTTGGGAAAAAGGTAGTGTATCCACTTCTTAAGGGCCTGGACCATTGCATATAGCTCTAGATCATATGATGAATACCTTTTCTTTGCTTCATTAAGCTTTTCACTTAAGAAAGCCACCGGTTTTCCTTCTTGGCTTAAAATTGTGCCAATTGCAAAGCCACTTGCAACACACTCTATAGTGAAAACCTTGTTGAAATCAGGCAAAGCAAGGATAGGTTATTGAGCCACCCTAGTTTTCATATATTCAAAGCTCCTTTCTACCTCATTATTCCACTGAAATCTCTTCCTTTTGTCTCCTTTAATTGTGTTAATAATGGGTGAGCAAATGTGACTAAAATTCTTGATGAATTTTCTATAGAAACTTGCAAACCCATGAAAGCTTCTTACCTCTTCTATTGACTTTGGAGTTGGCCAACTGAGCCTTGCCTCTACTTTGGTGGGATCCATCTTCAATGAACCCTTGGAGATCACAAAAGCAAGATATACTATTTCTTCTTTCATAAATTCACACTTTTTGAGATTTATCATCAACTTCTCCTCATTCAATTTCTGCAAAACTATGTCAAGGTGCTGCAAGTGCTCTTACTTTGTTTTGATAAACACAAGTATATCACCTAAATATACAAAAAAATTCCAATAAAAGGCTTCAAAACCTCATGAATGTACTTGAAGAATTTGATAGTGCAAAGGGAATTACCATCCACTCATACAGACCATCATTTGTTTTAAATGCAGTTTTCCATTCATCTCCTTCCCTTAGCCTAATCTGATGATAGCCACTTTTTAAATCTATCTTTGAAAAATAGCATGCACCTCCCAAACAGTCCATTAGATCCTCCATTCTAGGTATTGGAAACCTATATCTGATGGTTATTTTGTTGATTTCCCTTGAGTACGTACACGTCCTCCAATCCCCATCCTTTTTAGGTGCTAAAATTGTTGGAACAACACAAGGGATCAAACTTTCCCTAATTAGGCCTTTATCCAACAATTCTTGAACTTGTCCCCTTATTTCCTCATTTTGTTTAAGGGTCATCTTATATGCAGCCTTGTTTGAGAAATTGGCACTAGGGATTAGGTCTATATGATTGCTCACATCCCTCATGGGAGGAAAAGAACTTGGCAACTCATCCACTACAATTTCTTTGTATTTGTCTAGAAAGGCTTGAACTTCACTAGGTATGCCCTCAACTTTAGTTGCTGCTAAAACAGATTTGGACTTAGGTCTGATTACCAAGGAAAGTTCTTAACCTCCTTCATCCTTTAATGTTTTCAAAAAATCCTTCTCTCCCACTACCATGACACTAAAACCAACTTGTTTATCAAACTCTTCATCTTGTAGGGGTGTCAAAGTGAATGAAGTCCCATATTTATTTATCACATAAACATTTTTATGGCCATCATGATTAGCCTTTCTATCATACTTCCAGGGCCTTCCTAGTAGCAAGTGACAAACATCCATGGGGATGATTTCACAAATAATCTTATCCTTATACTCCCCAATGTTAAAGTCTACCCATGTCTGCTCATTGACTAAAACTTGTTGACCTTTGTTTAACCATGACACTTTGTATGGTGTGGGGTGAGGAATCGTCTTCATGTTGACTTGCATGTGGTCCTAAACAAGGATTTCCTTTGTGGAGGCTCTTTGACTGTAGGAACCTTAATAATTGTTCTCCTCATCATCAATGACTCACCTACCTCAAGGGCAACATGCTGAGATGGTGAATTAACACTTTCATTATCCTCTTCATGCACAATTTGAGTCCTTCGCTCACCTCCATGGGAACTTGATGCTTGTTTATCCAAGCACTTCCATGTTGGGTGTCCGAATTGGTTGTAATTGTAGCATCTACCTGAGAAGGTATTGGATCATCTCCTTTGTCCACCAAACCTTCCTCTACCACCAAATCTCCTTCCTCTGAAGTTACCTCTACCACTTGACTCACCACTTTTTCCTTGATGGTTGCTTGATTCACCTTGTTGCTTTTGTGACTTCCCTCTTTCACCAAAGTTGCTCTTGTCTTCACCTCTGAAATTTCCCCCCTACCTCTTCCTTGTTTCTCTTGTCTTCTTTTTATTCTTTCCTCTTCCTTGACAACTAGTTGAAGACACTCCTCAACTATCTTAGGAGTATTAAGACCAATCTAATCTTAGATGTTGAACCTAAGGCCATTTAAATATCTAGCCACCTTTTCTACCTCATCTTGTGTATGGCTTACCCTAATGCTCAACTTATGGAATTCTTTAGTATATGCCATCACATCTAACTCTTTTTGCTTTAAATTTTGCAGCTTTCTAAAGGTTTGTATTGCATAATCTGCAAGTAGAAATTGTGTCTTCACTTTTGCTACCATTTTGTCCCACAAATTTATCTTTGTCTTGCCCTTCTTGAATCTCTCCTCTTGAACATAGTTCCACCATGTTAGGGAAGGGCCCTTCAATTTAGTTTTTGCAAATTTCACTTTCTTATTGTCTTCTATTTCTTCAAATTCAAAGAAGTTATCCAAAGCATTTAACCAAGCCAAAACTTCTTCACTATCCATCTTACCACTGTACATAGGCACTTCAACTTTCACCTTCAGAGTATTATCCCCCTTGAAAACCTTTAGCATCTTGACCATTCTCATTTATTTAGGGTTCAAGTCCTCATCATCATGGAAACCTATTGGAGGGTTCTCACTTTCACCCTCATCCTCCTTGCCACTTTGGTCACCACTGACCATACCTCTTCTTTGATTCTTCTTTAGGGTTGCTATTATGGCAAGGGAAGCTTCATGAGACTCCTTATAGAGCCTCACCTCCTTTGCATACTGTTCTTTCAATTCTTTGACTTCTTTGGCTATTGGATTGTTCTTTGGAGGCATCTTGCTTATGCCAATTCTCATTTACTTTCCCACTTCACAATCAGAACCTATGCTCTGATACCACCTGATGTAGAGAAGGGGTGGAATAGTCTCAAGCACCACAATTAAACACAATTCAATCACCTCTTCAAGTCTGAAAACCTCAATAATGGTGGATTGCTCACACTTCCTTGTCTTCAACTTCTAGGTTTCCAAACCTAGTTCTTCAAACATATCTTTTAGAGAAGGTTGTTTCACCACAGAACCAACACCTTTTCAGACACCCATTAGGCTCTTCTATAACATATCTCATTTGGGACATGGGTTGTTTTGGACCAAGTTCTCCAAAATAGGTCTGCTCTATTGAAACAAGGCCAAATTAGGCCACTTTTCCAAAACACCTCTAAGGAATTCAAACTCCAAACACCATAAATCCACACCATTAGTCTTCACATGTCACATAGGGTCCCAAAATTCAACTTATATTACCAAAATTCATTAGCAAATTGTTGTCCTACCAATTCACTAACCTACCTAAGCCTAACACATGAAGATGTTAGGCTAGGGCATGGACATAACCACCCCAAACTCCATCCCATGCTCTAATCAATAAAAAAAATCTCTAAAAACATCCTAAGCCCATCCATTCCACTGAGTTTGGCCAAGATTCAACAACGGAATGGGCTGCAATTCACATTTCTTGTCTTCAAACCCTTGAGCTTAGGGTTTTCAAGCGATCTCCAAAGAAATACCTCAAACTAACTTATTTATCAATGAAATTCAACCACACCACAACCAAATTATAGAGGTTTCATTGCTTGAACAAATTACATGAGTTTCAGATCATAAACCCACTGTACGGGGCCATACAAAACCAGAAAAGTACATAAAATACATAAAATATGTAGAAAATAGAGTGTTTTTGTATTGCCTGTCCTCCAAAATGCTTCAACAGAGTTTCCTCAAAGTTTGTGAGGTTTTTTAAACATTTAAAAATTGAATCCCAATGGTCTACAACTAATTTTCAAATAGGTGACCATTCATATTCCCACAAAGCCAAAAATTGTCAAGTTGCAAAGCAACTTTTACACCATTTGACAACTTTTTACAAAACATCACTAAAGGATCCTACATGACTCAAATGCATCAAATATGGTCTCCATTCTACCTTATTACATCAAACAAGTGTTCAAACACACAAAAAACAAACCTAGCCACCTAATGACATCACTTAAACAAAATTTCCATGGTTCCCTTGCACCACTTCCTAGTGATGATAACATACATCTCCTAGAAAGTGAAATTTTTATCCAAAGTGTGGTCTTCTTCACATGATGTGTCCTATTGGTGGTGTCATTTGGTTTTATGTCCTTCAAGATTGAGACCTTTCTAAGCATATGACATTCCTCTTAGTGGTGATATTAGGAATTCCATTCCCTAAGTTGTGAATCTTTTATCCTCGACTAGTCCTCTCTTGGAGATATTAAACATGATGTTCCCTAAGGTGAGACCTTTCATGAAATAAGAAAGACCCCTTTGAATATCCTATTGTTCGTATCAAGGCCACCAAGCATAACACAACTTGCTTGTCAATGGAGTCTTTTTCATGATTGCCTAACATAACATAGCTTCCTACACTTGTGACCATTTTTGTGGCACCTTATCAAAGTTATCATGAGGAATAACTTTGGTATGGTTAGTACAATGGGAGCTTAGAAAGAGGCACAACTTCCCATTAGCCACTTTTCGGGGGCTCACCTAGTGGACAACGGATTTCACTAGCCCTTACATTTTTCATGGCCACCAAGAATAACACAACTTGCTTGCTTGTGGAGCCATGTATTTCATAAGTGATTTTACATTTTTGTGAGTGTATTTGATGGATGTGGCATAACACAATTTTCTAGTCCATATTTTTTTTTCTCTTATTAATTTTGACATTGTATGTTTGTGTATCTATTTTTGCTATTGCATATCATACCTTCATGTGTGTCCCTTTGTGAAATGTTGGTTTACCATGGGATCTTGGATCCTAGGGGCTTGCACAACCTCCTTGATCTTTTTCATCCTATCCATTGACATTTGTACACTTGGACCCGTCTTGATGTTTTTTTGTCTACTTTAGTGTGAGTTTGAGCACAATTCTCTCACTAGAGTGGGGGCTAAATGTAGTGTAGAAAAATGTACTCTTTTACATTTTCACACTATGTTTGGGTCCCTTAATAAATTGGACTTAACTAAGCCTCTAATTGGCTCAAAATTGCATTTACAAGCCTAATTAATTGCAATTTATAAAAGGGGAATTATGATTTAATTAATGCATTTAATTAATTTAACACCTCGAAATTCAAAAATCTTGATAATTTAGGTGAATGGGTGAATGGGTCCCTTTTAAGTTGCAAATTAAAATTTAAATATGTTTTTGGTGGTATTTTCATGATCCCAAATTCATATTCAAATGTCGACTTGTAATGTTTAATTTTTGGGAAATTAGAAAATTGTCTATAAAATCAAGGTCTTTTATCAAATTCAAATCCTAGAACAAGCTATCAACATAATTCCAATTTCACAAGAGCTAAGATTATTGTCAAAGGTGTTCAAGAGCAGATTTCTTCAACATTTATTGCAGCATTCAAAATCTCAAGCATCATGTCAAAGTTATCAAGCATCATGCATTTTTTTGTTGCTAACATTGTATGTAGGTTTCATTGTTTCAAATCAAGATTCAAGCTATCAAATCAAGATCACATCAAGAATCAAGCCATTTTATGCAAGATCTACTAAGTTGCGGTCCTTCAAAGGTTTCAAATCAAGTGTTTTGTGAGTTGCAACATAGCAATTGTTCATTTATCATTCCTTTTAGGTTTCATTGTTTCAATTCAAGGTTTAATTACCAAAACAGGGCTTGACCAAGGCAAATACCCATTCACCAAAAAAAAAAAAAATTCCCTCTTGTGTTTGTGTTATAGATCTTAGGCCGAAGAAGGATTGAATATCTATAAAAGTGTAAAATTGGAAAAGTTGTCAAAGTTTCCATCAATCCATAAAAACTCACCTGTTCGACTCAGGGAACATTGAGAGGGGGGGTGAATAAGTGTTCAACAAGATTTAAACTTTAATTCCGATCATAAACCATTTACAACACAAACAAAAATAAATATGCAAGCACATGAACAAGATAATCATAGCACCATAACACCAATATTTTTATGTGGAAACCCTATTAGGGGAAAAACCACGATGGAGATTAATCCACAATTTATACTCTGTTAAAAGTATGAAGAAAAGGGAATGCACATGCATTCAGGCACACTGCCTAGAGCTCACTGCTCAAAATAAGGAAGGCTCACTGCCTTACAAAATATTTGTGATTACAACAAAATGTTGAACTGAAAGAATAACATCTGCATATACTAAAATACAGTCCCAGTTAAGCTCATAAATCAGATTTTGGACCTGCTGACTCCTTCTTGAATTCACTCTACTATGCTCTAACTCGCTTCCACAAAATCTTAATGCACAAGTGAAATTGTGCATAACTCACTCAATCACCCTTCTGATATTCGCACATACATCTGCTCTACTCTTTTCACACACAAACACACACACCTTCACACACTTCAAAATGAATTACCGATCTCATATATATACTCGCTACCAAATTTTCAATTACTCCAAGTCAGCTTCACCAAAATATGAAATATTCTTCACATGTCTCAAATCATGAGAAATATTTGATGTGCACCCACACAAGTTAGCTAGACTATAGCTACGAACCAAAACAAAATAACCAACACAAGAAACAATTAACCAATTACTCCTTATACATCCGTGACATGCGACATTCACTAGGTCGGCCACAATGAGGAAATAAACAGAAAAATGTCCCGTCGGATCTCCAAGCTCGTACACCAATTAATGCAACATCACAAAACTTACCAATAAGGTAACATGTATTCTTAACAAACTATCTTGGGGATTCAGAACACAAAATGATGATCCGGTGAAGCATACAAATCAACTAACTAACTGGGTACCCTGTTCTTTCAACTTTCTTCTAGTAGAACACTGTTCTCTACTTTTCCTACCAGTATGAATAAATTATGATCTGCAGACCGGGATAATGACTTCAGTTTCCATCAATGACAACACTAGAATTCATATGCAAACAATCTCCCCAAGCCATATTCCAACAATCTCCCCCTTTGGCATTGATGGCAAAACTTAGTGAAAAATGACTAAGTGTCAAAACCAGAGATATACTGCCAAAATTTCAAAACTTTCAAAACGCCACCCCCCTTAAAATGTCAAGGCATTTTTCACAGCACTCTCTCCCCCTTTGACATCAATGAAAAAATTTCACTACTTTCTCTCTTCCTTTGCTAATTAGAAATAGGATCAAAATTTTGAAGAACTACAACTGCTGCATAAGTCAAAAAATGATTTTATACTTATCTTTCATTTCCGAAAGAAATTTCTTCCAAGCATCTACTACAATCCCAATGATTATGATCAAGTTGTTTTTTCTGATGTTTGGTTGATGATCTGGATGAGAGATTCAATCTCCCCCTTTGGAATTGATGGCAACACTTAGTGAAAAATGACTAAGTGTCAACTAGAGATATACTGCCAAATTTCAAAACTTTCAAAACACTGCTCCCCCTTAAAATGTCAAGGAATTTTTCATAGCACTCTCTCCCCCTTTGACATCAATGACAAAGTTTCACTGCTTTCTCTCTCCCTTTGCTAATTAGAAATAGGATGAAATTTTTGAAGAACTACAACTATTGCACAAGTTAGAAAATGATTATATACTTATCTTTCATTTTTGGAAGAAATTTATTCCAAGCATCTACTACAATCCCAATTATTATGATCAAGTCGTTGTTTTTTGATGTTTGCTTGATGATCCGGATGAGGGATTTCAGAATTGTAAACACTTCTTCTAACTTTTTTCCTTTTCTGAGAACCTCAATTAGCTGCTCCAATCTGCATTGAGTGTTTCTGGCAAAGTGAAATTTTGCATGCTCAGTCTGGAACTCCTGAATCCTTTTCTTGATTGCACCGTCCTAGTCCTGAACTATGTTATAATCTTGACCAAATTTTTTCAACTCACTTTCAATTTGCTTCAACTTGTCCTTGTATCTCCCAACAACATGAGGCCAATAAAGACAATAATTATAGATGTTATATTTTGATTCAATGCATTGCCTCAACACATTCAGTTTCTTTTTCAATTTGGTAAGGGATAGCCTGAACTGCTCCTTCAAATGTAGAATTATTTCTTCCTCTTTTCTGTCTTGAGGCTCAAAGGCCATAGCCTCCCTAATACAATCAATCATTTCTTCTAGAAGCACATTCTACAAACTTTCCAATCCAATGTTGTTATGTACAAATTAACTACCTAAAGTGCTCTCAATCAGGCCCTGCTCATATGAGGGTCCATCTAACCATATATTAGCAATCTTTTGCATTACATCTTCCTCTTGAACAATTTGCAGTATATTTGTTTTGAATAAAGCACCTTCTTCATCACTTCCTTCTACTATTATTACATCCAGTTCAACTAATTCCGGTTCATCTCTTGGAGTATACTCATCAGAATCTTCATCTGGTATATCCACAATTACCTATTCTTTTCCTTTTCCTTCAAGTTTAGGAGACTTGTGTGCCAGAGGAGTGTCATCAGCAAACTCTAGAGCCCTTTTCTACTCCCTCTCCATCTTACTGGAAGATGATCCAACTTCAAGTGCTTTTATCGGAATGGAAATGCTAACTACTCCAAACTTTCCCAGAAATCTCTAAAGAAATTTGCATATTCTTGCTCACAATTTCCCAAAGTATTAGAATGTTCAAAATTTTTCTTACAAACCGGTTCATATTCCTTCCATACCACATTATCATTTTGAGGCAAGTAATTTAGAAAATACATCATGATACATATGACCAAAGTACCAAACCTGAAGGGTAATCTACATCCTTTGTTAATTGCACATTCTTCATCAATTATTCTTTTAGTAAATTGCACAGGTCAAAGTCTTGGTCCTCCATTATCATTTTATGAGATATGTAAACTGCACCTTCCAAGGTTATGCCTTCCCTGTTTCTGAAGAAAAATTTGTATGGAATCCCATGTGCAATGTACCTCATTATTGGATCTTTGATTGTTGAAATTATTAGATCCCATTGATCTCCTATTACTCTGGTTAGGGTTTCGACTTCAATGTTTCGAATCGACTTTTTTTTCTAGAATATCCCTAACATTGCATAATCCAGTTAAATTTCTAATCACCTCTTTTGAAATGAGATAGGGTTTATCCAGAATGAGAGTGTCCTCATTCAATTTGTTCAAGATAAACCTAACAACTTCTTTGTTGACAAAGTAAGGAAACTCATTCCAAATATCCAGACTCCTATGTTTCGCACCTTCAAGCCACTTCAACTCATCAACCAACAACACATTTATTACATCTTTGATCTTCCTACTACTATATTTATCCAAATTCACAATTCCTTTGATTTGCTTCATTTTTCTTTTTGTATCGAACAAGTTTTTCTTCTAAGCACACAATTAGGAATTCAACAAGCGATTAGAAATACCTAATGAAATCGTCGCCAAATTTACTTGACTCCTTCAAAATTATACTACGGAGGATCTCCTTCTATTCTCCTTTGATGCAAGGTGACAAATGAGGGTTCCAAATACCCTTTTATAACTTCACGCACCTAACCTTTTTTCTGCATTAAATATTTTTCCCTAGGAGTTCTAGTTACCTTGTTTTCTTAGACAACAAGAGAAGAATTCACCTACGGACCTTCTAGATCTCGAATTCCTATGGAAATGATCACAAACACATTTGAAGACTGATAGCATAACTACTAAAAATTTCCTGCATTTCGGTGCCAACTACAGATAGGGGGGCACAATATTTTTCTTGAAAGAATCCCCCTAGGTCAATGGCCTAAGATCAATTTCTAGAGGAATTACTAGGGACTGCTTCCGGTATGGGCTTATTTCTTTCATCAGATTCACTCTTCTTTACCCACATTTTCTTCATTTGATCTCTTATCTCTTCCACAGTCACTTTTCCTTTTCCTTTGTTATCTTTCAATGAAATTCTTCCTCTGTATATCGAACCTCTTCTATCCATGTTTCTATTCCTGCAAAATCTTGCAATGTGACCAAATCTGTTGCAATTGTAACACACTAGATTTCTTTGTCTAGACCATTCATTCCATTGATTTCCCTTTGATCTGCACTGATTAGCAACATGCCTAATTCTTCCACAGGTGTAGTATTTAACATTCCTTACATTGGCATACATACTTCTACATTCAATTGACTTATGACCAAACTTTTAGCAACTAAAACACTGACCGGGAAATGATGGACTGCTTGAATTTATTTTACTTCTACACTGTGAAGCCATATGACCAAATTTATTGCAAGCAAAGCAGTATCCATTAGATTTAGAGCTTTCTCCTTTCTCGTAGCAAGACCTCGCTTATCATTTGTATCCTTTTGTCCTTTATTCAGCTCATCAAACTTAGCATAACTAATCTTGAACTGCTCCTTGTATTCATTTGCAGTAGTGAGTTCATTTCTGAGAATAACTATATGTCTTTCAAGCTCTTGTTCATTATTTATGGATTGTTGCAATTCAATCTCCAGCTGAATGAGTCCACTATTTACTCTGTTGCATTCTTCAAACTTTCCTTTTAAAGATTGGGCCAAATTCTCCTCATTCTTCTTCCTTTCTTCAATCTCATTAGTTAGCTTAATTTCCACAGATTCCATCTCAAGCTTTAGAGTAGCATTGTCCCTAGCAAGCTTTTCACATTCTTCAGTTATTTCTTTTAGGGTCTGATTCAAGTGAACATCTTCCAAGATTTTATTCTCTTTCTGCTTCAGTTGATCATAAAGTTCCTTCCTCTTTTCTCTTGAATCATTGATTTTATCCTTCAATGATTGAATGAATTTTTTGGCATCCACAAGATTTTCTTTTAATTCCATGAATTTTGCTTTAGACTGATCAAGATCATCAAGTGCCACCATAAGCTACTGTCGAAGACCACTAGAGTCCATTGTAATTCAAGATCCACCTTAAGCTATTAAACTTCTGCAGAGGAACCTTGCTCTGATACCAATTGTTAGACTTATGGAACACTGAGAGGGGGGTGAATCAATGTTCATCAAGATTTAAACTTTAATTCTAATCATAAACCATTTACAACACATAAACAAAAATATAGATGCAAGCACATGAACAAGGTAATCATAGCACCATAACACCAATATTTTTACATGGAAACCTTGTTAGGGGAAAAACCACGGTGGAGATTAATCCACAATTTATACTCTGTTAAAAGTATGAAGAAAAGGGAATGCACATGCATTCAGACACATTGCCTAGAGCTCACTGCTCAAAATAAGGAAGACTCACTACCTTACAAAATATTTGTGATTACAACAAAAGGTTGAATTGAAAGGATAACATTTTCATATGCCAAAATATAGTTCTTGTTAAGCTCATAAATCAGATTTTGGACCAGCTAACTCCTTCTAGACTTCACTCTGCTTTGCTTTAACTCGCTTCCACAAAATCTTAATGCACAAGTGAAACTGTGCATAACTCGCTTAATCACCCTTCTGATATTTGCATATACATCTACTCTACTCTTTTCACACACACACACACACACACACACACCTCCACACACTTCAAAATGAATTACCAATCCCATAGATATACCCACTACCAAAATTTCAATTACTCCAAGTCGACTTCAACAAAATATGAAATATTCTTCACATGTCAGCTCAAATCATGAGAAATCTTTGATGCACACCCACACAAGTTGGCTAGACTATAGCTATGAGCCAAAAAAAATAACCAACACAAGAAACAATTAATCAATTACTCTTTATACATCCCCAACATGCGACATTCACTAGGTCGGCCATGATGAGGAAATAAACAAAAAAACATCTTGCCGGATCTCCAAGCTCATACACCAATTAATGCAACATCACAAAACTTACTAAAAAGGTAACAATAATGCCTAACAAACTATCCTGGGGATCCACAACACAAAATGATGATCCGATGAAGCATACAGATCGACTAATTGACTGGATGCCCTGTTCTTTCAGCTTTCTGTCGGTAGAACACTGTTCTCTACTTTTCCTGTTGGTATGAATAAATTCTGATCTACGGACCAAGATAATGAATTCAATTTCCATCAATGACAACACTAGAAGCCATATGCAACCAATCTCCCCAAGCCATATGCCAACATCACCTACAAGATTTATTTTTGAAGTTGCAAATGTGAAATTCAAAGAATTTGGGAGTGCGGACACAAGACCAAAGGACCCACAAAGCAATTTTAGAGAGCCCTATAGAGACCCATACCATATGTTCCCTAAATATACTTATTACTAAAAATTTTAGGAACCCAAGCTCTTACTTCCTAATTTCTAAGTTTTCATACTTAAGCCATATAAGCCAATTCACAATTTTTAATCTACATTTTGTAGCTGAAAGGACAACATTTAAATAGTCATACCTTTCATGTCCCTTGGACAAAATGAAAGTTCAATATGTTTTGGAATGGGGAAAAAATGAAGAACAAAACCCAAAATCTATTTTTCAAGAATCCCAACCATGTAAGAGTAGTTTTGTCTACAATACAACTCACTTCTTAGTTAGAACAACAGTTGATAAACACGCTAGTTTTAAACTGCATATATATAGAGAGAGAGGGTAGGCCAAAAATCACACTATCTCATATGGTAATAACACCTTTCAAAAAAGACTTCAATTACACATGCCCATGCTAAATGCTAAAACTTTATTTGAGCATTCACTTAGTGTCTAGGCAACAAATCACAGGTGAATGCTTTGGTGCTAGTTAAGCCATCCTAATAACCACTCAAATAAGTGCTGAGGAAATTCAACTTAAATTTTTTCATATAAATCATTACCAAATAATTCTCCCTTTCTCTTTTTAATGAACTCTTTACACACTTTGGGTGACATGTGATTGTGAAGCCAATATGTAGGAGCTACAACAATGAGTTGGCTAGGATATTTATGTAAATATTATCATTAGAAAAAATGGTTAACATTTTGGTTTTGTTGTTGAGAATTTTTTGTTTGATACTCTGTACTGGTTGTAACGTATTGGGAAGTAACATGTAGTGAGATATGCAGATGGTTTTCATACAAAATATAAAGATTCATTGAAGCTGAGACACCCAAAGGTGTATAGATTTGATAAAAAGAGAAAGGAATAATTATTTCGTAATGACTTATATGAAGAATTTTTAGTTGGATTTCCTCAACACTTATTTGAGTGGTTATTAGGATGGCTTAACTAGCACCAAAGCATTCACTTGTGATTTGTTGCCTAGACACCTGAGTGAATGCTCAAATAAAGTGTTAGGATTTATCATGGACGTGCAATTGAAGTTTTTTTTTTGAAAGGTGCTCTTACCATATGAGATAGTGTGATAGTTGGCCTACCCTCTTTATAAATATGCAGTTTAAAACTACTTTGTTTATCAAACTATTTTTCTAGCTAAGGAGTGAGCTATATTGTAGACAAAATTGCTCTTACATAGTTGAGATTCTTGAAAAACAATTTTTGGGTTTTGTTCATTTTTATTCACCCTAGGGTGAATCTGTCCAAGAGGACACTCCGCAATAGCATTTTGGTGAAAGGTACAAAAATAATAAACCATCTCAGATCTACTTGAAAGTTGTTGGTTCTGATAGATTAAGGTTTAATCTTCTGATTTCATGTTTCACATTGCATTTTTGGATTGATTTTCTATTTTTATTCTTTCTCCCAAAAGTGTTGTTTTAGCAAGTCTGTCTTGTCCTAGATTGTAAGGAAAACAACAAGATTTACTTCAAGGTTAACTCACCTAAGGGTTGAAAGTCAATCTTGCTTCAAGGGATGTCCTTTTTCTAATGAAATAGAGGAAAATAGATGCATGATACCCCATTTTCCCTTTCTATTTATAGTAAGTTATTGGTGAACCCCTCCTTAAGAACACCCTATTCTTTTATGTTTTAGATAGATAGTAAAATGCATAGACAAGGGATGTGAAAAATCTCAAGATGCTCAAAGACACAAGACAAAATAGATATCACCTGTAAGACTTGAGGAAGTCAAAGAGAGAGTGATAGTTGTGAGAGCCAAGAGAGTAGCAAAGAGTGTCGTGAGAATGTGAGATTGTTGTAACAAGTTGTAGAGCTATGCAAGCAAGAGAGCAAGAGAAAAGAGAGAATGTCTAAGAGAGAATCAAGAGAGAAAGATTAAGAGAGACAAATGAATTGAAAGGATGGATTTAAAAAAGAAAATATGAGGGAAAAGAAGGTTCTCGATCCGTTACAAGGCATTCTAAGCCATTACCATCAAAAAAAGGAGGTGACAAGTTGCAACACACTCAAAACAACCATTTGAATGTCAAAATGTCGTGAGATGCTAGCTCGACACGTAGACGTCTATGTAATGCACTAGTGTCCTAAAAGAGAATATGAGGGAAAAGAAGGTTCCTGATCTATTACAAGGCATTTCAAGCCATTACCACCAACAAAAGGAGATGACAAGTGGTAAGACATTTGAAAAAAACTATTTGAACATTGAAATGCCACGAGATGCTAGTGTGATGCATAGACGTCCGTGCAACGTGATAGTGTCTAGAAAAATCATGCTAAAAAATTATAGGAATGAGGAATGCACAAGGTTTGACGCAAAACTGACATACAAAGGTAGCTACTGAAAAGGGATCTTGAGCATCCTAAGAGGGAAAAAGGCTAGTGCAAAGGCTAAAATGATACTGCACAAATACTAAGGGAGTGGACACTAAAGTGGATACTATTGATGGCAATTTTGGCACCACAACAATGCAAGCAAAATATTGCTATTCTGCTTCTCCTGAAAGAGAAAGGAAACACATGGATGCCTTAGCTCCCAAGGTATTTGTAGTTGGGTCTCAACTGTGCTGATGTTATTCAGTGGTCAATGCAACAGTAATATTCAAGGGGCCTACTGGTGTTGAGCTTTTGGATTGTTTTGGGTTAAATATAAATTTAAACCTACTCTAACCGGGGTTTTTAAAGAAATAGAAAAAGATGGATAAGGGCTTTGGAATAGAAAAGAACAATAATTCATCCAAATTAACCAAACCTGTTGCCTTTCAAGGAATTCCTAACTAAAACTGTAGAACAAACTTAACTTGTGACTAACACACAGCTTCATTCATTCACAGTGTTGATTTCAACAGTAGATTGAAAATCACCATTTAAACAAAACATAAAAAACCAAACTCATTCCTTGAAAGCTTTCAAATCAGATGATCAACTCAAGACAAACACCATTCTGAAACACAACATTAAATAGATTTTAATCTGGTTGCTTCTACTGTTGGTGAAATAGATAAGCAACATTTACAAAGCTGACACAATCACCAATGTACAGAAAATCTGTGATTTAAAATTGTTTCCATTTACACTAAGGAAACTGAAAGACACATTAGTCTATTCTGAATCTAACTCCTAGCTACCAGTTCTACTCCTACTTCTACTTTTTTTTGTTTTCTAAACTAGAAGTTCTACCTTCAAAGTTCTAACCTAGAAGTGCTAACCTTTACAAAGAGGCAAGAATGCCTTATATAGAGAATTCAACAAAAAGAATGTGTTGTCCCCAACACTAGGGTTTTACAAAATATCTGCTTCTAGGAGTGTTGACTCTCAGATCTTTTTGAAGAGAGTCAATGCTGCATTCAATGTGAAGCCCTGCTATCCATCTTCTAGAAGGCTATTCCGGGGGTGATCTTAGATCTTTTGCATCTACAACATTAACTCATCTATCTGTGTGTCCATACTCGAACTCCCTCTGAAATCTACCTTGAATACTCCAGAATATCACCATTAATATTGATTTGCCTGTCAGTGGTCACTACAGCTGTCTCTCTGAGTCACAGATGCTTCCTTCGGCCTCCTTTCTATTCTAGACTTCTCTGTACATTTGACTGTTCTTCTGGAAACGCCATTGGGCCTTCCTGTAGATTTAAACACCATTGTTCAAACAGATTCATCCCTTTGGATCTCAAAAGGAATCCATGTCATTTGCATCATGTTGGTCTTCTTACATAGGGATGGTCAATTGGTCAAAGGGATCGATGAGTCACTCTTTTGGCTCCTTCTGGTTGGTTGGGCATATGCCACGCGAGCTTTATTAGGCGGTCAAAAGTGGTCCAAATAGTATCGCATGTCAGTGAGACACTCATTATGTCTCCCTGATGAGATTTCTTCTTAACAACCATCGGCATAGCATATGGCAGTCGACAAGACGTTTCGGCGAGCTGCAGAAGTCATATCAAGCTCGCAAAAACCCATCGGCAAGACCGCATCCTTTCGCTGAGACCACATGGCGAAGCTTTTGTTTTCTTTTGGAGTCTCCCCGACATCCTCCTTATCCTCCGGGCTCGAGCTCCTCTTGCTTCGGTGTGACTTTCATAGTCACTGAGACTTCCTGGCGAGAGTCTAAATCTTCCACGAAAACCCTTGGGGAACCTTTGTCGGCAAGACTTATGGCGACTTCCTTGCATGTCACCGAGACTCTTTTGTATCGGCAGGACCTTTCGCTGATTTCTTTCACTCTCGCTGAGCTTCCTCCTTCTTGCTAAGACACCATCGGGTCGGAAAGACATCTTATCGAACCCGATCCATCCGCTCAGAGTCTCCCCGAGTTCGTTCGTTTTGGTGTGACCTTCGAACTTCACTAAGACCTTACACCAAGGTCTTATCCTTCGCCGAGTGTTCATTTGAGTTCGGGGAGAGGTTGTTTAATCGATGAGACATCTCGCCAAACGTTATATCTTTCAACAAGATCTTTCTGTACTTTTGGTGAGACAATTTCACATCGGTGGGACCTTTGGCCAAAGCCACTCCATTTTTTCGATGTCGTTTTTGTCGCTATGACCCCAACTCTTCGGCCAGACATTATGCCAAAGGTTTTATCCTTTGCCGATGCAACTCCCTTCGGCGAGACCAATGCCAATCGGCCAGACCTCCTGCCGAAGGCAAAATTATCATTGAGACATCTTAGATCTTTGGTGGGACCCTTCCGTGTCAGCAAGACAGACGCAGATTGAGCATAATGCACTGGTAGTCGGCAAGACATCTGCAAGGTCTTGCCGAATTTCTTCTTAGCTGATTTTTATGACCAACTAGACTGGGGAACACATTCTAGCTGAGCTCCCTTGGAAAATATCATCAAGTGTAGGATTTAATCCTGCATTCAACAAAGAAAACTACAGTAAAGATCACACAAACAGAAGTTAATTAATCAAAACAATCATTAAAATGAATCCTATGTTAGTAGGGTACCATTAAATATTTGAACAAATTGATCATACAAACAATTCAGGTTTCAAGCCGACCCACATAACCCACGCCAGGGAGGAATTTCAGAGAATTCCGCACTAGGCGGATTCTAGCAGAATAAACATGAAAACACCCATTAGAAACTTAATCCGATCATTATCAATCAAGGAACATGTGAGATCTCAAAATAGCATCAATTGTTCATAAAATGCATCATCATTTATTAACTAGCCTTACTACTCCATACTTCTTCACATTCCACCAGACTCCAGGGAAATCCATGCGGGACGGATTTCCGCGAAGGAGAAGACATTCTGGCAAACCCGGAACAAATAGGGAACAATGGATTTCGAAAAAATCCGGGGGAGAAAGAAATCCGTGAAAATCCGGTCCACATGGATTTTCGCGAAGACCGAAAATCCCTAAACGACAACGCTCAGCCGTAGTTTGAATGAGATCCGGGAAAATCCGGAGAAAGAAATCCATGAACTCAGGAGAAAACCCGAATTCCGACTGAGGCAGAACCAAACCTTGACAAAACTAGAAGACAAACTCAGGCAGAAAACCAGAAGAACCACCAAGGGGAAAGCAAGTAACCAAAAGCAAAAAGAAACCAGAAAGAAGAAAGGGGGACCCATTTTGATCCAAAACAAAGTGGGGTGGTTATGGAAGGCATAAGAAATGGCGACTTGGCTGAGAAAATGGTTTCACCATTTTCATGAATCTGAAGGATTTAGTTACCCAAAACTCCTGGTTCATGAACATCACAACTCCAGTTGGGTCAGTTATAACAAACAAGGTAGAGCTAGAATCTCAAATGTAAGTCAATCAATGGCTACCCCCTGAATCTTTGTGTGTGTGCTTGATTGTGCATCACCCTTTCATAAAGTTTTCTTCATCTTTGAGACAACAATGTGCAAGATTTGAGCTGCATGAGTTGATTTTCTTTTGTGAAATGATATCCCGGGCATTGCTCCGCTGCCAGTCAGGCATCCATAGCCCTGACGGAGATACCTCTAGTTTCCTCACAACATTGCTCTACTGCCAGTTAGGCATCCATAGGCCCGATAGAGATACTAGAATCACCCATTCATACTGAATCTTCCTCTTTTTTTTTTTTTAAATCTTTTCTATTTTATCTTGAAGTTCTAGATATTCATTTAATTCTCTTTTCCAATATGTTAGATGTTTAACACCTGATCTGGGTTGAAAACTACCATGGACCTCATGACAACACTTGGAAAATCAGATTTTTCACTCAAGTCTTACAACATTATCATCCTAGGACAAATACCATTACAAGAGGAGATGATCTTATTGATTTGTGACAGATTCAGAGGGAGCTGATGAAGGTTACTTATTTTGCACCTTGATTTCAAGATGTTCCACAACTCTTATTGACAATGGGCATGAAACAACAAATTTAGGACAAAATCACCCAACCAGAAAGCATGAAAATACCTAAACCATTCTTCTCCAAATGACCAAAGTATGCTTCAGATAACAGCCATAGTTTCAGATGGAAGGGACAGATCAACCCCAAAGATCAAAACAAAAAAAAAGACCACAAAAACAGGGAAACAGAAAGACAAAAGAAAAGACAAACAAACAACTAGCAAATTATTTACAAACAAAGAGCGAAATATTTACAAACAGAAAAACAAACTATCTACAAACAAAAACAAAAAGAACAGGAAAAGGAAAAAGACAAAACAAAGGAAAACTAACTAAAACCAAAACTAACACTAACCTATCCTATCCCTAAACTAACTCCAAAGCTAAGCTTTACAAACACAAAACTATACAAATTTATACATTGACTTGACTGATTTTTCATTATGTGCAACAATCTTATCTTACTAGGCACAGTTCTAAACCTAGCAAATTTATCTTTATACTCAGAAATATGAAGTTTGTGTGCAATAAGTTCATTCTGAGGGCATAAAGCTTGAAATATTATCAGTTGTGGGTTCTCGGTTTTATCATGATTTACCCACAGACATGTTTTACTATCCCCAATGTCATAATCAAACTGCAAATTATTAAAACATAGAGGATAATGAAAGGACACCACCTGATTTTGAAGATTTCTAGTTACCAATGCAGGCTTGTGTTGTATGGTCTCCTCCTCACAGGGTCTCAGCTCATGGAACACCACTGAATCAGGGTTCATCTTGCAGTTAGGATACTCACTCACCAGCATCTCTGTATTCATCTCGAGAACGGAGTCAAAAAAATTCTGAATTTCTTGAGATGAATCCTTACTTTGAACATTCTCTTGCAACATGTCATCCCCTAGGGTTTGAGAATCGGCCTACAGCTTATTACCATTGATGTTGGGGATACTGGCACATGGTGAACAAGGATTTCCTTCAAACTCATTTGAACTCATGGAGTCAAAGTCAGGAAAGCACTTTCTCAATTTAAATTCTTGCACCAACACACTTGAGTGAACATAACCAAAATCAAGAAGATACTCCCTTGTTTCAATCTCTTCATCATGTTGAAGAGATTCAACTTCTGAGATAACCTCTTGGTTGCTTTCTTGGCATTCCTCTGTTTCATCCAAATGTACCTCATCATGAGTTTCCTTAGGGAACACTTGACTAATCCGCACATCCACTTGGACTTCTTCTCTTAAGATTTCATTTTGGCATTTAAGTCCTTGTCTTTGACCACCAGGTTCATTATCAATCTCATCTTGAAGTGTGTTATTTGCTTCAATCTGTCCACCACTTAAATTAGCAGAGTCATCTTCTTGCACTAACCCACCAAAGTGTGTTTCTTCCTCATTCCCCATCATGAAAGAATCTATGAATGCATCGATGAACCATTCTCAACTTCTATCAGGTCTGCACTAGGTAGAGGAGTTTCATCAGTTGTTGAATCCATCTCACTGCAAGAATCAAGGGCATCAAAAGATAGGGAAGAATTGAATCTCCTCACATGGTCACTCTCATCATCTTGGATGGACTGATTACCATTTTCATGCATACTAGTTGTCTCATCCTTTCCATTGTGGTGCAATGAACTATGCTTTGGAAGATGACTGAAAAGAGATGATATGGTTCTAACTTCATTATCAAGTGAAGTACCCAACTCTGTGGTCGGATTTTGTAGGGATGAGTTCTCCTAGTGGTCTTGTGTGTGCTTGATCTAATGTGGGGTGTTGGGGAATGCGGTGCTTGGAACCTTAGGAAGGTTGTAGCTGCTTGGTGAGAATGATTGCATCTTGGCAAGGATGGTGGGTGAAGCGGCATAAGGCTGCAGATGATGGCAGTTTGCAAGCACAAGAGGATTATAACCTTGAGTTTGGCTATCTGAATTTCTAGTGTCACATCCAAATTGGGCCAATAAGAGAGCTTTTTTCAATGCATCATGCAAGGATGTAGCCTCACCACAACCTCTGACCTTGGTTGCAAATGAAAGGTTTAAACTCCAATAATAATGTTCTATTAGTATATGATCATCTACAACCAAATCTAAAGATTGAACCCTTTGATACATAAACAAGAATCTGTGGTTAAATTGACAATTGAGTTCTAATGATATCCTTTTTGTAGTTGCAAATTCATGTAAGGGGTGCAATGCATGAGGATCAAACTGATCTAAAAATAAGATTTCCAGTTCTATCCATGAATAAATATATTCTGGTGGCAGATTATCATACCATTGCCTGGTTGTACCTTGAAGTGTTCTGAGGAACAATTGACAGACAACATCCTCATGCTGAACCTGGAGAAAAGTAAGTACACGCCTGCACGTTTTGACATGTTCAAAAGCATTTTGCCCATTGTTAGGGAAAAATAATGGAAGTCGATCATATAGGTGATCAGGGATTTCATGGACAAATCCTGGTATATGCAAAGGGCTACCCATTAGAGCTGGGTTTTCCAAGACCTGACCCAATCCAACTCACAACAAATCCAAAATTTGCTCGGAGCCCTCCTTCTAGCGCCAGTTCCTGTTGATGGCGATTTTGGCACCACAACAATGCAAGCAGAATATTGCTATTCTGCTTCTCCTGAAAGAGAAAGGCAACACGTGGATGCCTTAGCTCCCAAGGTCTTTGCAGTTGGGTCTCAACTGTGCTGATGTTACTCAGTGGTCAATGCAACAGTAATATTCAAGGGGCCTGCTGGTGTTGAGCTTTTGGATTGTTTTGGGTTAAACATAAATTTAAACCTACTCTAACCGGGGTTTTTAAAGAAATAGAAAAAGATGGATCAGGGATTTGGAATAGAAAAGAACAATAATTCATCCAAATTAACCAAACCTGTTGCCTTTCAAGGAATTCCTAACTAAAACTGTAGAACAAACTTAACTTGTGACTAACACACAGCTTCATTCATTCACAGTGTTGATTTCAATAGTAGATTGAAAATCACCATTTAAACAAAACATAAAAAACCAAACTCATTCCTTGAAAGCTTTCAAATCAGATGATCAACTCAAGACAAACACCATTCTGAAACACAACATGAAATAGATTTTAATCTGGTTGCTTCTACTGTTGGTGAAATAGATAAGCAACATTTACAAAGCTGACACAATCACCAATGTACAGAAAATCTGTGATTTCAAATTGTTTCCATTTACACTAAGGAAACTGAAAGACACATTAGTCTATTCTGAATCTAACTCCTAGCTACCAGTTCTACTCCTACTTCTACTTTTTTTTGTTTTCTAAACTAGAAGTTCTACCTTCAAAGTTCTAACCTAGAAGTGCTAACCTTTACAAAGAGGCAAGAATGCCTTATATACAGAATGCAACAAAAAGAATGTGTTGTCCCCAACACTAGGGTTTTACAAAATATCTACTTCCAAGAGTGTCGACTCTCAGATCTTTCTAAAGAGATTCAATGCTGCATTCAATGTGAAGCCCTGCTATCCATCTTCTAAAAGGCTATTCCGGGGGTGATCTTAGATCTTTTGCATCTGCAACGGTAACTCATCTATCTGTGTGTCCATACTCGAACTCCCTCTGAAATCTGCCTTGAATGCTCCAGAATATCACCATTAATATTGATCTGCCTGTCAGTGGTCACTATAGCTATCCCTTTGAGTCAAATGCTTCCTTTGGCCTCCTTTCTATTTTGGAATTCTCTATACGTTTGAACGTTCTTCTGGAAATGCCATCGGGCCTTCCTGTAGATTTTAACACCATTGTCCGAACAGATTCATCCCTTTGGATCTCAAAAGGAATCCATGTCGTTTGCATCATGTTGGTCTTCTTACATAGGGATGGTCAATTGGTCAAAGGGACCGATGAGTCACTCTTTTGGCTCCTTCTGGTTGGTCATGCATATGCCACACGAGCTTTATCAGGTGGCCAAAAGTGGTCCGAACAATATCGCATGTCGGTGAGACACTCATTGTGTCTCCCCGATGCGATTTTGTCTTAACAGCCATCGGCATAGCATATGGTAGTCGGCAAGACATTTTGGCGAGCTGCAAAAGTCATATTGAGCTCGCAAAAACCCATTGGCAAGACCGCATCCTTTCGCTGAGACCACATGGTGAAGCTTTTGTTTTCTTTTGGAGTCTCCCCGACATCCTCCTTATCCTCCGGGCTCGGGCTCCTTTTGCTTCGGTGTGACTTTCATAGTCGCCGAGACTTCCCGGCGAGAGTCTAAATCTTCCCCGGAAACCCTTGGGGAACCTTTATCGGCAAGACTTATGGCGACTCCCTTGCATGTCGTTGAGACTCTTTTGTATCGGCAGGACCTTTCACCGATTTCTTTCACTCTCGCCGAGCTTCCTCTTTGTTGCTGAGACACCATCGGGTCGGCAAGACATATTACCGAACCCGATCCATTCGCTCAGAGTCTCCCCGAGTTCGTTCGTTTCGGCGTGACCTTCGAACTTCACTAAGACCTTACACCGAGGTCTTATCCTTCATCGAGTGTTCATTTGAGTTTAGGGAGAGGTTGTTTAATCAATGAGACATCTCGTCGAACCTTAGATCTTTCAGCGAGGTCTTTTTGTCCTTTCGGTGAGACAATCTCACATCGGTGGGACCTTTGACCGAACCCACTCCATTTTGCCGATGTCGTTTTTGTCGCTTTGACCCCAACTCTTCGGCCAAACATTATGCCGAAGGTTTTATCCTTTGCCGATGCAACTCCCTTCGGTGAGACCCATGCCGATCGGCCAGACCTCTTGCCAAAGGAAAAATTATTGCTGAGACATCTTAGATCTTTGGTGGGAACCTTCTGTGTCGGCAAGACAAACGCAGATTGAGTAGAATGCACTGGTAGTCGGCAAGACATCTGCAAGGTCTTGCCGACTTTCTTCTTAGCTGATTTTTATAACCAACTGGACTGGGGAATGCATTCTAGCTGAGCTCCCTTGGAAAATATCATCAAGTGTAGGATTTAATCCTGCATTAAACAAAGAAAACTACAGTAAAGATCACACAAACAGAAGTTAATTAATAAAAACAATCATTAAAATGAATCCTATGTCAATAGGGTACCGTTAAATCTTTGAACAAAATGATCATACAAACAGTTCAGGTTTCAGGCCAACCTGCGGAACCCAAGCCAGGGAGGAATTTCAGAGAATTCTGCACCAGGCGGATTCTAGCGGAATAAGCATGAAAACACCCATTAGAAACTTAATCCGATCATTATCAATCAAGGAACAACATGTGAGATCTCAAAATAGCCTCAATTGTTTATAAAATGCATTATCATTTATTAACTAGCCTTACTACTCCATACTTCTTCACATTCCACTAGACTCCGGGGAAATCCGCACGGGACGGATTTCCGCGAAGGAGAAGACATTCCAGCAAACTCGAAACAAACAGGGAAGAACGGATTTCGAGAAAATCCGAGGGAGAAAGAAATCCGCAAAAATCCGGTCCACGCGGATTTTCGCGAAGACCGAAAATCCCCGAACGACAACGCTCAGCCGAAGTTCAAGTGAGATCCGTGAAAATTCGGAGAAGAAAGAAATCTGCAAACTCAGGAGAAAACTCGAATTCTGACTGTGGCAGAACCAAACCTTGACAAAATTAGAATACAAACTCAAGCAGAAAACTAGAAGAACCACCAAGGGGAAAGCAAGTAACCAAAAGCAAAAAGAAACCAAAAAGAAGAAAGGGGGACCCATTTTGATCCAAAACAAAGGGGTGGTTATGCAAGGCATAACAGATACAAAAGTGTAGGTGAAATTTCCAAGGGTTGAAATTTTACAACTCTACATTTTGCTCCCCTTTAATAGGCTTGTGAATCTACATGAATATGCATGCTAAAGAAAATCTACTAAACATAAATACCATCATGGTACCAAAAGGATATTGTAGAGGAAGCATATAATTCTTCAAACCAAGGAAGCATGCCCCTAGACAGAAGACCTACAAAATAAACACATTAGGCAAGAAAAATCTGCACAAGACAACAAGGTTAGAACATATAGAGCCATTACATCATAAGGTTAAAACATATATATATGTAACACATACACAAAAACACATGACATACAAAATAAAAAAAATTGATTCAACAAAGTGAAAGAGACCTTGATGTAGAAGGTTATCTCAGTACTATGCATTATCCCAAAATTAAGAATTAATACATAGCATAATTCTTAAATAGAGAGAAGAATGTAAGAATTGATTGCTTTAAGAGAAGAATGCATCCAAAAGACAAGGAAACAACTAATGTCAGAGAGAAAAAAGAAAGAGAGAACATATACTCGAGATGAAGAAGACATAGCTTCAATTCGATATATACAATTGTAAGGCTAGGTCAGGACATGAAGAGGACATAGGTCTTCTATCTTGTGTAGTTGACTATATATTCACCACAAACATGTTTGTTGCAGACAAACACGTTGGGAAAAAAAGTGAAAAATAATACACAATTTTTTTTCATAAGACACAATATGATCATATATAAGACAACACTGATAGGTATGGCTAGCATGGCTAGATGACATACGACAAGCGTGTAGGCTTGTGGTTGTTGTAAATTCCATTACAGGAAAGTCACAGAAAAGAAAGGTCTAGTTAGGCTTCCCCCAAGCTAGACACCAAGATATAAGAAATACAGACACACATCAAGACACAAGGATGTCAAATATCATAAATAAGACACCAAAGAATTCTTTTGAAAGTCACAAAGGGGTTCCTTCATTGGGGAACCCAAAAGAAGTTTGCATTAAGGGACCTTTTGAAAGAACATGCTTTTTGGAGGAGGGCTTAATTTTTAGCAAGTGACTCTGTCATCAAGGAATCCTTTTGAAAGAATACTCGTGCAAAATTAAGCAGATGTGATAGGCCCCCTTAGAATGATGTGTGCTATGCAGAGGAGCACATGCCATTCTTATGAGAAGAGAAAGATAGAGAGATGAGAGGGGTCCTCAAGAAGTACACACACCTCCAAAATAGGTTATCCCAACACCCCCCAATGTATAGGAAAGGATAACCATGCTAGATGGTATTGTGTCGCTACCACAAAGAAAGTATGGTTGCACACAATAGTGTATGACCATGAATGACAGTGAGCAAGAAAATCTATGAATGACACATCATGGGTGGCGACATAATAAAAGGGAGGTGTAAGAAACTCATGAGAAAATTCTTAGAAGACGACATGGACAAGATAGAGTTAAACCTCGATATCACTTATCATGCAAAAAAGAGACAAGTCTATCAAAAGATGGAAGAATGATGGCACTAGAATCAAGAAGTTATTGTATTTTGTCCTTCAAGGCCTAACATTTACTAGTGGAATGGTCAAGCACTTGATGCTATGCACAAAAAGATCATTTTGCTTTATCATGCTTATGTGTAAGCGAAGGAAGAGTAATTGAGTGGGATTTGAGAAGCATCATCAAGATATGCTCTTACTCAGATAAAGAATGAGGAGCATAAAGCAACCCTTTCTCTAGTGGAGAAAAGTTATCTTCTCACAAGAAGACATTAAGATAGTAGATGATGGAGGAGGGGATGGAGACAAACGAGAAGGCTTGTAACCTAAGCCCCTTGCAAAAGAGCGAGGTGTTGGTCCCAAAGGGACCTTAATTCCTTGTTCCAGGCACCCAAGACCATTTCCTTTATACCCATGCTCAGAAAGAATATTGAATCCAAAGCCATATCATGATTGCAACTACTCAAAAGAGGGAGGGTCAGTGTTAAGGACATTACAATTTTTACTCACAATATCTTGGGATATAGAAGAATAATCATCTTTGATAGCAAGTGTGAATGATATTGTCAGAATGTCTAAGTAGATCAAGTCGACTTTATATTCCCCAATGAAGGACGATGTGAAGTCTAAGGATCCCAATAATCACCAACATGCATTTGATTTAGGAGAAGAAATAGGAGTGGACTCATAAACTCATAAATTCTTACTTTAGGAGGATCTTCAAGGACATTTGTCTCAAAAGTATTTGTTGTAATAGGCACTGCTAAAGTAGACATCAACACATTAGAAGACACTAGTGAAGGGGAAAGATTTTTAAGAGTAGGGGAAACCCGAAGCCTGACCAGTAGTTGTCATCTCACATAAGTGTATGACATCAGCGTTAGTCTTAATTGTGACTATTTGATTATTATGAATAAATAAATAGATATATGGAAGGTAGACAGGACTGCACTCATGGCGTGAATCCACGGTCTATCAAGAAGAAGATTATATGGTAATTTTCTTGACATAACATATACCAAGGTGGGTACAGTAATGGGTTCCAAAATTAAAGGCAATATTATCATGCCTAAAGCTTGTCGACCAACATTATCAAATCCACGAATATGCAAAGAAGCATCAAGAGAAGTTGAATCAATTTTAATTTTAGGTAATAAATTTATGCTACATACGTTGAGAGCCAAACCGATGTCAACGAGAGTACGCCTAATACCAATATTAATATTGACTATAATCATTAAAGGATCTGCTTGCTTTTGTACTTCTGGGGGTGGGAATTCCTGCAGATAAAATGTAATATTCGATAAATCCACACAAATATGGACTATCAACACATTAACATCCATTAGCCTAGCAAAATAAGGTAAAAAGATATTTTGCAAGGCTTCCTGCATCATACCTTGATAAAGTGGAGTAGACTAAAGCAAATACCATAGTGAGATCTTGGCCGGAGTAACACAGAGTTGCTCAATTAGATCGTAATCTCTAGGTGTTTTAACAATAGGTTTAGGTGCTAAAGGAAGACATGGTTGAGAAGGTGGTAAAGAAGTCAGAACAAAAGTAGGTTGAGAATTAAGTTTATTCAAACTTTTTTTATTTCTTCTAGTATTATACATGTACGACATTACAAGAATTTGTAGCTTTTAAGAATCTTATGTAAAGGTTAGATGAGTCCCTAGAGACTAGAACCCCATGGATATAATGAATCCTCTCAGGAGAGGGGCTAGCTGAAGTCAAGTAAATAATACATCTCTTAGGCCTTTGAGGAGCTAGAGCGAGTCACTACATTCATGGACTTCTCGACTTGCAAAGAGAATATAGATGGTTGTGATGAAGTTTGTTCAGGAGATCTATGGATAGGAGAAGATGCCTCTAAGAAATCATCTAGGGCATCATCTAACAAATCAAAATATTCCTTGGAAAATGCATTATCATAGACATTAAAACATTAAAGAAAAATATCCAACATGACTTTGTTCACATCGAGTTCACCCAAATGTGGAGGGGATTTGCTACTCCCAAGTCCCAAGACAAGTAGGGTCTAAAGGGAGTGAATTTTCCTCAGTCACCTCAGACTAACTAATGAAGTTAACTGAAAGGAACAAGATGAAAGAGATTTCAAAATGTATTAAAAGCAAAGTTCCAGGAGCGATAACAGACAAACAACTTCAAGGACTAAAAGAGCATATTGCAGAGATTTTTGAGACAAAACGAGAAGCTCTTGACCAAAGGATGACAAAGTGAGAATGGGAAATAAGTGTGGCAAGTTGTTGTCCTAGGGACGCAATGACGTCTCGTACAAACAAAGAACTTAAACCCTCAGATAGAACTCAAAGAGTCTACTTAACTATTCAACATTTGAGGTTTGTTTAATCTATTAACATTACAAAAAGCAAGAATGCAGATAAATGAAAAGGAGAACAAGGGATCAACTTACAAGAGGTCCCATGCTCGCGAAACCTCCAACAAGATCCCCATGAACAACCTGCATACAAGGTGAACGAGGAAAAAATGTTGGGGCTGTTTAGGGGCTTGCCTCTGTCAAAGCCTCATTTTGGTGTTTCCACCTCCACGGGAAACCAAATAGATAGATAGATAGAAAAATAAACATACAAGATAGTAAAATGTATAGACAAGGGATGTGAAAAATCCCAAGATGATCAAAGACACAAGAAAAAAGAGATATCACCTACAAGGCTTGAGGGATTCAAAGAGAGAGAGATAGAATAATGAGAGCCAAGAGTGTTGCAAAAAGTGTCGTGAGAATGTGAGAGCAATGTAGCAAGTTGTAGAGAGTTGTGCAAGCAAGAGAGCAAGAGAAAAGAGAAAATGTTTAAGAGATAATCAAGAGAGAAATACTAATAGAGACAAATGAATTGAAAGGATAGATTTAAAAGAGAGAATAGGAGTGAAAAGAAAGTTCTTGAGTTGTTACAAGGCATCTTGGACTGTTACCATCGACAAAAGGTGGCAAGTGGCAACACACTCAGAAACAACAGTTTGAATGTTGAAATATTGTGGGACGCTAGCATGACATGTAGAAATTTGCACGGCACACTAGTGTCTAGACAAATAACGCTAAAAAATGATGGGAACGAGGAAAGCACAAGGTTTGACGCAAAGCTGACACACAAAGGTAGCTACTAAAAGGGGGTCATGAGCATCCTGAGAGGGGAAAATGCCGATGCAAGGGCTAAAATGAGCTTACACAAATACTAAGGGAGTGGAGACTAAAGTGGATATAAAAGTGTAGGTGAAATTGCCATGGTATGCAATTTTACGACACTACATTGGCCAACTGAGCTATGAACCTTCATATTGATTGCAGCTTCCTTGGAGACTACATAACTAATTAATATTTGTTGGAGACATATCAATGATAAATTTTACTTTTCCAGTTCGACCTTAATACCTCTATGAGACACAATGTATCCTAGCAATTTGTCGGAGGTTACTCCAAAGACACTTTTTTGGATTTAATTTGATGTACTCTTCCAATCTTTTGAAAATCCTATCTAGCACATCTAAATGGCTGTCTCTTGAAGGGCGTTTTTCCAACAAGTCATCAACATAGTCTTCCATGAGTGTATGCATATAATCGTGAAATATTGTAGTCATAGCCCTTTGATATATTGCTCCAACATTTTTAAGGCCGAAAGGCATGACATTCCAACAATAGGTACCCCAAGGGCAAGTGAAAGTTGTCTTGTGTTGATCTTGGGGGGAAATTCTGATGTGATTTTATCCTGAAAATCCATCCATGAGTGATAACATTTCATATCCTGTTGTTAGGTATATTATGATGTCAATGCTTGTCAACATGAAATCATCTTTGGGACAAGCTTTATTTAAATCTCTCAAATTTGTGCAAATTTTGATTCCTCTTGCAGGTTTGGTTATAGGTACAATATTGGAGATCCACTCTACATAATCTATAGGTCGAATGAAGCCAACATCCAATAACTCTTTGAATTCAGCCTTCACTAAGAGTGCGATCCGAGGATGCATTTTTCTCAGCTTTTGCTTGACTGGATTTGCATTTGAGAACAATGGAAAATGATGCAAAAATAACTCAAGATCTAACCTAGGCATATCAGCATATGACCAAGCAAAATTGATTTGTCTTGTCGAAAATAAGTTGAATTCTGGTTTTTCAATGATTGACAAAGATGCTGCAAAGTAAACAATTCTAAGACTATCATCCATACCAATATTTATCTTCTCTGACTTTTCTACAAGCAATGGTGATCTCTCTTGAATTGTAGGGAGTACATCCAATCCTCCATCCTTAGGCACTGGAAAGAGGTTTTCACCCTCGGATACGTCATTTCTTTTTACTTTTTCATGGTCTAAAGGCATTATTCAATTTTCACCTAGAGACCTATTCTATTTGTTTTATTTCACTTTTCCGACTAGAGGGCAGAGTGGACTCCCCAAAGTAAGTTGTGGTATCGAGATCTATGTTGAATACAAATTTGTGATCCCCATTATGTATTCCTTCTCAAAGTCCCATAAACTCAGCTATCACTTCATCATTTTTAAATATGTCTAAACTCGGAGGTCCTTGCTGGTCCCAATATATCAATTGCGGGTAGACTAAGGGTAAATCATCATCGATATCAATTTAGCTCAAGGATAGGGTGGATATGGTAAATTATGAGGTATCATCAAGGTCCCAAAAGGTCTCAATCCAAGCTCAACCATCATTTTGCTCAGGTTCGCAGGAATTTGTCTCGATATTTTTCCTAAATGTCTCAACATCCTTAGAAACGTTAGCATCTCCGCCCAATAATAACTTAGTACGAGGACTCACTTTTAATGGTGCATGTTGGATGCTATGTTGTTGGATGTTGTGGTTGTTTTTCTGATATGTGGTTTTCATTGATGTCAACACTATTAGCGTTTATGTATTGAAGGTTGTATATGTCATGGATATTGAGAAAATTATTAAAAGAAAGAGCTGCAGGTTGCTAGTGGAACTGAGGGTCATGAAGGTGTCTTGATCGGTACGTCGATGATCAATTGTTGTGGATTAAAAGGTTTATTGCTGAGAGTATCTAGTTTATCCATTGGAAGTTTCAGAGGTCAACATGAAGTTTTGATCGTGTTATGAATAGTTGTGTTTTGACAGTTTTTCTGTGGTTTCAGTTAGTATTTCTAAGTGAAGTTGATATGATTCTAGTAATTTCGGTTGTTGTGGATGTTTCTGTGTTGGTTCTTGTTGCATGTGGATGATTCTAGATCAATCTCTATCTTTTTCGCACATCCACATTGATCAGTGTGTTCGTGGTTGAAGATTTTTCTCATATGTGTTCGAGTCTTCATGAAGGCTTAAAGCATAACTTGTTGAGTGTTGGACAAATGGTGGACAAGGGTTATGATCTTCAGTTCAAGGATGAAAGATGCACAATACTTGAAAGGTCTTGAAATATGATTGCTTTAGGTACAAAGACAAGAGGTAACATTTTTCACCTAAGTGTTGGTAATGTAAGTTGTTTAATTTCTCAAGTAGATGAAAGCTGGTTATGGCATAGGAGGTTGTGTTATGTGAATTTTGATAACATTGTCAAAGTAAGTTCCATTCAAGCAGTAAGAGATCTACCTAAGGTAGTGAGAAATGCTAACACAATATGCAAGGAATGTTAGATGGGTTGGAGTAAAAAGCATCATTCTAATGGAGTACTGGAGCTGGTGCATACTGATCTATGTGGTCCCTCTAGAACCAGAAGTCTACAAGGAGAAAGGTATTTTATGCTGCTTATTGATGATTACTCTAGGATGATATGGGTTGCTTTCTTAAAAGAAAAATGTGAAGCATTAGAGAAGTTCAAAAGTTTCAAAGCTATGGCAGAGAACGAGAAATGTTTGAAGATTAAATGTCTAAGGTCAGATAGAGGTGGTGAGTTCACCTCTAGGGAGTTCAATTCTTTTTGTGAAGAGCATGGAATCAAAAGACAATTATCTGCTCCCCAAACCCCTCAACAAAATGGAGTTGTGGAGAGAAAGAACAAAACAATTCTGGATGTTTCTAGAACAATGATGATTGAAGGAAATGTGTCTTACATCTATTGGAGAGAAGTTGTAAACACTATTGTGTACACTTTAAATCGGGTAAATGTTAATGGTATTTCTGGTAAGACTCCTTTTGAGCTATGGTTTGGTTATAAGCCTACTGTTAAATATTTCAATATTTTTGGAAACAAATGCTACATTAAGAGAGGTGAGGACATAGGAAAGTTTGATGCAAGGAGTGATGAAGGAATATTTATAGGTTACTCTACCAAGAGCAAGGCTTACCGGTGCTATAACAGAAGATTGAGGAAAATGATTGAAAGTGCAAATGTCAGAGTTGATGAGAATTCTGCTAGATCATCTAGATACTATTGATATGATTTAGATGACCAGCAAGATAGTTCAAACAAAGGGAAGAATGCTCTAACACATAATCAAGTTCAAATTGTTCCAATAAATCAAGAAAGTCAAGAAGGAGAGACAAATGGAAATGCAGAAGAAAGAACAAAAGAACCAGAAGTGCGAGTGAATCCTAAAACCCTGAGGTATGCGAGATTGAATCATTCAGTGAATCAAAATATAGGAGATAAGAATAAAGGTGTGAAAACTAGAAGAAGAATTGCAGAAGAGTATTGCCTGATTTCCAAAACTGAGCCTAAGAATGTCAATGAAGCTTGCAATGATGAATACTAGATGGAAGCTATGAAGGAAGAACTGATGTAGATTAAAAAGAATGATACATGGATTCTTGTTCCTAGACCTAAAGATAAAAATGTGATTGGTACTAAATGGGTCTTTCAGAATAAGCTGAATGAACAAGGTGAAGTGATCCGGAAAAAAACAAGACTGGTATGTAAAGGGTATTCACAAATGTAAAGTATTGATTTTGAAGAAACCTTTTTCCCCTGTTGCCAAAATTGAAGTTGCGAGATTATTTCTTGCTTATGTTGCATATAAGAACTATAAAGTCTATCAAATGGATGTGAAGTCAACTTTTCTAAATGGTGAGTTAGAAGAAGTATATGTTGAACAACCAGATGGATTTAACTGACTGACAAGGAATTCATGGTTTGTCGATTAAAGAAAGCTCTATATGGAGTCAAGCAAGCTCCTAGAGCCTGGTATGCTAGACTGGATAAATATTTACTAAAGATTAGATTCAATAAAGGTACTGCTGAAAACAACTTGTATTTTAAGTTGTATCATGATAAAGAATTGATTATTGAAGTCTTTGTTGATGACATTATTTTGGAGGAGATGATTTATGCATGAAGTTTGCTGATGAAATAAAAAGTGAATTTGAAATGAGTATGATTGGTGAGATGAAGTTATTTCTAGGATTGCAAGTCACTCAGATAGAGAATGGGATTTTCATATCTCAATCCAAATATGTGAGAGTTATTGAAGAAGTTTGGCATGGAAGACTCAAAGCTTGTTGGTACACCCATGGTAACCAAATGCAAGTTAACATAGAATGATGATTCTCCTAAGGAAAATCAAACAATATACAGGCCAATGATTGGTGGATTGCTCTACCTAATTCAGACCAGACTAGACATCATGAATGTTGTATGTATGGTTGCTAGATTTTAGGTTGATCTAAAAGAATCATATGTGACTGTTGTAAGGAGAATCTACAAACATTTGAAAGGAATAGTTGATTTTGGGCTTTGGTATCCTAAAGATGATCTTACATTGAGTGCATATACTAATGCGGATTGGGCAGGAGATGTAGATGACAAGAAAAGTATTAGTGGTGGTTCTTTCTTCCTAGGGAAGAAGTTGGTGTCTTGGTTGAGCAAAAAGAAGAATTCCATCTCCCTATCTACTGCTGAGGTAGAGTGTATTGCTACTGCAAATAATTGTACTCAAGTGATGTGGATGAAATAGATGCTGAAAGATATCAGAGTAGTATATGATGAACCTATTTCCATATACTGTGACAACTAAAGTGCAATAAACATATCAAAGAATCTGGTACTACACTCTAAGACCAATCGTATATTAATCAAGTTTCATTTCCTAAGGGAAAAATTGAATGAGAAAGAAGTCAGATTGGAGTATGTGGCTACCAAAGAACAGGTTGCAAACATTTTCACCAAGCCATTGCCAAAGGATAATTTTGAGTATCTCATAGGAATGCTAGGGGTGATTACCCCTCCTGATATGAACTAGAGATACATTTACTCACATCAATATGTATGCTTCAAAGCTATATTCTGATTTGGATTGATATTTTTGTGGCTGCTACTTAGGGGGAGTAGTTAGATGTGCAGATATGTGGTTCGGAGCTTGTATGTGGGAAGATAATGTTTATTTTTTCCATTGATGTCAAAGGGGGAGAAGAGTCATGTGAAAAAATGTGAATTATCTGGGGAGAAGATCATGTAGAAGAAGTTAAGGGAGAAGAGTCAAAATCTAAGAGGGAGTAAGTGTTGATTGAGAATTGCGTTGATGGTATTTTTCACATTATGTGTTGCCATCAATGCCAAAGGGGGAGATTGTTGGATGATGTGTTGCTGGATGTCATGGTTGTGTTGTTGATATGTGGTTGTCATTGATGTCAACACTATTAGCATTTATGTATTAAAGGTTGTATATGTCGTGGATATTGAGAAAATTGTTAAAAGAAAGAGCTACAAGTTGCTAATGGAACAATGAAGGTAATTAAGGTGTCTTGATCCGTACGTCGATGATCAATTGTTGTGGACTAAAGGGTTTATTGCTGAGAGTATCTAGTTTATCCACTTGAAGTTTCAGAGGTCCGCGTGAAGTTTTGATTGTGTTATGAGCAGTTGTGTTCTGATAGTTTTTATGTGGTTTTAGTTAGTATTCCTGAGTGAAGTTGATATGATTTTAGTAATTTTAGTTGTTGCGGATGTTTTTGTGTTGGTTCTTGTTGCGTGTGGATGCTTCTAAATTATTCTCTATCTTCGTCGCATGTCTGCATTGATCGGTGTGTTTGTGGTTGAATATTTTTCTCATATGTGTTCGGGTTTTCATGTTCATGGCCGACATGGTGCTTGTAATGTGTTGTGGATCCTTGGAGATTAAAATTTGAATGTTTGGTGTGTTCGAGGATGTTGTTTTGGGCCATAACATAATATTGGCCAATAGTGTTTGATTCACATTGGAAATTTATTTGTAAATTTGGGCCGACATTGCATATATGTTTTACATTTTCATATTTATCTTGGTTAACGAAGTTGTTGATGAAATTCATGTTGCAGATATATAAGAGCGGTTGTTTGTTCGAATTGAAGTGTGGTCGATGTGCTCTTGTGTGTGTATGTGCAAATATCATTTGATTGCAGAGCAGAGTGTGAAGAAGTTTGAGCAGAGTGTGAAGAAGTTTGAGGAAAGTGTGAAGGAGTATTTTTGTGCTTAATCAGAACTGTAATCAGGATTTTGGAGAGCTATTTTCTCAGTTCATACCCTGCGGATCTAATCCGTATTTCTCTTTCTTGGGTAGTGAGCCCTCTTGTATTTGAGTAGTGTGCTTGAATGCAAGTGCATTCCCATTATTATTCTTATACTTTTAACAGGGTATAATCTTGTGGACTAACATCCACTGTGGTTTTTCCCCTAACAGAGTTTCCACATAAAAAATCTTGGTGTTCTTTGTGTTTTTGATGTGTCGATTGTCTATGGTTTATTGTTCATGCATTAGATTTGAAATTGAGTTAAGATTGAAAAGTTTAAATAATTTGTGACAACTGATTCACCCCCCACCTCTCAGTTGTCTGTCCTTGTTTTGCCAATAGTGCATACCTTCACCCTTTGTTTTTTGGTAACTTGTTAGGCAACATGCATTATGCCATTCCCTTCTTGTGTGGACCAAGTCCACTAAGTCCATCATAACCTTTTTGTTTCATGATCTCAAAACCTTTTCCATACTACACAACTAGTAATTGTGTGGGTTTGATATCTTCTTCATCCTTATAGATCCATGCAGAAATATCATCTATGGTTTCCTTACTCAGCTCACCCCACCTAGTGAAGGTAGTTGGAGGTAGATGAATGACAACTTTAGGGTCCTTTTGGATAGGATACGGTTTTCCATGATATTTCAGTGACACAGGTAGCTTGCCAATGCAATGGGAACTCTCAATGTTTATTCTACACATCCTGTGTCATGGATTTGGACCTTAGGTTCAAAAGAAGGAATGGATGGAGTGGAAGATGTGGATAGATTAGAAGGATCAATGTAATGAGATGAGGCGGAAGGTGAAATTTCTTGATTGATGGGCACTTGTTGTTCAGGTGTTCCTTTTAGATTACAATAGTATTGAAAGGGGTCAGGATCACCTGCTATTGTGATTTTAGTATCATTATAGGGGATTTTGAGACATTGGTGGTATGTGGAAGGAACAAACTTCATGGCATCAATCCATGAGTGGCCAAGAAGGAGGTTATATGGTAGATCCAGATCCAACACTTAGAATACAATATCTTGAACAACTAGTCTAAATTGTATAGGAAGTGAAATTACACCCTTGGAAGAACGCTTTGCGTCATCATAAGCCTTTATAACAATTTTCTTAGATGTATCCACACAATCCTTAGAGAATCCTAATGTGGCAACTAATTTTAAGGTACATATGTTCATACCTACTCTACCATCTACCAAGAATCATATGATCTTATGCTTGTTAATGAATACTTCGAGGTGTAGTGGATCATTATGGCTAGGTCTTTGCGAAGGAAGGTCATGATCAGTAAATGTAATGTGGTGGGTGGTAGGTAAGTACCCTACCATGGCCTAAAATTGATTGACATTAAGGTATGTGGGAACGAATGACTCTTGCAAGGCTTTCTCTAGAATGGCTTTATGTTTAGGGGATATGTGAAGTAACTCAAGGATGGATATTTGTGTAGGGGTTTTCCCTAGATGATCTACGAGATTGTATTGAGCTTTCAGTTGTGGATTGGAAGGGGCCCCTTGCAAGGTCACTTCGAATTTTCGGGTTGTAACAATACATTTTGGATTTTTCTTGATGGTGATTGTGGAGACATTTTGTCAAATGACTAGATATTATTAATGGTGTACTCATAGGTGACATGAGTGTAATTGGATTGATCGTTTGCATGTCCCTGAACTAGAGGCTTTTTCCAACCCATGATCTTGTAAGGGATTTTTGAAGATAATATGATCTACGTTTGAGGACCCTTGTGCATTGTCTATAGATATGTCACCTTGATCAATGACATCCTAAATGGTATTCTTCAATTTGTAACATGAGGATGTCTTATGTATTTTGGTTCGATGATATTCAAAAAAGTCATTATTGTTCCACCAAGATGGTTTGAAAGGTCCTGGTTCATAATTTTTGACTTCTGAAAGTTGGATGACATTTGATTGCACTAGCTTTTTCAAAACTGACTCAATGGATTCCCCTAGGGGTGTGTATGTTCATCCCTAAGGAGGCCTTTCAAGACCTCATTGTTGTGGATTGTTCATGACTAGGCGGTTGATTGTTTGATGTAGAAGGCCCTTTGAGAGTAATTCTAGATTGAGCTTTGTTCATCACTTTGGTGTCTACTACTCCATCGTTGGTGGCATTCTTGTTTCTAGACTAGAATTTGTTTTTGTCACTAGAAGAATTCAGGTTGTTATGATTTTCCTTGAAGATTTTGACCAAGTCTTTTGCCACAAGTGCCTTCTCAATGGAAACACCTTTTTCAATGACATCCTCAAATGTATTGCAACAATGGATTTGAAGATATGTACCAATAGTTTCTTAGGTATGTGACATGACCATTTACTAACCATACTTCTTCATTTCTAGAAGAAAGATGTAAATGATTCTCCTTCTTTTTGTATTGCAATAATGGATTTGAAGCTGGTGCATTAGTTTGGTATTGAGATTTTCGACAAAGATATGTACCAAAAATTTCTCAGGTATGTGACATGGGAATTTACTAGCCATACTTCTTCACTTATGGAAGAAAGATGTAAAAGATTCTCCTCCTATTTGTTTTGTTTGACACAATTTTGCAAGTGTCATGTCACTTTCGATATTGTAGGAGAAATGTGCAATGAACTTGTTAGCTAGTTTATTTCGTGTCTTTATTTCGGGAGGTAGATGTGCAAACCACTCAAGTGCTCGTCCCTCGAGACTGTGTGGGAATAATCTCATTAAGTATATATGGTCAAATGCAGCATCCATGCAAGCAATATAAAACTCTCGTACATGCTCCATTGGGTCTCCCTTTATATTTGTTAAAGTTTGGTACGTTGAAATTCTAAGGAAAGGGAGGCATGTATATACTCAGATCAAAAGGATATGGACATATCTCTTTAATGGAGTAAGTTTTCTTTGTCCTAATTACCTTCATATTGGAAATCTATTGTTGCAATGTTTGAATTTGTTGCGCTAAAGTGTCCATGGGTGATGGTGATGTGTTTGGTTGAGGCTGCACAAATAGATTGGTGTTTTGATGACCCATGTTTGAGGTGAATAGATATGCATTTTGATAACCTACATTTGAGATGAGGGGATTGGTCTTCATGTTGAATGTGTTTAAGTGATTGTGTGATGGGGGTGGATTTGTGTTTTGGTGTGTTTTTGTTTGGCATAGTAATGTTTGTTTGGGATTGTTGTCGTGGAAATGAAAAATGTGTCCTTCGAGTTTTAGTGGGTGGATTTGAATTTGTAGTGCTTTGATTCATAGATATGGTATTAGATGATGGTACGGTAGCTTGAGATGAAGATGTGCCAAATGGATTAGTGGATGATGTACCCACTGTGTGAGATGTCGTGGCAAATGGATTTGTGGTTTTTGCCCCAAATGTTGAAGTAGGAGATATATTAACAATCGTTGTATTATGTGCAGTTCCTCCAAATGGCATACTAGTGTGCATTTGTTGTGAAGTGGGATGGTTTGGTGGAAATGTCATAGGGGCATTACTTTGGCCTTGTGTTGTGTTGTTTGATGGTGACCCTATGATTGTGGTAATGTCAAAACTAGGAGGAAGTTTGGCACCATTTTGGAGGAGTTGCAAGAGATACCTATCGGGGTCTACAACTACCATCTCTTATATAGTGCACAATATCTTGGGATCTTGAGAAGCATAGTCAATCTCTTCCTGGGTTAAATGTTGTTCCACATTATGTAAGGTGAAATTGTCAAAAGGATTTGCAAACTGAGGTTGTAACCTTGGTAGTTCGTTTGAGGTTGACCCAAAATTCGTGGTGCTAGGAGGATTAAAGTTGGGGCCATTTGAGTGATCCATTTGTTTTTGTTTCTTTTGTGCTCTAGTGAGGACCATATAAGACATGATTTTTTTTTTTTAATTTTGGCATGTTTTTCTTTTTTGGATTTTGAGATTTTTGGGATGGATGCAAACTAAAATGAGGATGCAAAATGACAACAAGACTGCTATGTTTTTGGGATTTTTTGGATATTTTTATTTTGGATCTTGAAAAAGAATGCTAGGAAAACAATGATGACCCAAGGTAACAAATCAGAATGCCAAGACCTCTAAAAGGACAAGGACCAAGATGATGATGATTGGATAAAAATGAACCTAAACTAGACTCATGAGTTTAAGGCCCAACTTGAGGATAAGATAAATGAAAGATGACAAGGTCAAGACACTAAAAATATGTGACTATGGTTTGATCAATGGTCTGATAAGCTTCCTAATTTCAAGACTCAAACATGACAATGAATGATCTAGGATGGCAAATGAAAAAGGTAGGAAATGCAAGCTAAACTAGGCAAATGGAAAATGTGTTAAAAGCAAAAGGTAAACTGAACAAGTCTCAAGTCTGAATGTATGGTCATTGTTTGAAATGGGACTAAAAACTAGGTACTCGGGATTTGCCTCAATTTTTTTTGACCTGACAAATGCGGTGTTCTGGTTTTTGACAAATGCAACTCAAAATTTGACAATTGCGGTTCAAAAAATGATAGATACAGTTTAAAATTTGACAATTGCAGTGCATAATTGGTCAATTATGGTGCATAGATAGGTGTGGGTTTCTGGTTTTTCTTAGGGTTTTCTGACAAATGTGGTGCTATATCTAATAGATGTGGTTTAGTTTTCAACAATTGTAGTTCAGTGTTTGACAAATGTAGTGGATTGGTTTATAACCTATAATCAATGGTTTCCAAGTGATTTTTTGTTTTGGATAGTTTGTAAATTTGGTCACAGAACATAGAAAACACTCAAAATATAGATTTGGCTCATTTGAATCTTTGACTCTTGGGTAATGAGGTATTTTGCAAGATTTCTTCCTCAAAACTCGCTAAGCCTTAGCTGAAAAAACACTTCAAACAAGCATAACCAAGCTAGTAATAATGGGTTATCTACTACAGTGGGCCCGCCACACTTGCGTGCTAATAAAAATCAAAGGAGTGAGTAACTAGGGTATTCCAATGTCATGTACCACCTTAACACCCCCCGCCTTAAAATGATGAAATCTTAGCAAGGAACAGTGTCACCTCAACCAAAGACTGTACATGGTGAGTAACTTCATGTGACGATGCTATCATGTTGCACCACAAATAGCAAACGACCAAAACATTTTAGTCTTCTAAAAACAAAGGTTCGTAGTGGGGGAAATCCAAGAACACCACCAACCACTCAGACGTCTCCTTAAGAAACCAAAAATAGTCGTAGTCCCCTAGCCAAAGTCTGGTGCGCTACATGCACAAATTGAACTATAGCTTTCGCTCTCATTCCATTTCTATAGCACACTAGAAAATGTCACTTGAGGTCGAACCCTTGAGTTCTCTGTAAGGATGTGTCTCAAGGCGGGCCTCCTAAAAGAAAAAAAAGAAGACTTGTGTTACTATTTTTTGTCACCCAATATCACACGAAGCACAAGGGGAGATTATATGTAGCCGACAAGCCTTCAAAATTCACATGCGTGTAGGTGCACTTGACACAAAAGACACTTGTTCTTTTTAAGCACCAATTCCAAATGTTCCTAAATTAAAATCACAAACACACAATGAGACCTGCAAGAAATTGGATTAGTAGTTTTTAGTCTTCTCCCAATGATTGCCACACAACTAGAAATCATATATTAGTAACAAGAATACCTCTGCCCTATCGAATGTAAAAAGCAAAAAATGAAAATCACAATTTTATACCCTCTTTTTGCTTGACAGTCACATGCGGTGCAAAATTGATCAAATGTTGTGCAGTATCTGACGAATGTAGCGCAAGATCTAACAATTACAATGCAGAAGCTGATGAATGCAACATTGCAATGTTGAATGAAACAGATGCAACGCAACAAATCGACCCTAAAATTCACAAAAATTTCCAAACAAATCTAACCCATAAAATATAAGTTCACTGTCAGGATGTCAAAAAAGTGGTCAAAACCCTAAAAAATGATCTGTAACAGTAATAATTGAACAATTTTGAATTTTGCAAAATAACAATTAGATGACAAATGTGGTGCAAAATGCAATAGATGTGGTGTTGGAAACCTCAGATGCATCACACAATAGCCTAATGTGATTCTGGTTTGAACATATGTGTTGTAGATTACAATGATTGCAACATTTAAGATGACAATTGCGGCACTACTCATAATAGTTGCGGTGCACTCTCAAAATCACAATTTCTCAAAATTCAAGCAAATTTCAGTTAGTTCACATCAGGTTCACCAATTTGTCAACTAGAAAAATAGGGGGGAAAACATGAATCATTGATAGCAACCACAAAACTACCAAAATTCAAGTCATAGAGACCCTAATCTAACAATGAAGCACAAGATGACAATAGAAATCACATAATAAACCAATAATACCTCAAATGCTAGGCCAATGTTGATTCTCCTCTATTGCTCTTCTCAATTTTTCTTGTTTTGTCTCATATATATAGTGTGCAATATTTGCAATAAGTTAAATGTAGATGATTGATAGCAAGATCTCCATATGGATGATATGAGTGATGATAACAAAATATTGAAGATTGTGGTTCCTTAAGATAAATGACTGAAAGCAAAATCTCAAAGAATGTGGTTAATCTTGGAATGGAATTGATAGCTTGCTTTTACAAAAATCCAAATCAAATCAACAATGAAGGTTGAGTGATGATGCAAAGAAATAATAAATAATTAAATAATTAAAAACAATTATTTAATTATAAATGAGAGGAAATGATAAATAATTAAACAATTGGAAACAATTAGTGAAAATGATTAAACAATTGAAAACAATTATTTAATTATAAAAGAAAAGGAGCCTAAAAATGAATATGTAACTCTCGGGGTGTGCCTTCTTACAACCCACTTTTTTTTTAGAATATGTAACTTCATCTTTATTTTAATATAGATAGCTGCCTATTCATAGAAAAAGAAGAGAGTAATTAATAACGTAATTAAATAAATAAGAATAAAGAAAATGAATTAATTAAATAATATAAATTATTTAATTAATAAAAGAAAGTAGTATTAAAGAATAATTAAAAATTATTTAATTATGAGAGAAAAGATGCAAATTAGTGTAAAAATGTTGTTCGTAGGCTCGAAACGTTTTTCATTGTCAACACAAAGGAATTAAGAAAAACTAAAAATCCTCCATTTTGGAAAATTCCCAATGACAGGAATGCTCCCCCCATCTAGAATACTATTCTTCACCATTTAAAGCATTCTCCCATCCTTGATCAAGTCTCTCCCAATATGGTGCTTGAATAATTCTGCTTTTTCCTTGCATTTTCACAGTACAAAATCATTTGTTGGTGCTCTCGTCTGTTACGGGCATTAAATTGGTGTGGGCTGTTCTTTTTTGCCCCACTTTTAGAGTATCGATTACAGTTTTTTTGGTTGAAATAATGAAAATATAAAGTAAAATAAAATGTCCAAAAAGGCCATCTCTTTGTAAGAAAACATTTAGAAGAATTCATGGGAGCTTCTGATTGGGTTGTGATCTAGTAGTTCAGATAAGATTTTGTCTGTCAAAGAAAAAACAGAAATTGTAATTCTTTGGCTCTAGGTTCCCATTCCTTCCATATTCTAGAACTTTGTTTAAGGAAAAAACGAAAATTATAATTCGCATTCTTACATATTCTTCAAATTTTCACTTTGATACAATATTCTCAATCATCTAAAGACTAATATTCAATGTTTGATGTGCATGTAGAACCATTAGTTGCTACTTCCAATAATTAAAAGGAGCCATTAAAAATCTAAAACAGACCATATTATATATACAAGCACATTAAAATTAAATTACCAAATATCTACTCAACATATATAAGTTCCTGAATAGTACCAGTTATATGATCATCACACGTAATATTTTTTATTGTAACTACTGTAAGAGCACAATTATGAGCTAAATAATACCGTATGTAGTTATTTTGGGAAGCTTATTCAAGAAACTTCATTATATTCTTCAAAGTAAATACCAACTTCCAGCTGTAGTAGGGAATGTCTTAATCTCCTAAGAAGTCTTACTGACATGACACACAAATCTTTAAGTACAAACTTCTGCCATTGTTCTTCAGCCACAAAACTATCAGGAAAATTTCCCCTTGTATACAGACCTTGCATTGAGAAACTGAATTGGACGAGAATTGGTGCGCTGCAATCACCAACATATCCTCAAGTTTTATACTAGAAATGATAAACCCCTCAGAGATCCAGTCCAGTCTACTAAAATACATTTTGCGCTGTATAACCTCAAACCCATTCCAATGAAGAAAGAGAAACCATATAGAATGTAAATTAAATTGCACTTTACCTCAAGGGCAACATGTAACAGATCCACTTGCATTGGAGAGACCTTGTATGTCTGTATCAATCAAGATATAACCAATAAAGACCTCTTTGCTGACATTTTTTTTTGCCAAATAGTTGTTTCTCATTGAGCCGACATTATTCAAAATAATTTGTAAATCTTACATGCTTTTTCTAAAATCTGCACATATACATCATATATTGTTTTCAAATTTCTCCCATAATGCATGTATTCCTTGAAAACTCAAAAAGATTTAGTCATTGTACAAGACTTATTACCAACTATATTGTATCCATAATTTCCTCTACGTACCATATACTCCGAAAGGATGTTCTGGCATTGAGGCCTAAATTTTACTTTGAAATCACTTTCAGTTCAAGAATTGATCTCTCTCTCTCTCTCTGTATTAATATATATATATATATATATATATATATATATATATACTAGTAATGAAATTACATTTTAGAGAACACAGAGAAATAAATCTAATGTCCTTAAGGCCAACATCGTCTGTAAGAGCTATCATTGTGTCTATTTGTTTAGAAAGACTAATTTAAGAATAAGTTTCCTGAACATTGGTTGGTTTACTTGATTTAAAACTTTTGCAGTTTTCATTTAACACAATTCTCCATCATAAACTAAGTTACGGTTTGATTTGGATAAAGGTTTTCATATGCATAATATTGCACTCAGATGAAATTTTGAATACTAGAGTTCATTGCAAAGTTCAGTGCTAAAATTAGCAGATTTGATACTTAGAAAAGTGTACAGACCTATTGGAAAGCTTACAGCAGACTCTATGTGAAATCTCAGAATTAGATGGCCTCTACTCAGCTCGTTACAGGACTCAGAACTGAACATACATTTTCAGAAGATATCCCAAGACTGGTACATGAATTCATTCCCCATAAACCCTCCTATTTGCAGGTCGACTATCAGCAAAAACTTATAACCAAACCCTTACAATGCAATGACTGAAATACAGAGGTAGTAATGACAGATTATCTGCAATCAGCTTGAGATAAGTGTAACGTTGCCAGGTACAGACTCTAAACCCCATGACCTTCCTTTCTGAACATACTAACTCTCCATAAAGGCCATGCACATCTCAATCCAGCCTCACACAATTTCCAGAATGCACAGAAAAGATCAAACATCACAACTCTGCAAGAGGATAAGTGTGACCAGGGCTCCAGGACTCATGCCATGCAACAAATGCTCAGAATGACCCTCATACTGGTCTGTATATGCTAAAGAAACTCACGTCATGCTCCAACTATCACATCCAGTCCCAGCTCAACCACAAATCACAACGCCTAGGGTTTCCAGATAACATAACCTCAAAGAAAGAATGAATAGCAGAGTATATAAAGTTGTTGTAGCTCAGCAAGAACAGGAAGAACTAGCACTATTGTTGAAGTCTTTACTCAACACAAACTCTTACTCCAATCCAGCCAGAAGTACATTCGTTCAACAACAATTTTGCCACTGAAAATGACTCCCAAAAATTGCAATAACGCTCCCGTAGAAACCCTGAGTGAGTTCCTCCACAATCTAGCTAGGGTGGATCTCTCACCACCGAAACTAGTGCTAAAGATGAGGGTTTCTGTCCTCAACCAGTTGCAAACAATAAACTAGAAACAATCCAGCAGAGTCTCCTTAAGTTGTCAAATCCATCATATCCAAATGAGAGCTAAAGAGCAGATTAAATAGAAGTGGAGGGAGAAATTAGGGCAACCTCCAATTTAAATCTGTTTCCCTCCAAAAAAATTTTAATATATTTGTTTTATACTTTAAAACATTAACAAACAATCCTCAAAGAGGCGTCCTGCTCAAAATGAAACTATTTTACCTTATTCAGCCTTCTAAAACAACGTTAAGTTATCTCATTAGGCACCAAAGTACTTTTTGATGACCACCTACCCCCTCACTTAAGTTATAAAGTTATTTTATTAAAATAACTTAAGTGACTGATTAAAAGCAAATATTACAAATATCTAAGAAGGGCTTCAACCTCCCTTCACATTGTTTGAACACTCTGTCGACCAACCTCATAAGCAGTAGTAGAGACATCCCATTCTTTCCTCAAAATAGGTATCAACATAGATACAAGGAGTTGGGGAATAGTATCATAATCATCAATGATAAGGGTCATAATGGTTTGCATGTAAGAAAAAACAATTTCTCCATGATCTTCACTAATGGGTGCTATGAAATAGTGAAACATTTGGATAATAAGGGTCATCTAGATGCTATGTTTTAATTCCCTCCATAAAACTTTTAATCGTGTGCAAATCAGAAAGGGGAACATTTTTTTCAAGTTGGTTTCTTGGTGTCATGTAGATGAATTTCTCAACAAGTCTACTAATGTCATCCAACCTAAATAAAGTATGCCCCTCTTTTCCATAGACACCAAAAATTGTTCTTTCCAATCTTGTTTAGGCGAGGATATCTGTGAAGCACCAAAGTGATCCCTGAGTGGAATCACACCCAACTGATTAGGGTGGATCTCTCACCACCGAAACTAGCTCCTGAATGAAGAGGGTTTTTGTCCTCAACACCAAACTATAGACCTTAGGAGAAAATCCAACAACATCCTGTTATGCAACCAACTTAGACATGAACAAATGAGACTCAAAATGAGATCATAAAGAGTCAATGAGAAATTAGGGCAACCTCCAATTTGAATCATTTTCCGTCCAAAAAACTTTTAATATATTTGCTTTATACTTTAAAACATTATCAAACAATCCTCAAAGGGGTGTCCTGCTCAAAAGGAAACTATTTTACCTTATTCAGCCTTTTAAAACAGCATTATCTCATTAGGCACCAAGGTACTTTTTGATGACCACCTACCCCCTCACTTAAGTTATAAAGTTATTTTATTGAAATAACTTAAGTGACTGAATAAAAGAAAATATTACATAATCTAACCTTAGACTCTCCAACACCACCATAGAAATAACACTGCTGAGGACACCATGAGTCCGAGACCAATTTCTCGAAATAGACTTACTATTAATAGTAAGTGCTCACCAAATATCAAATTGGCTAGAACATTAAAGCTCATCGGACAACTCCCACATACTACCCAAATAGGAAACCCTACACTGCATTGCCACCCGGACCAGTTACTAAATATAGTAATTACTAAAAATAGTGAGTCAGAAGCACACTAGCCCAAAGGACATCGAAAATGGGAGCATTGCACTGAATTTAGCAAGTATTTTACATCTGTGGTTGGCGATTTTTCTAATCTAAAATAAGGGTTTAGGTGGCAGTTTTGTGAGAGTCATTTCCACACCCTTTGCAGCAGTTTTTGGCCATTTTCCAACACAAAACAAAAGTTTCCAAATTCCATTTGAATAGGGCAGCTAGGGTCTCATTTGAAATGGAATTCCAAGAGCATGCAGTAGAGTCAACATCTATGTTAGTGAATGAATATCCATATCAAAGACAACTTGCCAGTCATATAAATATTGCTGAAATGTCTGTTGGTGAATGAATATCTATATGTCAAAGACACCTTGCTTGGTCATGTAAATATTCTTGAATTGCATCTAGGCAAGATGATTTAGCAAGGAATTAAATTTGCTAAGAGATTGAGAGACATGTGATCAGGTAAAAGTAGCTTCCTTTGAAGTTGCAATTCAATGTCAATAATTGATAGTAGTAGGTGTATATCATTATGACCTGAAAAGAAGGGAAACTCACAATTTTGATGACTAGGATGTCTGTAGGTTTGATCATGATTTATTTGAAGTTGTTTTTGGTTTACAACCATATGAAGAAATTTTTGAGTTAAAAAAATATGAAAAGGAGTTGAGAAAGAAGTGGTTGCTCGAGCTCAAAAGAACAATTTTTTTTCATAAGGTACTGTTGTGAAATGACTTCAAGGATGAGTTAAGTATCATTATTACTTTGTTGCTATGTTACTAGTCCGCAAGGATGAAGGCCTGGATCCTAGTCCAATCCGGCTCGAGTCCAGGATCCGGGTCCAGTTCCCTAAGAATCCAAATAGGGTCTAGCCCACAACTTATGGGCCTGGCCTTGCTGAACCTGAGGCGAACCTAGGGCGAATTTGGCACCTTCACGTGCCTAGGCACACTTTTGACTTTTTTTTACTTTTATTATATTTTTTTGACTTTTTTTTACTTTAAAACATTAAAAAAGGCCTCCAACCGTAATTTATGCCTCTTAAAACACCTAATAGGAAAAAAAAAACTCATTTATCAATTTGTGAATGAAAAACAAAACTTTTTACCTCCATTGCTGAACTTATTTTCTTGCTTGCCAATGCACGAATAGAGTTGAAGATTGATCGTTGAATGTTTGAAGTTGGTTGTTGTGATATTCCTAAGCATTTGCAAGTGTTCGTTTGTTGCCAAGAAGATCGTAGAGGAAGATTTCTTCAAAAAGGTAGGGCTTTTTGAAGTTTTTTGGTTTTTTTTCTACATTTTTTTTACAAATGAACTATCTTGTTTTGTTTTTAAGTTTTTGTTTTGTTTTCATTCTTCTAGTTATCTATAACACATACGTAATTTTTTTAAATGAATTAGGTTATTTAGTTTCAATACTTTGAAATTTTGAATAAATGGAATGTGTTGTTTATTGAACTTATTGCCTTAGGTATTACAATGACAACCGTTTCTAGCTCCACAAACCAATCTCGTTTCAAAACAGACCCTCTCGCCTTTGGAAATATGTTGAAATGGTACAACAACTTCCAAGTGGTGGAGGTTATGTTTGGATTTGTGGTCATTGTAAAGTTAGATATTTGAGCTCATACAGTCCAATGAAAGGCCATTTGTGCAAGATCCCTAGAATAGGCATCAAATCTTGTCCAAGTGAAGATAATAAAGACATTCCAAAAATGCAAGTATTGGCATATATTGAATAGCAAGAAAAAGCAGACCAAGCAGCAGGTCGTAGATCAAATCAGCCTTTGATAAAGAAAGGATCTCAAGGGATGAAGCCCCCTACACTGCCTTTTCATTTTCCACCTACAGAGAGCCATCCATTTATGCCCATACCTAAAGAGAAAACTGTGGCCTCTACACATAAGAGATCAAAGGGACCATTGGAAATTTCATTTCAGAATGAAGCTAGAGAGATTGCCGATCAAGACATAGTGAGATGTGTCTATGTGAATGGATTGGCATTCAATGTTGTTCACTCACCATATTGGCAAAAAATGGTGAAATCTATTGATGAGGCTCCAAAAGGGTATAAGGGCCCAAGTTTTGGGAAGGTGCATAGAACCTTTTTAGATAAAGAGGTGAAGTTTATAGAGGACTCCTTGAAGCCCATAAGGGATTTTTGGATCGAAACAAGGGTGACCATCGTTTTTGATGGATGGAAAGATGCAAAAAATCTCCCATTGATCAATGTTATTGCAATGTCCCCTAAAGGGGCAATGTTTTTGAGAATAGCGGATTGTGAAGGAGAGGTTAAGGATGGTGCATTTATTGCTAACATTCTTTGTCAAGCTATTGATGAAATGGGCCCTCGAAATGTTGTGCAAGTTATAACAAACAATGCAAAAAATTGTAGGGTTGTTGGGTTATTGGTTCAAGAGTGGTATTAACACATTTTTTGGACAACTTGTGCTATCCATTCCCTCAACCTAATGCTACAAAAATTGGCGACAAAATTGATTGGATCATACAGGGGCATGCTGAGGCCAAAGACATCCAATGTTCATCACCAACCACCATATGTCACAAGGCATATTTAGAACATTCTTGAAATTGGATCTGTTGAAGTTAAATTAAATAATAAGCATGTTTCACAATTCTCTTTAGCAATATTTTTAATTTTTAATTTTAATTTTTGTAAATTTAAATTTTATTTTATTTTGGTTTTCAAACAGGTCACTGAGACCCATTTTGCCTCCAACACAATTGTGTTGAGACAACTTGTTAAGGTACGTGAGGTGCTCTCTAACATGGTCATCAGCCCTAGTTGGTGCATATGGACGCAATCCAGCACTGCAAGGGCAACAAAGGTTAAGAAAATGATCCTCTATGATATTTAGTAGGATCATGTTGAGTATCTCCTCAATTTCATTGAGCCCATATTGAGCATGATCTGTTACACTGATATGAATAGACCTTGTTTAGGTTAAGTATATGACGGCATCGACTCAATGATTGAGACGATGAAAGCCATCATCAATGAAAAAGAGCAAGATCTTGAAGAAAAGTTCTTCAAAGAGCTACACAAAATCATTGTAGAGAGATGAAAGAAAATGACCACTCTGCTGCATCTTGCTTTTGCATTGAGGCCCAAATACTATAGTGCTCAATTACTTTCTATGACAACAAGAGTTGCCCCATATAGAGATGTTGAACTGGCTCAAGGGTACAAGGCAGCACTTTGTAGAATCTTCACTAATTGTGACCGACGTGATGTAGTGAGGGCTGAGTTCATGGGTTTTGCATGCTCCAGTGATTGTGGTTTTGGTGCTCTTTGAGACAAGTACATGGTCGATGCTTATAGTTGGTGATACTTCCATGGCCAAGCATACACATACCTACAACCTCTTGCAATCAAAATTTTATCCCAAGTAAGTTATACATTCAAAATCTTTTATCTTTTAAATTTAGGTTTTTTTTGTTTATAATTTTATTTATATTTTAATTAGTTAAATTTTGTAACTCTTAACTATTTAATTTGGTCTTAATAGGTTTCTTTTTCATCTTCATCTGAGAAGAATTGGAGCACATACTCCTCCATCCACTCAATAAAGCACAATAGACTACATTCAAAAAAAGGAAAAGGACTTAGTGTTTATGCATTCAAACTTGTGGCTCCTTGTGCACAAACAAAGTGCCTACAAAGAAGGAGACACAAGGAAGTGGGATATCAAACCAAAGCATCTTGACTTAGATGCTTCCACCAACCACTTTGCTGCACTTGATGTTGATGATGACTATGAGCCAGCTAGTGAGCATGAGAGTGCTAGTGTCAATGCTAGTGGTAGTGCCATGAGGTTCTTCTAATTTACCACTACATACATAATCTAATATGGATGGCGATGATGATATTTTTGATTGACCCATATGATATTTGATCAATGATCAATAATGGCTGATTATCGACACTTGACATTATTATGTTTGAACTTTAATCTATACCATGACATTTGAGTTTCACTAATATTTTATTATTTGACGATGAAATTGGTGGTGTATTTTTGCTATGTTATTTGACTATTAATATGGTGGTGTATTTTGAACTTAATTATTGCTGCAAATATGTATATATTTCTGATTTTTATATGTTTTTGTATTAACGAAACAAACCCCCAAAAAATTTTGCCCGAACCCACAACCGAACCATTGAACGCAAATCCAAACTGGTAACTTAGCTTTGTTGAACAAAGTAATTGAGCAATTAGAAGCAAGGAAATTCAAAATTTGAATTTTCTACATCATTAGCATCATCTATGAGGGTAAAACATTCCTTGATAGCATTCACTAGCAATTTTGTAACTTCTTCTAGACACATAGCTTTCGTATAGTTTCTTACTTGGTGTATGTATTGGTCAATGAAAAGAGCTTTCTAGATTGAATAGTATAAAGGAAGAATGATTTCTCTACAAAAAGTACACATAGTTCAAATACAGGTGGGGATAAAGCACTATAGGAGAGTCAATGATGTTTTCCTAACGATCACAGTGCAAAGTTTGAGAAATCAAAGTCATGTCAAGGTCACAGGTCATGCCAAAGCAGCCATCTCAAAGTGGGATAAATAGTTTATCGGATATCCTATTCCCCACATTTAGTGCAGATTTGATGCTTTTCCTTACAAGCTCCCACAATATCCTAGTGACCAAGTAGTTCTCTTGGAGTATTGCCTATAGTTGACATATGTTCATTTCATCTTTGACAGAGTGACATAAGATTGGGGTCATATAATTGTTCTTCAATATTAGATGCTAGAAGTATGGATTTTGAGACTTTTGAGTTTAAATAGAGGCTATATGTTTGAGAGGCTTGGTTCTCGCTTTACCGATGTGAGTGACATTGAAGATTATTGGGAAAGTTGAATGACATCACATGAGTTAACCTCCTATACAACAAATAAAATGCCTAAGGATTTGGTAGATTCAAAGGAAGAAGTCCTACTACCATGATTTATAGCTGCCCAAATTGATCAATAGCTTCTATCACCTATTAATTGACCTGTCAAGGAAAATTCTTCAGCTGAAATGACGAATAAAATGGCCATGGACAGAATTAAGGGCTTTCTAGAAAGAAAATCAGGCAAGCAACCTATTGGGACAAACAAGGGAAGGAGGTCAAAAACTTCAAATCAGTCACAAGTAGTACAAGGAAAGAGGTCAACTTCTAGCTCTTGAGTACCAATTGCATTAGATGCACATGGGAGAAGAGGTAGCAATGGAGATCAAGAAGGAAGAAGAAAAAATATGAAGGGTTTTTGCTTGGTTACAAGACTTGTAAAGTCCCAAACAGTTGACACCAAATGGGTCCCAAGGACTCATGACCCGAGTACCTAGGTTTTGCTTGGTTACAAGACTTGTAAAGTCCCCAAAAAGTTGACACCAAATGCGTCCCAAGGACTCATGACCCAAGTACCTAGCAAGTCTAGTCAAACTCGTTGAGCCTACCAAACTTGCCAAACCCAACATGTCCTAAGGGGAAGACTCGGCCACAGTAGGCCAAAAAAAGACTTAAAATGACCTCTCACACCTTAAAAACACATTCATTTCACTTTCAAGCACAAGGAGGAGAAAATAATAGTTTTGAAGCAGAAATAACATGCCCTTGAAGAAAAAACTAGCACATAGGTTGAGCAAGAAACGGTGATTGAAGACCATTTGGGCAAGTTTGTAGCAGCCCTTGGTGCATCTAAAGGAACCTATGGAAGATTTGAAACAGCCCACCATTGATTTGGAGCAACCTACCATCGATTTGGAGCAACCTACCATCAATTTGGAGCAAGTTTAAAGAAGTAATTTTGTATTTTGATTTTTTTTTTAATATAATTTCCATTGTGTTCTACATTTGTTTTCTTTTTCACTTTAAGTTAATGGAACAAAAATCAAACCCTAGCTATTTTTTGTAATTTTTTAAAATTTTAAAGCTGCAAACTTTAAATATTTTAATTTTTTCTTTGAATGTAATTAGAAACTGTAAAATATTAATTTGTTTTCTATTTGCATCTTATTGTAGCATACTTTACATTTATAAATTGTCCAATCACAATGTCCACCCTAGTTGGATAATAACCTTATTGGAAACATGTCATCCCTAGGACAAAAAAAAGAGCAGGTAACTTGTGTCCATTGTAAAACAAAAATACTTGGGGATCACATTTATCAATTGAAGTATCACTTTGAATAAATACTATGTCGAGGTGCTAACCCTTGCTCAAGAGCACCTCAAAAGTTATATGCAAAGTACAAAGCCAATTAGAGACCTCTAAACAACAAAAATAATTATGAAAGAGACAAAGAGAAGTGATGGCAGCCATTGGTAGAGACTCTTCTTCCATTCCTCCATTTCCTGGATCTTTGACTAGTGGCAATCACAGTGGTAGCATAAGTATTGGACCTAGAATTTGTGAATCTTCATCAAATTTAGATTCATATATTACTCCACAATACAAGTGTCCAACCATCACTTGAGAGCATAAGTTGGATCAAGGATAAGCATAATGCAGCAAGGAGTGCAATTGAAGATTTCAAGTTCTATTGTACCATTCCATTTCATACAGTCAAATTTATTTTTTTTATTTTGTTTTAAAATACATAGTTTGATTTCTTTGTTTCTTGAATTTTTTCATTTAAAGGTATGTAGAATTTAAAATTAAACTTTCAATTTTAGAATATTTATTTATTTTATTTTATTTGTTTTAGGTTTTCTTATTTACAAAACAGAATGATGTCATTACTATTTGTGAGGTGGGAATCAAACTCCCTAATGATACAACAATAAAAGACTCCAATTTGACTCAAAAGGTGGCTAATATGAAAGCCAAAATTCACAAGCAATATGACATATGGAAGAAAAAAGGTTGCACCATCATGACCAATGGTTAGACATATAAGAGAAATGGGACATTTATTAAATTTCCTTGTTTCTACCTCAAGTAATTGTACTTCCTATTTAGTGATTTAGATTTCTAGTTTCTACTTTATTGAATCATTAATTTTGTTTCTTTCTTAGCTAGCTTAGTGTTCTTGAAATCAATTGATTCTTTAAGAAACACAAAATATGTTGAATTCGTTTGTGAGACTTTGGAGGAAATCTTGGCTAAGGTGGGTGAGGAGAATGTGATGCAAATAGAATAGCAAATATGTTGTCACAGGTAGACTTCGAATAGATAGACGCCCATCCTTATTTTGAACTCCTTGTGTCATTCATTGCCTTGAATTCATATTGAAGGAACTTGGCAAGATTCCATGGATGAAAGCATGTGTGGAGCATGCTAAAAATATTTTTAAATACATATACAATCATAGTTGGGTCCTCAACATAATGAGAAAATTCACAATCAAGGAGTTGGCTTGCCTCGAAATAACCCACTTTGCAACAAATTTTATCATTGCAATCCTCGCTTCAGTCAAAGGCTGCTTTGAGGCAACAGTTTTTTAGTGAGGAGCTATGCTCCACGGGGACGCGTCCCCTATGTTTTTATGCTGTTTCCCGTACCGGGTACGAAACGGGGACGCGGGGACGGCTAGGAAACGTCCCCTGGCTGTCCCCTTTTTCCCTCCAAGTACCGGGTACTTCCAGGGGACTTTTGGCAGAATGTAGGGGACATAGGGTACTTCTAGAAGTACCCGAAACTTCCCAGCCGTCCCCCATCCGTACCGGGTACTTCTAGAAGTACCCTATGGCCCAGCAGCAAAAAAAACACATTTTTATAAAAAATTAAAGTTTTTTAAAATGAAAAAAAGGCATGGGCGGGCCCACAAGGGACGCGCCATGCCACTTAACCTAATTTATGCCTTATATATGCCCTAAAATGAGAAAAAGCAACTCATTTTTACATTTGGCTTGTGAAGTGAAGGAGAACAAAAGAAGAGCAGCTGCGTGAAGGATCGCCAAACTGGTCAGTATCGTTAGACTCTAGCCTTATGTTGGGATGTTAATCCCAAAGATGCTATGCAGCTTGACATGGACACTGACACTAACTTTGACTCGAGCTCTAATGGTGAGGGCGATGCTGATTTAGACCTACCTTATGCTGATTAGGGACCTTGGACAGCGATATATTTTCTTAGTTTTATGTTTAGCATGTCATTTCATAGTTGAGACTTGGAGCCTTTGGGAATTTTGGTTATAATTATCAGACTTTTATATGATATGTGTGCACATTGATAATGAAAAGCATTTGAATTTTGTTAATTTGTTTGTCGATTCTCATGTGAAATCTCAATTCAAGTCTAATGATATGTATTAAGCTTATACAAATGTCTAGAATGAATGCTTTATCAATGTTATGCTATGAACATTTGAAATTTCTATATATTTTTAAAAAATTCCCTATTTTTTTATCAGCCGTCCCCTGCCGTCCCCTAAAAAATGACCCAAAAGTACCCCTCGTACCGGAAACTCGTCCCGCCGTACCAGGTACTCCCCGTCCCCGAAACCCCGTGGAGCATAGGTGAGGAGTGATTTATATCATCATATGTTATGGCCAATGCACAAGTTGAATAGACTGATTGGATTTTTGATAAACATAGTTTCTAGCTTGTAGCCAAAGAGATCATAGAAGTAAATTTTCATTATATTTTTGTTCATATTTTTATTTCATTTGCTTATTTTTTATTCACACTTATGTTAAAATTTTCATTATATTTTTGTTCACATGTTTATTTCATTTGCTTATTTTTGTTCACACTTATGTTAATGTTTCACAATATTGTAGTTCACAGAGCCTTTAGTTGTTCTCCTATGAGTTTCTAATGGGGAGAAGTTCACAATGGGCTACATATATGAGGGAATGGATAGGGCACATGACATTATTAGATTCATTTATGTTGGCGTTAAGGATAAGTATTGTCCCATATGGAGCCTCATTGATCTATGGTGGCACCTTCAACTTCACAATCCCTTACATATTGTTGCCTATTTTCTCAATCAAACAATCCAATTCCGCCCAGATTTGAAGGTGGATGAGGTCTTAAATGATCTCTACATGATCATAAAGCAGATGACACCTAACCCCTAGGTTGAAGCACAAATAATCACAAAGATTGAGAGGTTCAAACATGCATAGGTAGACCACTTTGCATGAGAAATGTGCAAGACAACTCATATGACATTGCAACCAAGTAAAAATCTATAAGGACATGTTGTGACCTTTTCACACATCACCCCATTCAAAATGGGGACGCCCTAATTTTGGCTCCGTTCCTCGTCTTTTGGCTTTGGTTTTGTCTCTCTCTCTCTCTCTCTCTCTTCTTCTGTTGTCTGCCTTTCTAGGTACGGGCCCGCCTTTGAGCTTAAACGTGAGATTTTGGCTAAGTCTATAGAATTAGGGTTTTGAATTTTCTGGTCAATTTGAAGTCAAATGGAGTGAATAAGTTGGAATCTGAGCTTCACGTTGCAGTCAGTATGCTTCCAGCAGGTTCCCAACTAAATTTCATTGAATTCTGACAACTTACTATTTTTAGCAAGTACTAGATTTGGGGCGTTCTCTCAACACTGTTGAAGTTCTCTCAGTCACACTGCATCCAGGACATGTCAGGCTGCTCGTCTGCAAATTTTGAGCTGAAATGGACAACTTTCTATTTTTAGCAAGTTCAGCTTCCGGAGCAGATTTTAGGGTTTATATGTGAAGTTCTTCAATGCATGTTTGGAGATTCCTTCTGGGTTTTCTGAAACCTACGCAATGATATAACATGCAAAATGAGACGATGACTTTTAGTATTCAGCCTTTAGAGGCTATTTTTAGGGTTTATATGTGAAATTCTTCAATGCATGTTTGGAGATTCCTTCTGGTTTTTCTGAAACCTACGCGATGATATAACATGCAAAATGAGACGATGACTTTCAGTGTTCAGCCTTCAGGGGCTATTTTTAGGGTTTGCATATTGAGATTTTCTTTGCATGTCTGCATATTCCTTGTGGATTTTTCGAGACCTATTCCTTATGGATTTTTCGAGACCTTCGCAACAATATAACATGCAAACTAGGATCAGAACTTTTTCAAAAGCCGTCTTCCAAGGCTATTTTTAGGGCTTGCATGTCAGGGTTTTCAACGCATGGCGAGTGATTCTTTATGGGTTTTTCAAGAGCTACGTAGTGGTGTGACATGCAAAGCGAGATGATCAATTTTCAGAGACTTGCTATTTTTAGCAAGACCATTCCGGCAACTGCCCAGCACATCAGTATCACAAACAGGGCGAAGTGCAACATAAATGAAGTTAAACGGAGGTCATTTGATAGACATGCAAGTCAAATTAGGGTTTCCAGCTTCGGGACCCAAAATGAGGGGTAAAATGCCAGAATTTTCAAAAACCGGTGTATCCCACTGCGATCAACATCATTCAAGCTATTCAACAGTAAAATTTGAGGGCAATCAAAGCACTTACTATTTATAGTAAGGCATTCCAAAAACAAGCTAAAAATAGTAAATTAGCAGCAGGCGCTAGTGTGAACGGGCAAGTCTACTGATGAGGGTCACAACATTCAAATTTCAAGTCAAACGGAGTTGGGGAAGTATCAAAATCAAGCAGTTGCTATAAATAGTAAACCACCTTCAAAAGCATGCCATAAATAGCAGGTCAGCTTAGGACGACAGTGTGAACAGACTAATTAGGTCATGAGGATCCTGTGGTTAAAATTTCAAATCAATCTGAGCTTCAGAAGTATGAAAATCTGGAACTTACTATTTATAGTAAGGCATGAGCTGGCAGATGATGAGAAAGACGCCTAAGTCTGAAAAGCATCCTGCTTGACCCCTCAAATGCACCCTCAACCCAACTGGCAGGAGGATGAAAGTTTTCAAATGGAGTTAAATCCTACTTCACCCCCTAAATGCGCCCATGACTGGTAGGAAGCTGATAGAAAATTTTCTAAGTCTGACAAAAATCCTGCAGGACCCTTCAAATGTGCCCTCAGCTCAAGCAAATGATGGAAAATTTTTAAGTGTTTGCTAAGTCCACCTCCTACCCTCAAAATGCGCCCTCTTAAGCAAGCAGGTGATAGAATAAAATCCAAGTCTGGAGATAAGTCCACTGCCACCCCAAAATGCGCCCAAGGAGAGAAAGGTTGATAGAAAAGTTTCAAGGCATTGAAGTTAATCCACCTCCCTATGCCAAATGTGCCCATATGGGCATGGAAAAAGACAAAAGACTTAAGTCCACCTCCACCTTGAAATGTGCCCACTTCAAGTCAGGTTGATGAAAAACTTTCTAAGTCTGGAAAATATCCTGCGCCCACCCTCAAATGCGCCCACTTCAAGTCAAGATGATAAAAAAAAATCTAAATGTTGGACTTAAGTCCGCCTCCACCCCCTAAATGTGCCCTCATGCTAATAAGGTGTTTTAAAAAAAAAATTCTAAGGCATGAAGTTTATCCTCCACTATCAAAATGCACCCATGCATGAAGAACAGTCAAAGAGAGTCAAAGGCGTTGGAGTCAAACTTCCTTCTCCACCCTTTGAATGCACCCATGAAGTTATGACTTATCCTCCTCCATATGTGAAATGTGCCCAAGTGAAGGTAAAGATGGAAAGAAGTTACCAAGGCGTTGAAGTCAAGTGAAGGCGAAGATGGATGAAAATTTTTCCAAGGCATTGAGTTAATTCCTCCATGATATGTTAAATGCACCCAAATGCACTAAGAAAAGGACAAAGCTTATGAAGATCTCCTCAATGTGGTAAATGCGCCCAAACTAGCATAAAAGAAGACAAAATGTTTGATGATATAAGCATGAGAAATACGCCCAAGGTAGAGAAGGTATAAAAAATTGTTGAGTGTTGAAATTTCTTGCAGACCCCTCAATGTGTGCCAAGGTAAAGTGAGGCATGATGATAAAAATTTTCAAGTGTTAGAATTTCATCTCTAAAAAAAAAAATAGGCCTAAGCTTGCAGGGAGATGATGAAGTTTACTGAGGCATGTATGCAAATGGCAGGAGAAAGTCCAAAATGCTCCCAGTTGGAGGAGGATGAATTTGAAGTTTTTCTAATTGTCAAGGCCAAGCAAGAAAATACGCCCAGAATAAAAATAAATTTGTTGACAAAATATTTTTCTAAGGTTTAAATTCAATAAAAATAAATGTACCCCTTTGTTGTAGACACATGAATTTGACGCCTTCTGAAGGGAATTTTCTTTTGGGTATTGGACGTCTGTGATGAATGGATTTTAAGGTCTTCCACACTTTTCCAAGGCCTTCGAGATGAAGATTTTTTATGGGCACCAGATTGATAAATTTTCTAAGGGGAAAATTTTTAAAAAATTCTAAGGCAAGGAATAAATGATGTTTCTGAAGATAAAAGGCCTTGGCAGATGAATTCGATGTTGATGGCCTAGGTGAATTTGCTCAATTTTCTTCACGAAGTCGAATCTTCTCAAGTCAAAGATGAATAAAATCAAAGTTGTCAACGCTTCAGTTGGTGAAATAAATTTCTTGAAGAAGATGCAATTGAAGTTTACACTTTCGAAAGATGATTTTAAAATGCATCTCTTAAATACGCCCTTGAGGATGATGAAATTTGTCTAGGGCATTATATGCCCCAGCCTACAGATGTTAAAAAAATTGTGAAGAAAGCAAAGTTGGCTAGAGAAAAACGATGAACCCTTGGAAGTTAAAGCATGAAAATCAGGTAAGTAAGGTGAGTTTATATTATGAAGTGTTCTGATGCTCTTCTCCTTGCTTGTTTTGCAAGGTGAACACCGAGGCCAAGGCATGCTAACTTGGGGAGATGAAGCGAATACTTGGAGAAAGTGGCTAAGTGTTGAGACCTAGTATGTGCCCAACTCATATGGCAAGGAAGAAATGTTTTCAAAGCTCAGGATGGAGAAAAAAAAATGGAAACCCAAGCAAGTACTTCAAAGTTGAAGAACAACATCAAGGAGGAAAATCATCATCGAGCAGGAGAAGGAGGTTCAAGGACGTGCCTGTCATACCCTTTCAAGAAGTTGAAGCAATGATGATCAAATTCATCCAATTTGTAGTCAGAAAGAAGAACAGTGTGAACGTGTTTACAAACAAGAATATTCTAGAAGATGGTGGCCATTAATATCTCATTTATTACCCCACTCTTTTTGGTGGCGATTTTTAGGGTTAGGGTTTATGTGGCTCAATCTGAGCCCTTCATTGTAATTGAATCTGAGTCGTCCGTTGGACTTGGCCAGCTATATAAAGGGGCATCCCCCCTCATTTGTAATTCAGTTAGACACTAGATCAGACTAGAGAGTAGAGCAGAGAGACTTTAGTTGTAATAGCTTAGCATAGCATAGTTTGAAGGAAAAGGAAAGTTTTCCCTTGAAAACTTTGTAAGAGATTGTTGTGAAAACTATTGTAATAAAAGATCTTTAATTGAATCGTGAATTCATCTTTGTTATAAGCAGCTAGCAAGGTTTCTTCATCCCTTCTACTTCAAGTAGCGTAAAGTAGCGTAATTTCATTTTCATGCAAGTAGATGTTAGCTGTGGATTTGTGGTGTTAATCAAGGCAACTTCGTTTTAGTCCATACCACTATCAGCTTGTTGACGGCAAGTTTGCCTTGTGTGGTCAACTGGAAAATTTTACAAGCTTAACTTCGGTTGTGATTTACGTCTCAGCATGCATCGTCTTGATGGTGTCTTGATGTCGAATTGCGACTTGAAAACCTCTTGCCACTCCCTTGAAGATTGCACCAACTTTGTGTAAGCTGTCCAACGCGAGGTGGAGCAGAGTTTGGTTGAAGTCTGTTGAGATTAATCCCACATCATGTCTTAGAGTAGAATTTAGAACCTTCTTATCCCTACACTCATTTAAATTCAGTTCATTTCTAGTTAGTGTTAGGAAACTTGTGCTCACCTGCCAAATCATTCGAACCACGTGAAACCCTTAATTTGTTGTTTGCTATCAGTTGCCGAACAATTGTGTAAGTCCCCTTGAAATACCAGCAAAAACACATCAAGCCAACTGAGGGTATTCTATTGCACTGAAGGAACCTTGGAGTTGAACGCACGAACTCTCTTGCAATCTTAGCGTGCTGGATACTTTGATCAAGAGAGAATAGGGTAGCCGTTGGGGACTTTATTCTGTGTTGGTGCGGTCACGAAAATCACATCAACAGGACATAATTTAAATTTAAAAATATAAACATTTCCTTTATTTATGTCAATATTGTAACTCAAAGTTAATCAATGAGATTTTTTTTCTTCTCATTTTAGATGCAGTGTGGGAAAGGTTCAATGCTAAGGTGCCAAATATTTGGACTGCAATTTGTCTCTCGAGCCAACCATGCAATGCTTCAAGATGCAAGTGCAATTGCAGTATGTTTGAGCACACACACTCCAAGAATTGCAAAGTGTTATTAGTGCAAAGGTTAAATGATCTTGTGTATGTTCATTACAACCTTTGCCTCCATGAAAAAAAATATTGGGCACTAACTTATCTCCCATCACTCTAAAGGAGATTGATCCATTGTCAAATTGGATAATGAAGGTAAGGATCTGATCTTTAGTGATGAAGACCTTACATGGGTTGATTAGGTGGATCAAGATGTATAGGCAGTAACCATGGTAGAGGAGGATAGAACACGATTAGACCCCTTCGATGTTGGTGTCACTAAGTCATAAACAAATATCATGGCTACATCATCATCAAGTACCTATCTTAGACACTAGTGCAAGGCTTGTCATGATGTTGGGACAAGTTATGCACACTCCTCTAAGTCACTAACTTATAGTTTTAGTCTTGATATTTTTTTTTATGCCATGGATTTCATAGTCCATGAGTCTTGTATACATTTCACACTATTTATAATTTATATATTTAACAATGTTGTTTCCTTCAACTATAATCTGTTTTTATACTCATATGATTGATGTATACTTGTCTATGTGATCAAAGTAGGTTCTATTTGATTAGTTTATTCTCTTTAAAGCTTATTTATTTAAGAGTGCATGGAACAAGATTTAAATCTTTAAAAATATCTATATTTCATGGTTTTTCCAATTTGTTGAGTTTGGACACCAAGTTCGAGTCTAGTTCAAAAATTGGTTTACCAAGTCCGAGGTGATTCTAAGTCTTGTAACACTAGTTTTTTTGTGAAGTGGAGAACTCTCCAAAAATCAAAAAAATCAAATTTGTAATAAAGAAAAGTGTCAAGCCTCCTCACAAAATGTTATTGAATCTAAATCCACCTCCTATTTCTCAAGTTCATGTTTCCATTCCTCCTCCCATCCCCTCTAGTTCTACCAATTTTCCCATTTCATTGCATTATGATGATTCTTCCCTTTTATTGTTTACTCACAGGAATGACTTGACAAATTAATGGAGTAAACAAGAATGTAACTCACAGAAACATAATAAGAAGCATACATATCCAATACTCACAACAATATATGCAATGAATAATAGTATTCATTCATTAATGGCAATAAGTACAGTATACAATCCTTTGTGCTATGTCCCCGACTACAATGAAATATGACATATATAGTTGTCGACAGTGGTTGAGAACACCAACCGTCAAGAACCACTCGTTACAACTAATCAAAACTAGTCGGGGACTTAACTCCCGAAACATGTAATATAAAATATTTGTTGCATACATTAGAGTTTATTTATTTACTTTAATTGGCCAACTAAAACAATATAATCACTCTCAAATAACTACATCATCCCCCCCACAAAAGAATGTTATTTTCCAGATGACCGAATACAAAATGGGGACTATAGAAATAATCAATGAGGAGGGTTAGAGGACGCCCCTGGATGTACGGATGATGTAGAGGTAGTGGTCACCGTCGCCGACTACTGCAGACGCTGAAGTTCCTAATTTACTGCAAGTTGCCTCTCTCTGGCTGTCTTCACCATCTGCACTACCTCTGCGAGTTTTCCCTTCATCTTGTCCAACTCTTGGCTCCTTTTCTCTAGCTCTGTCTTTCTCCTTCAGTTGGCTCTCTCTCTCTCTCTCTCTACTATGAGTCTACCTCTTTCAACCAACTGGGCCTCTCGCTCTGCCAACAATCTCTCCTTCTCGACCATTGCCTGCTTGAGAATTGTGACTCTCATCTGCTTGGCTACAATCACTTGAGCCAGCTACTCCTAATGACGTGCGGATCTGATCTGCTCTCTCTTCCTACTCTCAACCTAAGCTAATGCTTTGTACCTCACCTCAATGGCTTCCTCAATGGAAAGCATCTAGTGCCTCCAATGGATGAACACATCCTTGTAACTCTTTTCCATACCATAGAGTGTTGTTACCACTTGGCCATGCCTCCCAATTGCAGTAGATTGGGTCGGCTACCAAATGGCCAACATCTCCTATGTCTCCATGCTTGACCATCCATGCAAAATGAAGCACTGAAAAAACTCACTCTCACACCCGTGTTGCATGAAGGCCAAGATCCTCTCGACCTCCCATGCCGCTTGAGGATCAATCCCGGTAACTATTTCCCTATCTCCCCTACTCCATGCATTATCTGTGCCATTCCCTATAGCTCACTCAAGTATCTCAGGACTATCCCAAGAGGGTCATGAGTGTCTCGTTGGAAAATCTCCAAAAACAATCCCTCTAACTCGTCCTCACTAGAATTTGCCTCCTTTGGTTGTGTTGAATGTGCCTCTTGTTGTGCTACTGTGCAGGCTAGCCAAGATGCTAGCCGAGCTAGTCATGAAGCTAGCTGTGAGGGTGGCTGAGTTGATTGCGAAATTGGCCTTGAGACTTGGGCTAGTTGTGAAGTTGGTTGTTTAGGTGGCTAGTCTAGCCTCATGATGAGCTGAGCTAACTGTGGGATTGGCTAGAACTCAGTTGCTCTGAGCGTGAGGTTGGCTATTTTGGTTGCTTTGGTTGTGGATTTGTCTGAGAAGCTAGTGGGTGAGTTACCTCCATCTCGGTCGACTCATGAGATGGCTCTTGGGGTGGCTCTAGCGATGGAGGGGTGTCCGCCGGTGCACCCATCTCTCCCAATCATGTGTGTAGTTCTGCATCCTTCTTTGCACCCTCGTTCACTACAACTAGTGGTACGAGCATTGTCATCGATGCAACTAGAGGCAGTACGAACACTGGTACGACTGGGTGTATCGATATGGCGGCCTGTAGCTCCATTTCCAGATGCATAAGAATTGCTTCCTCGACCTCCTGTGAGCCTGCGTCTCCCACTAGAGAGACCTTCGTGCTTGTCTCCCTTGAAGAGGACAACTTGATGGCCTCCTTTGCACTCAATGTACGGTCATCTCCACTCTACTCACAATCATCTCCACTCGACTGAGGTGGTGAAATATTTGTCTACCTCCTACTCTTTGTTGTTGGTGCTGTTGGGTGGGGTGTGTCCTTGTTTACTCATTGGAATGAATTGACAACATACTAGAGTAAACAAGAATGTAACTTGGAAAACATATAAAAGAAATAAGAAATATTCATGAATGCATAATGTGCATAGAATAATGGTACTTTCATTCATCAAGGCAATAGATACAATATACAATCATTCGTGCTATGTCATGTCACAACATGTCCTCGACTACAATGAAACAAACATATATATAGTTGCTGACAATGGTTGAGAACACCAACTGTTGCAACTACCCATTACAACTAATCAAAACTAGTCAGTGAATTAATTCCCGAAACATTTAATATAAAATATTTTGTTGCATACACTATAGTTTTATTTAATTACATTAATTGGCTGACTAACAACATGAACACTCGGCTGACTACATCATCCCCCCCACAAAAGAATGTCATCTTCCAGATGATAAAAACGAAAATGGGGACTACAAAGAAAAATGTTTATTGAGGGTGAGAGGTAGCCCCTAGATGTAATGATGACATAGCAGTGGTGGTTGCCAATTGTTGTTACAAATGCTGAAGTTTCTAGTTGGCTGCTAGTTGCCTCTCTTATGTTGTCTTCACCATCTGCATTTCCTCTGAAAGTTTGGCCTTCGTCCTATCGAGCTCCTAGCTCCTTCCTCCTAACTCCTTTTCCTCCTTCAATTGGTCGTCCCTCTTAGCTAGAAGTCTCTATGTCTCAACCAACTATGCATCACGTTCTGCCAACAATCTCTCCTCACCCAACTATGCTTCCCACTCTACTAGCGCTCTCCTCAACCACTGACTGCTCAAGAGTTGTGACTCTCGTACGCTCAATGGAAATCACTTGAGCCAGTTGCTCTTGTGACTTGCTGATTTGATCTGCCAACTCTACATTGCTACTCTTCACCTGTGTCAGTGCTCAATCTCTGGCCTCAGTAGCTTCCTCAATGGAAAGCGTCTATCGACACCATTGAAAGAATACATCTCTGTAACTCTTCTTCATACCATGGAGTGTTGTTAGTAGTGGGTCTAGTTGGCTGCTAGGTGACCAACATCTCTAATTTCTCCACTTCTAGCCACCTGTGCTCATTAGACTCCTCTGACTTTGTTGGATGGGGTTCCAACTGTGTTGGATATGAGGGTGTTGTACATGCTTGTCGTGATGATTTTGTGCGTGATCGTGTGGTTGAGCAAACTAACAATGATACTGGTGGTTTTGGGTGTGAGACTAGTTTTTGTGGTTGTAATGCGATAGCTGGCTACTGGCTACATTGGGACTTGGAAATTCAATTGAGTTTGATGGGGATTCAGGGGCAACACCCCCAATGCGGTCAAGGGGCAGTGCCCCTTGCCGGGGTTTGGGGGTAGTGCCCTCAACAGGGTCAAGGGGTAGCGCCCTGTGTGGGGTCTTGAGAAACACCCTTGGCGTGCTCCCTATCATGGTACAAGGCCGGGTCGAGGGGCAGAGACCCCACCATCAAGCCCAGTTTAAGACCTTCAAAACAATACAAAACTGCATGGCATACATCATATTCATGTATTTTCAAGAGGTTCCAAATATTGTTGACCAAGCCAGAAATTAGAGATTTCAGGGTGTTTAACCGTATGATTGTTGATTGTGATGCAATTTTATCTTCTTTACACCATACGGATAGCTTGTTTGGTTGTTGTACAAATGTTGGTCTATACTCCCATGCGTGCACCTCCTCTTTATCTCATACAGTGTTCTGTGACTGTGTGCTTTCCACGTGTTGTACAATTCTTTTCTCCTGGGTTTTCTATACGTTAGCACTTATCCATACACTGCGTGGTACGGTTTCTTTGTTCACATGTTTTGATGACTATACAACCTCTCCTTGCCTTCCTTTGAGACTTTCTTGTTTTCATCATACAAATATCTCTCTATATGATGCGGGTATGAGGTTTCCTTGCACTTTATTTTTCCATACTATAATGTTTGTCGTACATCATACGACCCTCCACTATTTTGTACTCCTTGTCGTGCAACCTTCTTGTCTCCTTGTATTGACTTCTGCAATATTTTGTCATATAATCTCTTCCAACTCTTATTGTACAATGAAATGAGATTTTCTTTTTAAATAGGTTCAAATGTGCGGTCTTGTCTTTCTGCCATACTATTCCTACAAACCTCTTCTCTTTCCTATTGCATATGGTTGTGTACCGTATGTCTGGCCTTTGTGTGCCCTCATTCTTTCATACAATGTTGGCTAGGAAGCTCGATACAATGTTGCAATATGCATCTTGATTCTTCCATACAATTATGGCTAGAGAGCTCCATACGATGTTGCAATGTGCATCCTTGTTGTTTGATGGCCACCATGCTAGGTCATCTTTCCTGTGTTCCTTCTTTTTCCATATTCCCCTTGCACTAAATCTCTACCCTATGCTAAAACTTTTTGAATTAACCCTAATCCATACCATACTTGGTCGTATGGTCTCTTTAACATTTTTTATTTTATTATTTCTAATGTTTTCTCCCTTCCTTTTTATATTTTTTCGCACTTTTACATTTTTTAATTTTCACTTTTAATTTTCTCCTACTTTTCCACTCTATTTTAATACTTTTTTTATTTTTTAATTTTCTCATTTTTTCCATTTATGTAATTTTTCCTCCTCTTTTATTTTTTTCCTTTTTTTTATTTTTTGACTCCATTACTTTTATAGAACATGGTTGACCATCCTGTTGATGTGATTTTTGTGACCGCACCAATCAGCAGAACAAAGTAATCTAAAGGCTACTCCATTCTCTCTTGATCAAAGTATTCCGTGCGCTAAGATTGCAAGAAAGATTGCATGTTCAACTCCAAGGTTCCAAAATGCTTTGGAATACCCTCAGTAGGTTCGTTGTGATATGCTGTTTTTATGAGGGGACTTACACAATTGTTCAAAAGGGTTTGCAGTTGACAACCGACTAATGATTGGAAGGGGATTTTGTGCGAATGATTTAGCATTGGGGTATGATTTCCTAAAACTAACTAGAAATGAACTGAATGGAGTGGTTACAGGGATTAAAGAATCTATGTTCTATCTAAAGGCGGGACGCGGGATCAATTTTGGCAACCTTCAACCAAACTCTCTCTACCTCACGTCGGACAACTTACACAAAGTTGGTGCAATCTTCAAGGGGATGGCAAGAAATGTTCAAGTTACAATCCGACATCAAGATACCGTCAAGACGACGCATACCAAGATATGAATTACAATTGAAGTTAGGCTTATAAAATGCTCCAGTTAACCACACAAGGAAAACTTGTTGTCAACAAGCCGCTAGTGGTATGGACTAAAATGAAGTTGCCTCGATCAACACCAAAAATCCACAGCTAATATCTACTTGCATGAAATGAAAATTACACTACTTTAAGCTACTTTATGCTACTTGAAGTAGAAGGGATGAAGAAACCTCGCTAACTATCCATAATAACGACGAATTTCACCATCAATGAAAGATCTTTTATTATGTCTACTCTCTGATGTCTCCTCTAATCTAATCAGTACAAATGAGGGGGACTCCCCCTTTTATAGATAGCCCAGTCCAATGGACGACTCAGATTACAATCAAATGAATGGCTAAGATTAAGCCACCTCAGCCCTAACCCTAAAAAATGCCAGAATAGGGAGTGGTACAATAAATGAATCAAAGATTCCCACTCACTCCCAAAATAGTAAAAGCAATTAATGCCCACAATCAGTCCTCCAGAAGGTCATCATCTAGAAGTGCATTCCCGTTCTCCTTCTCCCTGGCTGCAAACTCAATGAACCTGGCAAGCACAGCGTCGACCTCCTGAACTGAGATAGGTGGAATATGATCCAACTGAAACTCCAACACCGTGATTGACTGTCCATGTCGCGTGCAAGATTTTCTCCAAGCAGCCAAAGCATCCTGTGTACTCTGAATCAAGCTGGAGAAAGTAGAAATGTTCTCAAAGTCATCTTGCACGAAAGTCTTCCCCTCCGAAAAGAAATGCAGCAGCCTACTCCTCAATCCATCAGTAGTCACCTCGTCGGAATTCATCCGTCTAGCAAAGATTGCCTCCAAGGTATTCAGGACTCCATCAACAATATTCATCATAGCCTTCCTGACTCTGGCTGAATCGGCCCATGCTGCATCAAAGAATCCACACCTGTGACTACTGAAGAGTACCATCCAGCAAAATTATATCTATCACCCTCCTGAATGACTCCTCCATCAATTAGCATCTGCAAAGGAGTATGCATCAATGCCTCCAGACGCTGAATAACTTTGCTCTGATAAACAGAAGCATCACCCCAGGCCTGGTCAACTGCCTCCATCCGTGCCATAATGCTAGAAGCTTGATGGTAAGCATGAGCAAGGTCTTCCATGAACTTCTTTGTCTCGGCACGAACACCTGCAACCCATTTGTCTGCCTCCTGTGCCATCTTCCTCAAATCCTCCAAGATGCTAACTAATTCTCTGGATAACTCGGCTGGAAGCTCAAGTGCTAGATTCTCTTGCCCACAAGGACAAGATAAATGCTGCATGTATGCTATCAACGTCTTATGCTCCTTCTTCAACTTCTTATACTTTCCCTCAGTCCTGAGCAATCTGTCCTTAAGCACCTGATAGGAGTTATCACACTCCTCAATGATTTGTGCACATGTGGGACGTCCTAACTCCATAGTTGTGATCACATAATTCTCTGGCACTGCTTCATCCCAATCAAAATCAACTCGTGGTACCACTACATGAAGGGTGCGAGAGCCATCCTCATCAGTTGAGATCTTTGAAAATTTTTGTGCTCTCTTCTTTGGTGGAAGTGCACTGATCCTATTAAAAAACTCTTCCATCTCTACTACTGGATCAACTTCTTCACTAGGGCTCCTTCTCATTCTATCTCTGAGCCAATCAGGTACCACCTGCTATATGTCAAATGGCTGCTCCTCTCTTGCCTCTACTTCACGGACTTGTTCAACTTCAATTTCATTCTGGCGAGGCTCATCGGCCTCTAATGGCTGAGTATCTCCTGAAACTGCATCATCCTCTAAAGCCGTCTAAAGCTCACACTGGAAGCGAGTATCAGTAGCAGTCCCCTCATCTTCCTCCAGCTGATCATCTCTAGTAGGTGCATTGACACTCTGACCAACTGACTCTCTCTGTGGTGGCTGATTTTCTTCATGTAATTCCTACCTCTAATTCAGTGCATTTCTCTGATCAGCAAAAAGTGAAACCTCCTATATGCTTGGAGAACGTGTCTCCAATGGCCTAGGCGACTCAATCAAAACTCTCAGAGGCTCGGGCTGAACAGGCTCCGGTTGAACTGGGTCCTTCGAGATTCTAGACCTCAAGTAATCTGTTTCTTCCTGCTGGTAGTGGGTGTCTTATGATCTCCCATCAAGTTGTAAGTCAAAGGAATTGACCTACTCTTCAATCTGCTCGCATGCCTTTCAACCCATGCTCTGGTGAAAGTCATGACTGGGATACAAAGCGTGTCTAAATCAGCTATCTCTGGCTCTGACCAATCTGGTGGTGGAAGTGGCGTGTCTCTCACTGCTTCATAATCTAGATGGAGAACGTTCATGTCCTCATCCACCTAGTCTGGTACTGGAATGACTTCACACTCCCTGATCATACTCAATGGCAACCTTGAGAACATTATTTTTCTAACTTCTGCCTCATCTGATGTACCAGCCCAGTAATCCTCAATATTCGCCTTATGCTTGAACTCTTCTGACAGTATCCATCTGATATTGCTATGTGGATCATAATGCTGTCTGCTGGTGTGATAGGAAAAATGAAAGAACTGAAGCTCATTTTCAGCTTCTCTAGCCGCCTGAAGTGAAGGACACACTTCATTTGAATTACCCATGACAATTGGGAAGTCAACTCCTCCCTTCTTCTTTCTCTTCTGAATCTTATCGTAGGAAACAAGTTTCCTAGATATCTCTAACATCAAAATTCTATTGGTTGGATACTTAGGCAACCTATACGGATAGGAAGAAAAACCTTGCAGCCTGATGTAAGAAAATTTCAGAAACTGAATAAACCAGCACCCATACCTTTCTATTAACTCCTGAGCTTCCCTCGAGATCCTATGATGAGTCCTTTGTTGAAGTGACCTTGTTATGTGCATGGTGAAGGCATCATTGACACGCTTGTAATGGGTGGTACTCGTCAGGTGCAACTGCGGACAAGCCTCATGAATTTTGAACTGATGAGAGCCACAATCAATTGGCTCCTTGTATGAAATTCCTCTATACTTCGTCATGCGAGCCAACAAGTAAATAATGTAGGAGCCCATATAGAATGTCTTCGTCCTCCTCAAACTCAAGAGCTGCTCATGTAAATTGTCGCTAATCATCATAGCCTAGTTGATGTGCTCTTTTCCTTCAAGCATGAGGTTGATGTAATAGAACATCCATGGCTCAAAAATAAATGCTTGAGGGCAGCCTCCAACTCTACTCAACATCATGATCAGGTCACAATACTCCTGCTTCAAATCATCCGATATAATCTGCTTCAACAACTTTGAACGAGAGGGCTTGGGCTTGTTCATCCAGAGAGTGTTGATCACTTCTGCACATCTCTCGAATGTAAAAGCATACATTCGTTCAACTCGCTCTCTTGTTTTGTAAATCATCCTCTTGTGTGCTGGGATTCCAAAAGCTTTGCCGATAGCTGCAGCAGTGAGGTTGGCAAATATTTGGCCATCTGGTGAGACAATTGACCTGTGATCAGGCTCATAGCAATTAGCACACTCCATCATCAACTCAGAACACTGAATAGCTGGCGGAAAACTAGCAGCTGCATACATGCCACTACGAACAATATTGTGCGAAGTGATTGAAGGACGGTGACTGTCAATTCCCATCATCCGACTTTTGAAAGCCTCCAAGTTGAAAGATCCTAAATTCGTGTCAGCCGTTTGCTCAACTTCGAAGTGAACTTAGACTCTGGTAGGAAAGGCTTGCTCAGCTTCTTGATAACAACCTGTCTGGATGCACCGTTGCTATCTCTGCCAGTTGCTCTTACTTCAACCATCCTGCAAAACAATAAATAGCAATCAACAATTAACTTAGAAAAATAAAATAACAATGTAGAGGGCTGCCAGTCGACTTCAAGAATTTGAGAAGTTGCAATATTCTATTTCATCTGCAAACCTCAACTTCTCCTTTGACAACTTCGAACTTTCAATCACTTAGAAAGTTTTTCAACAGGCAAGCTTCAGCAACTTCTCCTCTGAAAAGAAAATCAGCCAACTTCACACTCTCAGCAACTTCAAAAAGACTTAGCAAATTTCTAAGTTGGCTGCAGCAACTTCAACACTTCAGAAAATCGTCCAACTTTGCTTCAACACTTAGACTTTTAAATTCGCACTTCTCAATGTTCAGCTTCAAACAATCTTCTTCAACACTCAACTCAATCACTCACTTGCACTGCAACTTCAACCTCAGGGCTAGAATCGAACTTCTTCAGCTGATGAAAAGAAATGAATAAACTTTCAGCTCATATAGGCAAGTCGAATTCTAGAAGGAGGCCAAGTTTAGCTAGTTCATTAAGTCTCCACTACTTCACAGTAGGAATTCGAATTTCCCTCCTTCTGGCCATTTCAACATTTGTCACCTGACGTCCAGAATCTTGACCTTCTAGAATTTCAAAAGATTCATCTTGACTGGCGTACTTAACATTTTAATTCATTTTGAAAATATTCACTTCAAATTCACTCTTTAAGAAATTTAATTCACCAACTGAAGCTCTGACATTTAATTTTTTTATTCACCTCTGACTCTAGAAAATTCATCTCACGAAGAATTTGATCAAATTCATCTAGGCAATCCATTTCAATTTCATCATCTGAAGCATTTTACCTTCGAAAACACATTTTATCCATTTTGGCTTAGAAAATTTTTAAATTTCCTTAGGAAAATTTCATTATTTCAAGTGCCGATCAAAATCTCCATCTGAAAGCCTTGGCGAACTGCAGAAGACACTTAAATCCATTCCTTGTCGAAGATCTTCAATACCCAGAAGAAAATTTCCTTCAGAACGTGTCGAATTCATGGGTCTACAACGAAGGGGTACATTTAATTTTTGAATTTTTGAACCATAGAAAAATCATTTTCACCAAATTTAATCCAGTTCTTCATCCCTGTGAGTATTTTCTTGCTCTGACTTGAAATTTTTAATCAACCTTGTGAAGTTGGCATCCTCTGACTTCTTCTCTGGCAATTTTACTCATGCTTCTGAAAAATTTCACATCTCCATCAGACTTAGGCGTATCTTCCCTAGAGATGAAATTTTGTGCCTTAGAAAATTTTAAATTAAAATCACAAACATAGGCACATTTTGAATTTTTCCTTAGGAGATTTTCATTCAACTTCAATCATTTTGCCTGTGGTGAGGAATTTTTTATCAACTCACTTATACAATTTTCTTTTTAGATGCCTTGAGTACGTATTGTATGTCAGAGAAGATGTTTTTAATTTCAACGCCTAGCATATTTTATCATCACCTTAGGCGCACTTCATACTTAGAAGAGGATATTAGCCACGCCTTAGTCATTTTATTTCATTTTACCTCACCTTGTCTTCATCTTGCATGGCGCATTTAGCATGAGGTGGAGGATTTGACCTTTCAACGCTTTAGCAACTTTGACTTCCTTCTAAGTTTGGCGCATTTCACATGGGGTAAAGGATAAACATTCTCAACATCTTTGACCTCCCTTGACTAGCTTGAGTATGGGCACATTTAGCATGGTGAAGTGGATAAAAGCCTTCGACGCCATTGACCTTTGACTCCTTGTTTAGCATGGGCGCATTTCACTTGTTCAAGAGGATGGGTGCATTTACTACATGGTGAAGGATGGGCGCATATGGAGGTAGGAGGTGGATATTGCTCATACTTAGAAAATTTTTCAACTTTCACTAGTTCTCCCTTGGGCGCATATCACACAGGCAGGAGGCTGAACTACCAACGCGTTTGACTTTTTGACTCCTTGTTTAGCATGGGCGCATTTTGATGTATAAGGAGGATAAAACCTCAACACTTAGAATTTCTAACACCTTGACTTGTTGAAGGGCGCATTTAGCATGTGAGGAAGGATGAATCTTTTTCAACACCTTAACTCCTTGGACTTTCTCTCCAACATGGGCGCATTTAGCTTATGGAGGTGGATAAGACTTTTACTTAGAAATTTTCCAGCCTCTTCATCCTTCTTTGGGCGCATATGGGGGTACCTGCAGGACAAGACTTATGCCTTAGAATTTTTTTTATCTCATGCTTGTGAAGAGGGCGCATTTGATATGTGGAGCAGGATATTGTCACACTTAGCATCTTTTCAATCATCTTGATCCTTGAAGAGGACGCATTTTCAGGGTGGAGGAGGATTCTGTTCAACACTTAGAAATTTTCATTTGCTTCTGCCAGCTTCTTCATGTCCCTACTATTTATAGTAAGTCCCTGGTACACCACGCCGAGCTCGGTTAGGTTTGAAATTTTGAACCGCGGGGACCATCGTAATCCTTGTTAACCTGATTCACAACGCCATCGGTGGCCTACTCAAAATATGAGTATGTTGTTTACGGTTTTACTATTCGCGTGATGCTTGTTTGAAGATCTCCCACAACTCAGGTTTGACGAAATTGAGATGAAGGTGCTCTCCATCCGGATGACTTTACTGTTGACATTGGCACGGCGTTTGGTTTACTATTTTTAGCCGGTTTGCGGAACGCCTTACCGCAAAATAGTAAAGTGCTCGTTGCCTTCAAATTTTACCGGTGGATAGCGAAGATCGTCGCTGATGGGATACAGTTTTCAAAAGTGCGACATTTTTATCCCTCTTTTTTGGGTCCGGTTAGAGCCTAATTTGACTTGCATGTATATCAAATGACCTCAGTTTGACCTGGTTTATTTACATCCCAAATTGTGACGTTACAATTTACCATCACTAGATAGAGTAAATGTGAATTCTAGACGTGAATTAATGATGCTTGAACCTTGTTTCCAATATGAATGATGTTTCATTTGATGTTATTCTTGGTGAAATATTGCATAAAGGAGAATAGAAGGTTATTGATTTATGAAGAATCTAACTTTTGAAATATTTCATGTATTTTGCTTCATTTTGAGCATATGACTCCCGTTGTTGTGTCACGGTGTGCAAGAAAGAGGACCAATCCTCCAGGCAGAGGAGAAACATCACTCGGGGAGGAACTTGGTTGGGTAAGCAGTAACAAGTACCAAATGAGCATACACACACGTCAGTATAGGTTCTAAGAAACCAAGTCAGTTTTGTTGGTCTAGATAAGTCATCCTTAGGCTTAAGGAGTTATGTTTACTTCTTTATGCTTTGAAAAGTGATGATTACTCATTTGTTTGACTTACTGTGCTTTGACCATGATATGGAAAACGTGAATGGATATATGTTAATAAGTCAAGTAAGTATGTATATACATGTCAATACATACGTATGTTCGGCAGATGGATATGCCCATACGTACGTGTCGACATGGTATACATACATTTACATGTACACTGCGTACAGTGATATACATATATATATATATATAAAAATATACCCACGTTACCTATAGCCTGGGAATAAGGATGTTAATAGTAATATTTGATTGGAATTTACATACAATCATATTTACACAAATACGTATGCATGTATATTGAAAGTATGCTGATTGGCTCACAATATACATATGTAACAATTAATACGTATAAGTGTAAATATTTAAATGTTTATATATTTAATAATATATACGTATATATTTTATATTATAGTTTTACTTAAATATATATATGTATATATGTAAATATATTTAAATGCTAATATTTAAATATATATATATATTCATATATTACGGAGTAAATAAATCTATAATAAAAATATATAAATATATATTAAATATATAAGAATATTTATTATTACCTAAAGTGATTTAGGAAATCAATTTTATATTACCTTGAGTAATTTTGGAAATTGAATTTTAAAAAATACCTTGGTAAAATTATTAAATAATCACTTTGCATAGTAAAATCTTTATTAAATCACTTTGGAAATATTTGATTTGATTATCATATGAAATCAATACATGGTGATAATAGATTTGTTTTGAAATCAATATTAAATATTTAACTCAAGGAGAAATCGAAATTTTTGGAATGCAAACATTTGAAACATTGAAATTGAAAGAGGAAAATACATTTTATTCATGAAACTGCTTGAGAAAATCACGCCCATGAAGAAAACGTGTCTGAAATGCGCGGGCAGAGAATAGGTCAATGAATAAAGGCCGAAACTATTCTTAGGGCATCAAAAATGGCGACGTGGTGTGTTGCAGTATTGACCTCTCATCTGGAACGGATCTTTGCTTCAATAAAACCCTTAAAATCTGAACACGCCTTGAGCTGTCAATCCGCCATGTGAGAATTGATTTATTCCTCTCTTGCTGGCTTAAAAACGACTCGAATCATCTCTATTTTTTAATGACTAAGGGTTTGAGAAACCGCCATGTATCATTTTGATTAATTCTGGGCACTTGCTGTCAATCTGCATGCCTTCTTAAAGGGAAAACGGTTGCAATTCGGGTATATAAATATACACGCCTTCCTTTCATTAAACACATCACTTGAGCAATTCTGAGTTTAGTACTTTGAGCCGTCCCTGTTCATTCTATAACACACAATTCTGGAATTCGGGTTTAGTCTCATGACAAGTATTTCTGAGTGTTAATTTGCTGAGAGTGAGAATTATTCTGCTAAGTGAGTTTTTGAGAGCATTTAGCAATTTTGTGAGCAAATTCAGAGTGTTCATCCTTCGTAGAGTGAGCTTTTAATCTGCTAAGAAGTCCTTTGGCTGGAGGCTATAGGTGTAGCAAATTCTCACTAGATCAACACCTGTGGAAAGCTCTTGTCAGGCATGTTAACTCTTTTACTTTTTCATGAAGTTGCTATTCTTCTTTGGTCTAGAAGAGTTTACAAATAAAAGTCCACTTTCATTGAAACATAATAGGGAAGGAAGGTCGTTCTTTATGGTATACTTGGAAAGGATTTCTAAAAGGATTGCCTTAATTATAGAAGTGTTGTTGAACCATTAAACAAGTGGAAAATTTGTGAAATAGGAAGGCTAATGCATGTTCTATACTATTAACTCTTGCATTAATTAGTAAACGGATTTATTGTTCCATTGAAGAGTAAATTATATTAATTAGTAGACGGATTTACTGATCTATTGAAGAGTAAATTGCAATTATTTGTATTGACTCCATATAAGGAGTGTATGTTTGCATATAGCTATTTAAATACTAAGGAATGAAATGAGGGTATTTAATAAGTTACCGATCACAACTAGTTGAAGATTAACTTAGTCAAGTTATTAAAAGCTCCTAGGATGAGAAAGTCCCGTATAAGGGAGATAGTTGTGAGTACTTGTTAAATTGTTCTCCTTTCTAGTAGTTAACTTGAAGTAGGACGTCTAGGGTACGTACTACCCCGATAGACCAACCTACGCGTAGTGTAAGAAAGCCTTAATGCAAATCGGCCCCGAGTAGTGCATATGATAAATGACCTTCATTCGAAGTACTGAATGATAATACTTTGGCCAAAGTAGTGAAATGTACAACATCCACTTAAGTGTGAAATAGTTGAGACTACACTGTCAGTTCATTGTGATCCCGAAGTACATACTAGTTCAAGAGATGCCGTATGCACAGGACCTAGTTATGTAGGAACACAACACTATGCTCAGTTGGTAATCATTAAAGGATACCCTACCAATCTCTTCTTTGAAGGGAGGGCCATCTGTCTAACGATAGGTGTGCGGGGGACCGCATTATAAGTCCGTGGTTGGCGGAAAAGTGCCCGAGTGATGTTTCTCCTCCTCAGCAAGCGGCCGATGTACCAAGATTTGAAAGGACGGATTCCTGGACCTTCTTACTACTATTGGTTCTAAAGCTCATTGGAGCTATGTTAGCTAAGGTATGTATTCATGTTTCATGTACTTGAGAAGTTATTATATTGAGATGGAATCTTTATTGTATATCGATATAGCAGCATGTTCATGTATTATCAATAAAGATAAGGAAAATTTTAATTGCAATGTCATGATAACACGTTTACATACTTGTAGGATGCAATTTATGAAAATTTTAATTTTACCGAAGGGTCGGGTTGTTACATGTGGTATCAGAGCTACCAGGTTTTACACTAGGAACCTATGAGCTCATTACGCAACAACGCGTAAACTTTATCAAAAGTTAAAGATTGACAAGTTCTTGTGCCACAATGGCAAGAGGAAAAGAACTGAGGGAGAAGTGAAAGGAAGATGAAACTCCTAGTAGCTTGTTAAGTTGGGATGAGTTAAGAGTTATCCCTGGAGTAGAAACTCCTAAACCAACAATTTATGTTAGTACTTAGGATTGCGGAAGTTTATGCAATCAGGTTATGAAAAAAAGGTTAGGAGGAGTAACCGGTGTATACCTTTATCCAATGAAATAGTTTTATGACTCTAAAGGCAACGAAAAGGAATAAGATAACCCTTGTTGTAGTAGCAAACTATAGTTGCAGAGAGTCAGGAATTTTTGGATTTAGTGAAAACACTACGAATCTTTGTATATGCGGTGTCAGCATAAATTAAATTGAATAAGGAAGTCAACAAAGAAAGTATCCACGGGAGTTGGAGAACTCTTGACATTAAGCTAATTCTTATGTAAAGATAGGAGCTTGCAAGGAAAAAGAGTTAGTACCTTAGAGATAAGAGAAAAGACCAGAATGGTCCGAATTATGTAATCAATAAAGTGGACAGGGTTCCACTGACCAAAATCAATTAGATTATTGGAGTTTGATATTAAAAAGACCAAACAACTTTGGTATCTTAGAAGTTAAAAGTGAGGAAGATTCCAAGCATTGGAATTATGCCACTTGAAAAGTGACTGAATAATAAAGAAGCTTGAAGTGGTAAGTCAGGACGGTTTTACCAGAGGTTTAACAAAGATAGGTTTAACAAAGATTGGTTAGAGTATAAGCTAAACTCACCTTCATGTTTGTGAAAGCCAAACTTTTGATTAGAATGTTCCAAACGGAAAGGGAATACAAGTTTTGTACCCTTCGCCAAAGGGATGTTGAAAAGAGAATTGGATTAATGAAGTCACTCGTAAGTTGCTGATTATTCATTAGATCTAATGTGGGATAGAAATCAATGACAAATTTAACTTTGGAAAAAGTATATTTGAGATATGTCTCGAGACAAGGTAAAGGCAATGTAAAGCCAACAGTAGGGAATGACAAATCCTTACAAAAGAAGCAAGAGTTTGCTGGGAGTTCAGTTTTCAGTAGATCAAAAGCTGTGGAAACTCTAAGGGGGAAAGGAAAAGAGTAGGGTTGACTCAAGTTTAGTACCCCATTCAACAAAAGAACGTGAGTATGTTCTTAGTTTAGAAGAACTAATGTCTTCTTCGCAAGTCATGATGACAAATAAGTCATACAGTTTATAATCCAAGAAAAGAGGTATTGGGATCTTCGGAGAAAGTTAAATAAACCCATACTTAGGATTATTTGATCGAAAGATCAAACGATATTATCATTTGATATCCACAAGGAAAAAGGTATTGAGAATTCTCGAGAAAGATAATTGGAAAGGTCAAAGATTATTACCTATTATCATCTCATACCTTATATTTAGTTGATTGGAAGAATCAAATGAAATTATCATTTGATGCCTAGGAAAAAGGATAGGCAGATAATTTGATCATGATAAGAAAGGCCACCTATAAGATTGGCAAGGAAAGCTTTAAGATACTCATGAATGAAAGAAAGTGTCTCTACATTCCTATACACCTCATTTAAGGAAAAGTAGATAAAAATGTTATTTCAATATGAAATATATTCATGTCATGAAAACAAATTGAAACTGTAAGCTTATTGTGCTATGAAACCCGAGAATGAAAAGGTTTAACCATAATCCATAGAGATGGAATGGAAAATTAAGGTAAGATATGACACTATGCAAGGCATCAATTATCTTTACTTGATTGATCACTTGATCACCATCTCGCTCTTTAATGAAACCCTAGGTTTGTAATAACCTAGCTGGGACATGAAGTTCATTCGAATGAGAAAAGGAAGATCTTAGGATAAGATCTAACCCATTGAGTTGGGTTAAATAATTGACTACTCTTTTAATGCCTTGTAGTTGGAATAAATCTACTTGGTTGAGTTGTACATTTGGTCTTGATAGAGATATATAGAGGTAGAGAAACCTATAACATTAGACTATTCATTGATTGAGAATCCCAAGAGTTGAAAGGGAATATTGGGATTGTGATTCACCAATGGAAATGTGTATATCACTTGAACTTATGAGATTCTATGAGTGGAAACATAGGTAGAATGCCTAGTGAGTTGAAGAAGCTACTTTACACTCTAGGAAAGAAATCATCGTATTGACTAGAACGTTGTTGAGTGGCACTTATATTAAAGAGAATACACTCTCAAAAGGGAAACATCCATTGTTATGTCGGAGCAATATAACATTTTATGTGAAATAATGGGAAATTTTATTGAGTAAAGCACCGGGGATGTTACTTGAACTCAAAAGGATGTACTGAAGTTGGAACTCTCCTATATGATTAAGAGAATCAATGGAACCAACGAGGAATGATCATGCTTGGTAACTAGGTAGGTAATTAAATTTACTATTATCTAGGGATCAATATGACGGAACATGGATTAACACTCAAAATTAGTACCAAAATTATCTGGAAAATTTGATTGAGTTAAAAGATGGATAACATCTTTGAAAATAATCCAAGGACAGAAGAGATCCAAGATATGGATGAGATTTATCTCCGCAAAACTTATAACCATTATTATATGGGAATTAAAAATGGTGTGAGATCGTAAAATAAGTTTCCAACTAGTCAAGAGTAGACTATTATCAAATGTAAAAGAACCTATGTACCCAAAATTTTGAAGAAATTGGTATGGAACGAGGAAACTAATGACAGAGTTAGGACATCGAAACAACAACAGGAATTGTTGGATGAGAAACTACTATAAACTTGGAAAGATAGAGTGCGAAGTTACTCAGAATGTGGCAAGGTAATGACTAGTATACCAGGAAATGAAGACCGGATGTCATCATCGGTAAGTCATGTATACTCTCTTGAGATTCCAGAAGAAAAATGGTAGAACAAGAGACAGATCAATCTGTCTATGTTAGTATAACTGACATAATGTTCAAGTAAACAAACTCATCGATGAAACCAACGTTTATGGAAAACTTGACTTATAGGATAATTGGTCCTAAATAATATATTGTGGAAAGTAGAGGCTTAGTAATCCTGAGAGGTTATCTCAGTTTAGCAATAATGATAAGGTTGTGTAAACCCTGATCAAACTACGAAACATTCAACAGATCGAATGTGCAGTATATTATCATGTATAGTCAAAATAAGCAAAGATGGTAGAATAAGTCTTGAACGATTTATAAACTTCTAATATTGAAGTTTGGACCATTATATGATATAAAAGACTAAAAACTCAATTAAGCTGAAAAAGGCTTAGAATTGAGTGAATCATAGACTTGATAAAATGTCAAAAAGGAGTAATAGATTGAAGTTATCAATGAAACTTTGAGATACAAAGCTTATGTATAAAGCAGTATCAAGATTTGATAGGTGTCTAGGAGTAAAAGTTGTGCTCCCAATGGACAAATAATCAAGTACAAGTATTATGTGGTAAGGATAATGAATGTGTAAGTGGCAGAAGGACTCGGTTTATGAGTTGTCTAATAGTATAAATACCAAAAGAGAAGGATTGGACCTTTGTTGATGAGTGTTTATGACACACCAAACATGGGAATACAAAATGCCAAAGACACTCTATCCTCTCTTGAAAAACCGCGTATGCTAAGATTGCCGAGATCATATGGCGATTCCAAGGTTTCTTTAGTCGGGTCTCGACGTGTGGATAAGCTCAATGGCCGTTGTGATATGCTGGTAATAAACAAGGGGACTTACGTAAGAAAATCTTCACAAGTTCAGGACTTAGGGAATTTATCGTTGAAGGCTTTCAATTAGGACTTTCAATTGTGGATCTCAAAAAAATGGCAAAAGGATAGGGTTTAGGAGAATCTAGTCTAAGCCTAAGAACTCAAGAGACAATAAAGACTCGGTGAAGAGAAATAAACCACACTTTGTTTCGCCTCCTGTTGGACAACATACACAAAATGGGTGCAATCTTCAAGGGGTTTGTGAGAATAATTTTCAAACCTCGAATGAGGCTGAAGTTAAGCTTCCACGATTAAGAGCTCAGGCTAACTTTACAAATCGAATGCAAATCATCCATTCGGAAAAAAGTATGAGCTACACTTCACCATTGAGTCAATGCGATCAATCTCTCATTCAATTAACAACTTTCAAAGCAAATTCTACTTAATCTAACTTTAATTCTAATCTATGGCGGAAGATAATATGTAACCTCGCTTACTATTCAACAATAAGAAGTTATTCAAGGCAAATCATGCTCAAGAGCTTTTATCATTCAAAATAGTCTCAATGCGACAATATACATAATCTGTCTCCACACAAATGAAAATGAGAGAGCACTAGTTTATATAGAGCCTCAAAAATGAAATGAAGGGCCGAGATTAAAACAAGATTAACGGCCAAGATTATTACAAACTAAACCCTAATTAGGGTTTCCCAAAATAACAAGAGTCAACTATCAGAAATCAATCAGAAAAGTGGCAGTTCCAGCTATAATCTAGGAGAGGCGTCCTTATCCATCTGAGTAGCATTGTGCTTGGCGAATCTGGACACTACGGCAATGACCTCCTCCATCGTGACAGGTGGCAACATGCTGATCCGGAATTCAAGTCCGTCCAACTTCTCAGCACATTTAGCAAAAGTACCTTCCCAATCTGCCTCCTGCTTCTCAAAATCCTTTCGAATGGATGAGAGTCTTGCCACTCTCGCAAAGTCCTGTCTCAAGAATGGTCCAGTGGTCGAGAAGAAAGTTTCTTGAACTTTATGCTTCAATCTCTCCAACTGTATGTTGTTCTCCCGGATGACTTCACGGTCGAACACTTCTGTAGTTGTCATGTAAATCTTCTCCTGGATCCTTCTGACCTGTTCTTCAATTCCAAGCCCATCGACTTTTTCCTTCTCCAAGACTTCTCGTATTGTCACTGCCCAAAACCAGTGATGAAAATCATATGCTGCCCCTGTAGCAATCACTCTTTTATCAACCAACTCCTCCCTTGGAGTACTCTTCAAAGTTTTAAGGCTTGGAATAAGCCTTTCCTGCATATCCGGGATACTTTCCCATGCCTCTGCCATATCCATCAATCTGGAAAGAAATGAAGAGGTTCGTCCATAGGCTAGTGCCAACTTTTCCATGAATAAAGCCGCTTCTGTGCCTTCACTTGCCATCCAGTCCTGAGCTTCCCTGGCCGTCACCATTCCGTGCTCGACATCCTTGGTCACCTCCTGTGATGAATTGAGGAGAGGAGGAACAGTCGCATTACCCTGATCAAGTGGCTGGGTCAAATGCTGGATATATTCCTTGAGACGTTCGACCTCCTTTTTATACTCCTTCTTCTTGGCCACTTCCTTCTCCAGTCTCGCCTTGATGGTCGAGACAGAATTATCCAACTCCTCTACTTCTTGACCTTTTGAGGTCGGGCCAAGGTCAACAGTGGTTATAGCATACTCCTGTGGAGTGATCTCGTCCTGTGGCTTGTCCACTGTAGGCACTGCAATGTGCACGGAACGGTCGCCTGCCTCGTTCCTCCGAATGGTGGAGAATTTCTTGGCGGGCTTCTTGACTGCAACCTGCTCTAATCTTGCCAAGAAATCGGCAGTATCATCCTCTTCTTCTTGTTGAGCCTCTGCAGGCACCTGGATCTTCATTCTTTCCAACAGCCAGTCTGAAATGGTCGACTGTTCAATGCCATCCTCTACTTGAACCTCATCCTCATTAGGAACATCCATGACTTCCCTGAGAGCGGAAATCATTCCCTCCTCGAAGTCATTGTTCCGAGCTTCGATCTCATTGTCATCATTGTCTGAACCTAAGATTTCTGTGCCTGTTGGTGACGCAGGCTCTTCATCATCTAGTTGAATAGGTTCATTGTTTACTTCCTGAGCTGCAAGAGGTTCAAGCATCTCTACCAAGGAGTCGTCTATATTAGCCACCAACTCGTCAATATTCCTGGATGCTTGTGAACGAGAAGGTTCTCCCTTATGCCTCTTGGAAACAGGCTCAGCACTTGGCATTATTTCTTTTCTTTTATCTCCAATCCCGACCAAGTCTTGATGGGATGCACCAGCATTAGAAGAATATGACTCTGATTCGCTCAACAGGTCATATGTGAGCGTGATTCCTTTCTGTCTCAATTCCTGGGCATGATAATCAACCCACCACTGAGAGTACTTCGTCACTGGCCTCATTAGGGTGGCTAGGTCTGCGTGCTCCGGTTCTGACCATTTCACTGGAGGGAGAGGTCGGCTTTCCTCAAAGCGTGGCTGGACGTGGTTTCCATCATCTTGTAGCTGATCGGGCACTCGGCAGAACTCGATTGTCCTCGAGCAATATCATCCGATTGGTTGGATAGATAGGCAATTTATAGGGATTTCCAGTAAATCCCTGGATCCTGATATATGTGAATTTCGGGAACTGGATGAACCAAGACCCGTATTTACTGATAAGGCTTTTCGCTTCATGGCTCAGCCTCTGATGCACTCCTCCTTGAAGCTTTCTGGTAATGTGCATTAGGAATGCATCATGCACCCTCCTGAAGTGAGTCTTCTCCTTCAATTGGAGCTGAGGATAACAGTCGTAAGGCCTGAGCTCGTTCTCCCCATTGCCAATCTTGCCCTTGCAGATCAATCCTGGATATTTGTATGATCTGGCCAACAGGTATATCACATATGAACTCATATGAAAAGACTTGGTCTCTTCGAGGTTGATCAGTTGCTCATGAAGGTTGTCACTTATCATCCGTGACCAGTTGAACATTTTGACTCCAGAGGTGATCTCATCTATAAAATAGTACATCCAGCTCTCGAAGAAGGCGCCCTGCGGGTTGCCAGCTATTCTGTTCAGCATCAGCACAATATCCCCAAAGTCTTCCTTGAAGTCCGTTCGGCGAGGCCTCTTGGGCAACTTCTTGATTGAAGGCTTTGGCTTGTCCATCCACACCTTGTTGACTGTCGTGGCACACAAATCTGGCTGGCTGTCATATAACCTTTTGGCCTCTTCCTTGGTCTTGTAGACCGTTCGTGAATGCTCGGGGATGCCGAAGGTCTCTTGGATTGCAACTTCACCCAAGTGTGCCAAGATTCTTCCGTCAGGGGCGATAATTTGTCTCTTCTGGGCGTCATAGTGGAGAGCACACTCTACCATCAACTCCGCACAATCCATTGCCGGTGGGAATCCAGCTGCTTGGAATATCCCGTTTCTGACCATCCGTCTGGCTATTGCTGTGGGAAGTCCCTTCTGCCCGTACACTCTTTTCTTGAATTCATCGAAATCAACGTGTCCGAGATCAGTGTCCACGACATTCTTCCATTTTGAGACGACCTTGGTCTCTTTCTGGGCACCCTTGTTGGCAAACTTCATTTTCAGCTTCTTTGATAATTCGCCTGCCGTGTCCGTCAACCTGCAGTCATAAAACTAACATTAATATAAAGACTTTTCAAATAATTAAATCTCGTGCCTTGGATTCGAAAATTGACTTTCAGCTGTTTAAATAATTAAATTGCTGCGAAAAAGCAAGCTGAAAGTAAATTGGATGGAGTTGAAAATTCTGCCAGAACTTTGTCAAGATGAAAGTACATGAAAGAGATAGCAAATTTATTCGACCAAACACCAAACCTCAGTGAAGAACCGTCGAATGCAAATCAGATTAAAAATCTGATTTTTTTGAAAAGTGCGCCCCTCTTCAAGAAGAATTCAGCTTTGAATAAATCTCTTTCTTTTTTTCCGCGAAAAATTCCTCAGCATAACACTGCTTCTCTCTCTGGGAAAATTCGACTTTGCCTATTGATCAACCAATCGCTTGATAATTTCGAGAAAGATTAAATTTCTCTTCAGCTGTGTGTGGAAAAATGAGTTGCTGAAACTCATTATAATGCTGAAGGATTGAATTCGATTTAGTAACTGCCATATCCTTTCTCGATCTTGATTTGTTTTCATTTATCAAACAGGCAAGTTTCCTTTTATTTTCCGACAAGGATCAGTCTCGAGCTTATCCAAGCAAATCTTCGAAAATTTGATTTTTTATTTAATGTTTATCTTTGATTTTTCGAATTTTTAAATAAACATTAAATATTAAATTTATGGCGAATTTAATTTTCTTGCCGGATTTCATCTCTGCCTGGCGTACTTTATTTTCTTCCAATTCTCATCTGGCAAATTTGATTTTGTCCAAGGCATTTTTAAATTCCAAATAGTTGAAAATTAATTATTAAAATATTAAAATATTTTAATTAATTCCAACCCGTTCGTTTTGGACCCATGGCTATTTTGATTTTTCTTCCATTTTTCTTGGCTGAGAGTTTATTTTCCGATTTCATCCTTAATTTCGTCTAGCCAAACCAAAATTCAAGCCATTCCGTCGAAAATTTCATTGCCAGATCCCTATTTTTCTTTGCCGAGGCGAGATTTTAAGCTTGTTTTGCTCTGCCAAAGTCAAATTTTCCCTTGCTCAGTCGAATTTTTCTAGGCAAAATCCTTGTCCGAATGTCTTCGTTGGGCGAATTTCCTTGACGTCTGACATATTCTTCCTCCTTCTGGCCAAGGACGATCCTTCCTTTCTCTTTGCCTTGTGCATTTTTCTTCGGTCGAAGTTGACAATTTCTTCGCATTTTCTCCATACTTAGGCAAATTTTATCTCTTTTCTACCTTTGTGTTAGGCACATTCCGTTTAGTTCTCTGCCAAATCCCGATCTTCTCTAGCATGTGCTCCTTCAAGCTTGGCACTTGACCTCTTGAGAACGTCATGATTCTTGGCCAAAATCTTCATTTTCTTCATCTTTTAGCCTCTATACTTAGGCAAATATTCAAACTTTTTCTTTGGACTTAGCATTAACACTTAGCCAAAAAGCATCCTTTTATCCCTTAGGCGGACTTCCTTAACACTTTGGATAAGCATTATGAACCTCGTTGGTATTTTGCTAGCCCCTTCCAAGTGCATGGCGGACTTCATAGGTCTTTAGGATGAACATCTTGGATGTCCCTCTTTTCTAGGGCGGATTTCCTTAACACTTTAGCTTTTATCTCAACATTTTATCCCCTTTGGAAATGATTCTCCACCTTTTTAGGCCTTCACACTTAGCTAAATTTCGAAATTTCCCTTTGCTGGGCCTCAACACTTAGCAAAATTTTGATTTTTTCTCACTTTACATGTCAAGGCGGACTTTAGAAGTGCCAAGGATGAGGATGGCGGACTTTAGAGCATGCAAGGACGTGTCTTCCAGCATATGGCGGACTTCAAGACCTTTTAGGACGAACCTCTTGGCATATGGCGGACTTCCAAGATCATTAGGATGTGTCTTTTAGTGGATGGCGGACTTCCAAGGGGTCAAGGACAAAGATGGCAGACTTTGGAGGTCTTTAGGATATCCTTCTTTGAAGATGGCGGACCTTGAAGACTTATAGGATGTGCATGGGCGGACTTCATGACCCTTTGGCACTTCCTCTAAAGTGGATGGCGGACTTCTAAACTCTTTGGCACTTCCTCTAAAGTGGATGGCGGACTTCTAAACTCTTTGGCACTTCCTTCCTTGCACATGGCGGACTCCATCAACCTTTGGACATGCAGGGCGGACTTTGGAGGATGCAAGGATATGCCTTCAAGATGCATGGCGGACTTTCTAAGATGCAAGGATGGGCATGCTATATGCTGGGCGGACTTTGGAAGATCCAAGGATGTTCTCCATTGCTGCTGGGCGAATTCCATGACCTTCTTGACATTCTAAAACATCTTCCTTCATCCTTCTTCCATGGAAATGGCGAATTTTCCAGACTTGAACAGATTTTCTTCATGAACTCCATCATTTAAGAGCTGATTTTCATGATTTCATCCTCAGATCTGCTTGATTTCGAACTGGTTTTATTGATTTTTCGAGGGTTTTTGAGCGTTTTGGTCACGATTTTTCATGCTTCTTACTTGTTTTCAAATTTTTGAATTTTTTTTCAAATTTTCATTCGATTTTAGAGTTCTATTGAGTTTCGAACCGAGTGCATTTGAACTTCGGGACCCTTCTAAAATAGAAACTTTCCAAAATGAAACTTTCCAAAATAAAGAAACTTTCTAAAAATGAAAAATAAACCCCTAAAAATAAAGGAACCTTGTTTGGTCGAAAATGCCAAAATGAAAAATCCCGAAAAATAACTTTCCTAAAAGTAGGAAGTCTCGAATTGGCGAATTCTGATCGATATTAAGTCTCTTGGGCCTTCACGGCTTCCATGTTTTATCTACGCCTGGAGATTCAAGCATGGATGCTGACTCGACTGGGGCAACTCTTGGCTGGTAGGCACGAGCCATAGCAAAATGATCTCTAAGTAACCCCGGCCCCGCAGGGAAATGAGACCCCTAAAAACTAGTAGGCAGCTGAGGGGTCCCACATGTCGGCAATGGGGCGATGTGTGAAAAGGTCTAGGGTCTGCAAATGGAGTTCTTAGGATGTAGAAATTGTTGCTCATTTGCTGTAGGTTCAAATAGTAGTCTAGAACTCCCATTTCAACTTTAGAATTGTCTTTGCAATGTGCAATGAACCTTATTAAAAGCACCTATTTAAAAGAAAAGTGAAAAGGTAAGGGAATAAAGGAAGTTCCTAGGCCTAAGCTAATAATGAACAATGATCATGGAGGCTGCTACAGTAGACAAACTTCCAAAACTGGGTTTTGCTTGACTAAGAGAAGCTTACAACTACACAAAACTAGTGCAATCTTCTAAGGACTACATATTTTCATATTGCACATGCACATCATGAACATGCAATTGAACTAAGTTGAAAAATTGAAATAAAGAACCTCATAATAGCTTCACAAAGTGATTCATCATCAACAAACCACAAAAAGCATGAGCTGGAAATTCATCAAATACTGTAATAGTAAACACAATTATCACTTCCACTTAAGAAACTAACAACTAAAACTAACAAGGAAGTAGAACCATGCATGCATAATGAAAAAACTCAAGAGAAACACCCATAAATCTAGCGATGTAGCTCTCTATTGCTACATAATGCCTTTACACCAGCTCTCCAACCATTTACAAATGAAGGGGAGACCCCTATTTATAGTTTTCCAAAGCCCAAATGAATGGATAGGATTAATTTGCATTATGTGGCTCATATTTGATACAAGTTAGGGTTTCACCTACCCCCCATTATCTAGCAATATAAAATACAATTTTGTCCTCATTCTTATTTTGTCCTATAGTGTCATGTTACTGTAGCAATTTTGTCATTTAGTTGTTTGCCCCTTTTACTGTAGTTAAAACTGTTTGAAGATTGCCTTCTGCTTGATGGATTAGCAACATTTCTTCATCGAATCAAGCACATCTTGCTTGTAGAATTGTATCATTCATGAAATGAGTTAGCTGTCCTTGATCTGGTGAGACAACCCTTGGTGGGTCATGATTGATTAATGGAAAGAAAAACAACTTCTTATTGCCTCCTGAATTTCAATGGATGACTATTTGCATTCTTAGCATTGATCTCTTTTGGTATGCGATCATCCGTTTGCCAACCCCTCTTCGACATAACATCCTTAGTTTATGCAAACATTGTCCTGGCAATCCCCATTGCTCATCATCTGTAAGTTAAAGCAGCCTACCTAGTCTAGATTTGTAGGTAGTTTTTGATTAAACATCACCTTCGTAGACTTTAGTAGGCAGTGCGTAGATTCCTCATCTAGATTGCATTCTTCATGATCTCCCATCTTTGGATCAAGATCTAAGTCAAGTCTTCTTTTAATACGGTTTCATGGACACACTTTTTTAGTGGTACAATGTCATAGATGAGTGCAATAACAATCCCTTTCGATGGTTTCCATTCTGCAATATGAATCCTGCATCAAATAGCAGATTGAATTATACCTAAGCAAATAATGATATGGAACCCCTTTTAGGCACAACCAAGTAGCGTACATTTTAAATGATTTCTTAATCATAATTTGAGTAGTCACATTGCTAGCAATGAAAGGTGAGTGGTGTTGGTGCCATAAAACTCAGATTACTAAAAAGAAAGGACACTTCATATTTTGAGGTATGGAATACCCCCCTCATCATCCTAGTTTTATTTAGATTTTTGCATGTCCTCAAGACCTTGCGGGTCTGCCATGGTCATTTTTCCTTAACAAATTCCCCTTTCAATAGGCTCAATCTTATACTCATCCAATGCCATACACTGTGCATATCATTAGGATGGTGACTTTTTATGAACAACGCCGACCCCATCTCCTGGAGTGACTTCTAATTACTTTTTGATGCAACATGTAATTTTTAATAAACAACCTCTCTTTTGCTAACCACATCTTCCTATCATTCACAATGTTTTGGGGTTCATTTCCAATCACTCAACCTTTATCATTTTCCACTCAGTTTGGCAACATTTTTCTTTCAGGAGCCTCTACGCATGCAAGTTGGGCCAGGCTTGCCGCATGGTAAAGATTTCCGTTATTTTCAACTTGGCACCAATTTTCATTTTGAGAATGAAAATGGGGCGGGCTCCGCATACTCCATTGCTATTGCAAAAGGAGAACGGGGCTGTTGTAGCAAAGATACTGCCAAAGGAGGAACAACGAGGATGACCAACATGAAGTCACCACCAGGAAACAATCGTGATGGTGACAATCCCCGAGGTGGAAAAGGTAGCGAACTCCACCTACCGCATCTCGCAAATGCTTAATTACTCATATTGTTTCATGACAGGGCCAGTGGTTTCGCTGTAATGACCCGTTGAATGAGAACTTGCATTTGGGGTTTATCTCATGGTGCAAGAATGTCATGATCCTTGTAAAATTGTGAGAGGAAGCCTTTTCTTTCGATACTTACCTTGTTTGATTGACAAGAAACCTTAAGAACTATTCTTCTAAATCATTATGGATCACTAGTTTTCCTTGGCCAGAATCTCTGTTGAATAAATCATTTTGTTTGCCCGCCTAGTCAAGGTGCCCGTCGCAATTCCTATTGTACTTGAGAACGCGATAATTTCTTCCATGATCTAACGTTTTGGGATGGATACACAAGCTTTATCTAAACCGAGAAATGGCTTTGAAGAGGCGAGGTGCCAAGATGAGCAGACCCCACATTTTTGATGTTCGTTGGGATGATTACGGGTAGAGGGACGCAGGAGGATGCGATAGCAAGGCTGCTGTGACCAAGATGCAGATGGATGCCCATGGTTATTGTGGGCTCTGCAAATTGTATGGACGTGAGGAATAGGTGGCGGGTGATCGGGGCATGAATGCCACATATAGTGGAGAAGATGGTGGCCCCCATTCACATAGGATCCGCATTGTGAGCAACGAAGGCCTTCTTTATTACCCAATGATAAAAATTCTCGCATAAGATAAGAGTGACATTGTTAGTTGGAATTGCTATGAGCATCCGCAATCACTAGACCAATCACCATTTTAACATTACTACTAGCTAGTTCTCATAGGATTCACGATGGATTTCGCATGAATGAAACCTTCATTTTGAAATCATTATCCTGCTAAGAAATTATTATTGTTATGTCGATCCCCCCATGCATTTTAGTTTAAATACTATCCATGTAATAGAGTGTTCTCCTGTTTTGTGTTTTCCCATTGCCTTTATGAGGCTAAAATCATGCTTTGTATCATCGATTAGGCACATTACCTAGGGGCCTAGTCCTTTTAGTCTGGCTATGACTCAGGTCACACGTTGTAAAGCTTGTTAGCCATGGGGGCAACATGGGCTTACCTCATGTAGATGTTGCTACCCTGTCATATAATCTCCCCTTGCAAACTGTGTAGGATGCAATCATTTCAAAATTACCAAGTCTATAGTGAGCACTAATTTGATCAAAACCTTCATTTTTCTTAGGGAGGCCAGAAATTCCAAGCCTAAGTGCTTGTTGTTTATCATGTCTCTATTTAAGGCATCGATCCATTCTTAGTAACGTCAGGGTTTGGCAGCCTTCGTGAGGTTCCATGATCACTAGCCTGTCTCCATCATTCAAGAGGGATAGTTCATGCGGGTTCCACGCACCCTAATACCTTTGTAAGCGGAACATGTGGGGTGTCACTCATAAGGGATGTGAAGGCAACACCGCTAAGCCCACTTCAAACGGTGGTTAAGGAGTACACAACACCTGCATTGGTGGATTCATCACGGGAGGAAGCCTATAGAGGGATGAGTTGAAACAAAACATCCTCTAAAATATGGATGTGGTAATTATGGACCTCACATGTATAAACGTTGGTGGAAGTGCTATGTGGGTGGGAACATTAAAGATGTCGTTTAGTAGGTAGCCGTAGAGGCTGCAGACTCTGCAATGTCCACAACCATCAGGAGAGATCGCACGGGAAGTTGTGTTGAGAGAATTGCGGTGATGACGGTGCTTAGAGAGTGGAATTCCACACGTGAAGTTCCAATAGGCCCGAGATGACACTCCCTCACCACCATTGTCGTTGATCGTTACTTGGAGACTGATATTGCACCATTGTTGAATGGTCAACCTTTGCAATATGTTCCTCCACAAGTCTCCTTGCCAATCAAGATTTCTAAGTTGTCTTGAGAAATATTCCATGGTTTCAAAATTCCTGCTCCATTCCTGTCACCCAATTAATCCTTATTTTGGGTTATTCTGCATTGAACAAGTTCACATAGAGGTGGGGTGGTGTGATAGTGCAGGAGAGGGAGCCCACGTATAGCTTTCCACCGACATCGGAGAAGGTAGCCTCTGCAAAGAGATAATTTAGGAAGCCTCTCTGCTTCACAAGTGAACCATGACATGACCTGGGCTCAAAATAATTTCGATCTGCACATCACTAGCCCATCTTCAAGACTTTGCGACATAAAGGAGGAGAAAATGACCACCATCATGGTATTGGCCCATGGAATCTAGCAAAATTTAATTTCTCAGATGCTATATTGTTGTGGCACCATGCTGCTCCTTCGATCTCTTCATAAACACCCCCTTATGTCATGCATTCTTCAAATCCATTTGACAAGATACAAAGCTAGTCGTGTGGCTAACCCAAGTGGAAATGCCGCTTAGAGCTCGGTCTAGAACATGTTAAATGCGTATTGGTTTGACGACCTCCTGTCGGTTGGGGCCTTCTGCAGATTAAGAGAATAGTGTTTATTACTATAGCGCAATGAATTTCATAACTTGCCATTCCACGCCCTTACCGATTCAGAGTTACATGGAAAATTTTACAGCCTGTACACATTCTTTCTTTCATTTTCATTGCCTCCACTATTGTTAGTTAAAATTTGGTACCTATGCTGAGATTTCTTGTGCTAATTCATTTCATTTTGTCATATGGATTGGAGGTTTATTTGATTTTCTAAATTGTTCAACTTTTCTTTGTAGCTCGATCCATCAAACATGCATATAAGGATCCTGATCAGCTGTGCGTGTGATGCTTCAATTTATGTAAGGGGGGGATTAAGATGCATAGCTTTGTAATTGGAATGATTCCAAATTCCCAATCCCATTTGCGTGCTTGGGCTATATGTTCCATCATGATGATGTAGATGAGTGGACTGTGGTGGATGTGTGGGTGAAGGTTGCGGTAGCACCATGGGAGGAAGCCATAAGAAAAATGGCTAGAGGTAAGCGGAATCCTGCATAGGGGGTCCTGCACCTATAACTTCCGCTAGGGATTGTGGATTGAAGGTCGTGGGGTGCTGGGTTTAAAATGTTGTTGATACCACAGTGAAACATCAACATCCTTCTACACAATGAGCCCTGTGACACTAATGTTCCTCTTTTATGGCTGAGTTGATTTTTCCTTTTCCCTTGTGGTAAGATACTTGCTCCCTGCTACTCATATGGAGCTTCCTCTTATTTAAGCCAGAGAGTTGAAGAAATGGTGGGATTTGTGGGAGAGAAATGCCATGGAGGTGAGGTGGACGACTATTGCCTAATTCTGCTTACTAATTTAGGAGTATGATATAAACATCCTTTCACTACCCTTTAACTCTTCATAATTCTGCCTCATTACCATTGTTTAAGTGCGAATAATTTCACGTCTACAAAGTCCAACTATGAGTTCGCAGGGTGGCCAATTTAATATATTTCAACTAACGATCTGGATAGCATGCTTAATGAGCCCGATATGGAGATATTATAGAGGCCGCGGGACAAGTAAATGGTGTTGATCACGGATGCCTTCACCCACCTCTTGTCCAAATTACGAGCCAGCCTAGCACGACCTGCCCACATTTTGTGGGACACAAGGTGCAGGAGGGGGGGTAGAGTAGATGCCATTATGAGCGGCCAAGGCGACGAGGACCCTAATGGAATAGACACCCGCAAGGCAAAAGAAATGGCGGGCTTGGTATGGGAAATCTACAGAAGCAGACTATGGATAAAGGAGTGTGGGGCGCGTGGAGGCGAGAATGCCATAAAGACCAACGGTGAACGATGGAAGGACTTGGAGGTGGCGGTGCCCATGCCATAAGAAACCGTTTAAAAGAATGCACTGTGGAGGTTATTGCAGGTTCTACATAGATGAATTCTGCGGGGATCGGTATGCAAAAAGATGTCTCAGGAGGGCCGTCAAAGAGACAGTGAGGGATGGGCAGAGACCTGGAATGCGGGTTTTGCATGAACAATGACCGCTAATGCCAACTTTGAATGTTAACACTTGAGATATGAAAACCTATGTTGTGTAGAGCTGAAGGGGACTCGTACCACTGAGATCGCCATCTAGGATTTTGGCACCCTTAACCATGAAAACGATTGCAAAAAAAAAGGCAACGCGGGTGGACGATGTGAGAAGACGGTGTGAGAGCCTATCCGTTTGGATAACGGTGGCAAGACGAAGACAAGCCCCGTGTAGGAACCCGTGATCATTTTGGACTTAGGCTATTTGGAAGCATGTCAGGTCAATTTTACTTCGGAAATGGCATAGACAGGGACGATAGTAAATCAGAGCCCACAAAGTGGGCGTCGAGGAGGGGGTGCAGGAGCACCTTGGATTAACACCATATATTTTTGTTTGCAAATTTTGGTTTGTGCTGACTCTAACCAAGTCAGGATTTGTTGTGTTTTCTTTAGACCTTAGAAGGTCCTGTTTGTGTGAAAAATTGGTCACTAGGACTTAGCATATCCTAGTTTGATCAACGTTATTTGTTATTGCTTGATTTAGCTTATTTAGTATATGTTATAGATAAGAAGCCTATGTGTGTGTTTAACACATCCTCATGGGTAGAAGATGCTAATGGACAGTTAGGGAGGTGGTTGATTCGGTAACAAGAGGTTAAAGATCCTAAAATGCAGGGTGGTGGCGAAGTGGCAAGGATATTGCACATTTGCATGCAACATAACTATGGGTTGCCCTTGAAATCAGGAAAAATTGCCGATCAACTGCCCTCAAACAGTGGAAATGGCATAAAATATGCATGGAGTGACTCGTAAAGGTTTTGGTTGTTGATTTGGAATGTAATTCTGGTGTGAAGAAAAAATAGAGAGCAAATTTTCTGTATTTTCTATGTTTTCTGAAAACACAGTGCGTTTTTCAGAACTTTATAATTTTCTGTGTTTTGCTTAGAAACCCGTGTTTTTTTTCTTATCAATGGAGATAAAAGACGTGTAAATAAAGTTGAAACTCTATTTTTGTGTCCATAGAATAGATCTGAGCGGTTCTCATCCTTATTTAGCATAGTTCATAAAAGTTTTTCTTCTTGTAAAGGGCAGATTCTTGTGTTTTTCTGTTTCTGCCACGCATCTTAAGAAACAGTGAACTTTTACGCATTGTATCTATTGAGTTAACATAGTTTTTATGTTTATTTGACAGGGTAGAATATAGTTCATTTAGTAATTAGATTGTCTTGTGTAGAATCTTTGTTTGAAGTTCTTAGATTAGAAATTAGTGAGTTGTGAATATTGTTTTGAGCAGTAAATAAGGAAATGGCTTCCCCATAGACCCCTATCATGGAATGTTCCTGTGTTTGGAGGAATATGGGAGGTAAGCCAATAGTGTGTAAAGTTTCAGTGATGGGAAATAGAAAGTACCAAGCAATAAATGGATATTCCAAACCCTAGGCGAGCCTAAGACACCCGGCTAGGAGTTTGGAAGAAAGAAATTGAGTACATAGGCAGGGGAAGGGTACAACTGTACGGATATCGTACACTTCCAGGTGGAATGAGGTCTAATATAAAGGTACTAAGGAGTTGAAAGCTTGAACCATCCTTTTGAGCAAGAAATAGGTGAAAGGACAGTGAAACCCTAGTCTTGAGGGCAATTAGGCCTCCACTCCAAGGGTGTGGGAACCACCTGTACGGACTAGCTGGCAGCCAGAGACCGGTTGGAAGATTTAAAACCCTGAAAAGGGTATCTAAAAGTATATTTTGTTTGGCAGGTTGTTTGTCAAATAAAAGAGAAAAATTCAAAATACGGACTGGTAAGGGCTACAAGGGATAGACCCTCCAAGAGGCAATTTTTTTGAAATCGGTAGGAAGGATTAATAAGGAACCTTCAAGATGGCTTCAAATGGTTACCAAATGCATCAAAACAATGTCCCTAACTCCCCTGCAGGTAACTCAAGCATGGAGTTGAAAATAGCATCTAGACTCTTCTAGGTGTATCGAGGAGATTAGTAGTTTCAAACAAGGTGTTGGATCCTCTAAAGTTAAAGCACAATTGGAAACTCTTAGGACAGAGTTGTAGCAAGGTTCAGCTATTGAGCCAAGTCAGTACAGAGCTTAGATCATTGCTAGGCTCTTGGTGAAGGCAGTGAAGTGTCTTCTTGAGGTTTGGTGCAAGCAAGCTTTGGAGGATTTTGTCATACACGGGGTCGTTCGTGGCCGAAATAGGGATGGAAACCTGCACGGGGTGGCGCATAAAGCAGGTGTCGGAGCATAAAGGACGTAGGAAAGAGTGAAAGTGGGATCCACAAGCTAGGTGGGCCGGCAAGGCTTGGCCATGAGCAAAAGCGAAAATGCAAGGGGAGACCTGTGAGCATGGGTCCGTAGGGACTAACGGACGCTGGGGCAAGGAACAAGGGGAAACCTGCAAGGTCTGGCCTGTACGAGTGAATGACTTGGTGAAAATTAGGTAGATGAACCTGGCCAGGAGAAAATTAATCATTTTAAGGCTTGTGGCTGAGCTGGGCTTGGAAACGGGGGTGCAGGAAATGAGATGAGGTGAAAACGATCCATCAGGATCGAAAAGAAGGGGTCCCTTCCCTCAGCGGGGCAGTTGTGCAAAACATGCACAACAAAATATTAACCATTGATTCTCTCTAGTCTTCTTTCAATCTTGACAATCTATCCTTAGCAGTCCCTATCCCACTACTTTGTTGTGCATGAATCCTCCACCATTGATCTTGGCATCTTTCTAGAAGATCGATCTTGTCCATCCATTCAAAATATTTTCTATAAAAGAAGCTCTTCTCTTCCTTTTTTTTCCTTACAACCAAATTTATCCATAGTTCTTGTTATCTTGTCATTTTCATTTGCAGGTATTCCAACACTTTAAAATAAAGGGAAAAGCTTTGCAACTTGAGAAAGAATGGGGGAGAAGCAAGGGAAATGAAGAAACTTTGATAGGAGAGTTTATCTTATGTTTTCATTCTTGTTTGCTCTCTTTTATCATTTGTACTCTCTTGTTTAGATTTTGGATTTTGGCTTAGATCTTAGGTAGAGTGGTTGCTACTTGGTCTTAGCTATTTTTCATTTTTGAATCTTACAAAATGTAGAAAAGATGAGATTTATGGGGGTTGTTTGGATTGTGGGTGATGGAGGAGAGTTTGATGGAAAAAAATAAAATTATGGGATGGTGTAGAATGCTCAATTTTATTTTTTTTGGTTCTATTTTTTTAGGATATTTGATCTTCTTTATATTTTTAGAATATGTGATTTTTTTCGATTTTTGGAATATTGATTTTATTTTAGATTTTTGGAGTATGAATTTTTTTTGGGTTTTTGGAATATGTGATTTTTTAGAATGTGTCTAGATCACTAAGTGAGCTAGAAGGAAATATCAATATTTATTCCAAAGAAGGATGTAATCACCTGTTCCTAGTGTTTAGAAATGTATGGGGCACTATGAGTGAATGGGTGGACTATTGTGATGGAAATGGATATGTGAAGGATGGGAGAATATTCATTATGTAAATAGATCTAGGATAAGGGATTTTTCTTCCAAGGACTATCTCATAATAGGATAACATGTTTTACCTAGGATAACTATGTGTATAGTGCTATGTAGGTGATGGTATGTCATGAGATAGTATATGGTCAAATGAAATGACCATGCCAAAATTTTATGAAAATAATGTTTTGAAGTATATTCCCTAGTCTTTGTCAAGATCAAGGTGGATAAGGAAGATTGTTGACAATGGAATGGATTGGATGGATAGTGGTTTTAGGATAAAATAACATAATGTATGAGAGAAGATGCTCCCAACAAGAATGGTACACATAGATAAAAAAAATTTATAAATGACACCCACTAATGGGTTTTCATCATGGTACTTGTCTGAAGCACCATAAGAATGGTTTTCACTATTGGATGGATTATTTTTCTTTACTTTTTCTTTGGTACACATGGTGCTTGTAATTTTTTTTTACCATGGTACTTTCCAAAGGAACTAATGAAGTGGTTTTCACCAAAGGAAACAATATTTATCTTTAATTTTATTTATTTATTTATTTTATATTTTATATTTTTGAATGATCATCAACTATGCGTGACCACCAGGTGGCATTGATGTAGATGTTATTTTCATTAAGTTCCAATAATTTCCTCCCTTGAGGAGTTTTTTGGGAAGATAAGGGCACTTTTATATATCCCATAGATGTTATTATGATCCTTTTTGATACTAGGGTTGGATTTATTTAGACACACACATCATGATAAAGTTTCATTAGAGTCCTTATGATAAAGTGTTTTTTCCATGACACAATGAATGAGGGATTCAAAAATTTTGGATTTTAGGCAAGATGTTATGGGGGATGTGAGGTGTGGATGAGAACTTTGATAGTTTATATGTAGGATTTTTTATTTTCTAAACCTAAGATGGTGCATGATGGAGCATGGATACAATATTTTGAGTATGTTTGGGACCAATGATTTTATACATATTACATATTGGGTTTGAAGACCATTTTGAAGGAGGTAGACACTTGTGATTGATAGACATTCTTTTTTGATATGGCTTCATAGTTTCATTGATTTTGGATTTTGATTTGTATTGTATGCTATACATGATCCAATCTTCTTTGGGATTCATTTTGACTATATGTGTCCATTCTCAATTTTTGATTTATTAGCTTTGAATTTTTTCTTTGTAAGTTTTTTTCTTTTCTTTGTCCCAATTAGTGGGTTGAAGGGTTTGGGAATGATGGTTTATGATATGGATGGGAGGATTGCTAGAAACAAACTTATTGTAATGACTATTCATGGCCCCTATTTTGATGTTTGCATTAGATGAAGTTTCCCTTGTATCATTAAGGTACCACTAACATCATTAGCTTTCTTGATCAATGAATAAAAAATTCCTTGATATTCAAGATTGTCAAAAAATGTATTGGATCTAAAATACCTTGTTCATGTAGTCCTAATCCTTCTTCCTTGATGCTACATGCTTTGATAGATTTTGTTTTTGAAATAGGATATATGTTGTTCTGGAAATAAGATGCTAACTCTTCTTTGTGTTGTTGGGAATCATCAATGGTGGTTATCTTCTCATTAGTAAGAAATTTTTCTTTTATAAAAGTTAATGATTCAATTTGATAGGATACCAGTGCTTTATATGTATTCATGCTTATTTCCTCATCATTTTATGAGATGTGGATCAGATCCATAATATTTTTTTGATAAATATATTCCACACAAGTTTTAGATTATTCTCAAAATATGTTGTTGCCTCAAAGTTCATATGAAAACCATCTTCATGGTAATTTATTGGAATAGAATCATGGAGTCCCATGAAATAAACTATAGGTTTATCATTCTCAAATATGTTTAGAGAGAAATAATCTTGTTCTTGGTGAACAAGGGGGAGATAATCTATGTGTCCAAGGGAAGAAAGTATCTCAACTATGAAATTGGAGGTTATTGGAATATGAATGGGATAAAATTTAGTTTTAGGATCATGGATGGAATGGAAAGGGATGATGGGGTCATCATGAAAGTTTAGAGATATAAGGCCTTGACCAATGATAGGATGAGATTGGAGGATTTAGCTAACTTGGTCTTGATTTATTTCAAGGCTTACTTTTTAATGCTTTGGATAATGTTCTTGACATAAATCTAATTAGTATAATGGGATATGAATAAGTTTTAGATGCATAGTAATCCAGAGGATTTTTGTCAAATTTTGAAGTTCCTCATTTTTCTCTAGAAACATCTTCATTGAAAAATACTTGGAATTCTGACTCCAACACAACTCGAACGGAGTCAATCGGAGCTACGGTGCTCGAGATACACTTGGTCAAACCTCCAGTCAACTCAAAGACCCAGGTTAGAAAAAAGTCAAAAATAAAAGTTGTCAAAAGTGGTCAAGATTGGTGTCAATGCAAAGAGCTCATCGTAAGCTTTCTGATAACGTTCATTTTATCAAAATTGGAGTTCGTTTGCCTGAGTTACGAGCAGTCAAAGTCGGCCAATCATGTGTGGACACATGGCAGTCTAGTCAACGCCACATCATTAGTCCAGTCAGCGGACACATCACTCCAAAGTCTTTAACCAGTGAATGAAATTTTGATATGGCATCATCTCACCCCTTCACGTGGCAGGCCATTATTGGCAAAAGGTGGCATATTATTTTTATAAAAAAAAAATATAATAATAAAAAAAATATAAAATATAAAACAAATAAAAAATAATAAAAAAATGCCACATTCTTTTAAAAAACATGGGCTCTCCTATATTAAAGGATCTCCACCTATCTTAAAGCCCATATTAAAGCCATGAGTTTTGTTTTAAAAACTTTCTATGTTATTTTTAAAAAAGCCTATTTTCAAGGAATCCCTATTTTAAGGGATTTTAAACCCTTTTTTTATTATTATTACCCCTATTCAAAAGGGATAAAATCCTATAAGATAGCAATGGGATTATTTTCAAGGGATAAAATTTAAAAGATCTCCTTAAAAATATATACGTAATCCTGTAAGAGTTATCAAAACAAAATTATAGGGATTATTATTTTCCTTTGTAAGCCCAAAATTATAAAGGCCCTTCGCTATTTATCTTAAGGAGATTTTATTATGTAACAGGGGGATTTCTTTTGGATTTACATGTAAATTTGGGGAGATTGTAAATCAAGTTGTTTTACACCAAATTGGGAAAAATTGGTGTAAAAAAAGGTGTAAATGGGTGAGAGTTTGGGAGTGTGTTTTAGCTAATTATTTTTGTAAGGAATTTTGGAGGTGATTTTTGTAAGTGGAGAGTTAGGATTTTTCTTTCTTGGAGAAATCTTATTGTAACTTCGTTCTTTTGGAGAAGCTTGTTCCCACGCACTTTGGAAGTGCATTTTCAGATTTCTTTGTAATCCAAGGGGGGGCTATGCCGAAGATTGTAACCGAGTTTCTGGAGGAATAATTGGATCGGTCTCACTCCATTGGAGTGGACCCGGAGACGTAGACACGATTGTGGCAAACTCCATTATCAGATTGTTTGCACTTTCTCTCTTCTTCTCTCTCACATTTTGGTTATCACCTTGATTTTTAAAGCATAGTTTCAATAATGTACACTTTTTTTTGAGTTTCCATTAAATTGTTTAAGTTAAGCATTCAATTATGCAATTAGTCTAGATCCTAAATCAGATCACATAGGAAAACTAAGAGGGGGGGTGAATCAGTTGTACATTAAAACATTAAAACCCTCAATATCTCTTCAAACCCTTAAGAACCATTAAACCCTTATCAACCTTTCGATATGTATTATCCCTTAAACCCTTAATTAGATTTAGCATTAAAGTAAGAAAGTTAAATGACAAAACAAAAAAAAATTCCATGCACAATATAACACTATATTTATATGGAAAACCTAAGAAGGGAAAAACCATGGTGAGGATTATCTCACAATATAAAGTAATAGCAATATCAAATACAATGGGCTCACTATTGGAGGAATCACTGCCTAAAATAAAGAAGGGCTCACTACCAAAGGACTCACTATCTAGAAGAAAGAAGATAGAAGAAGGGGTGGCTCATTTCCAATTTGCATTGGTAACTATGCATCTCTCTTATGTTGAAGGTACAAGTATATTGAAGCACAAACAACTCATCCAACAAACTAAAATGCAGACTTCTTCTACTCATTGCATTTGAGAGTCATAGGAATTAAAGCTTGCACTCAGATCACCACACTTGATCACTTTCGCATCTTTAACATCACACATTTCACACTAAATCCACACAACAACTCTCCTTGCATCTTTACCATTTGTGACCTTAAACAATCTCAATTAGGTCAGCCTTAAGGAAATGTATGCACCTCAACCATGTAACATCAAATAGGTCAGCACCAAAAACTTCCATGATGTAAATAAGTGAAGGCCGACCATGCCACAACTTAACTGGGACCCAATTCTACATTGACACGCTTCTTAACACTTCCACAAACAACAATCATCTACCACAATTAGCACTAGTATGTCAGGTTATCCAAACTTGTACTAACATTAACAAGTAACCACAAACATGCCTCTCCAGGTCTAGAAACATCCCATGGACCAAACAATGACATTCTAAAACATCTTAGAATATTCTACATCATCAGAATATTTTCCACTACTACTTCAACCACCTAAAACTTAAGAACAACTTTGGTACAGACATTGGACACACCAAACAACCTTGTGGAACATCACGGTACCTAAAATTTTAAGGAAAGATAGATACAAACAATATAAGAACATTCTAGATCTGGAAGAAAAGAACCTTCACTTCGGAGAAATGTGGAGCAATCTCATTTCTCCTAGACAACTTGTTTCACTAGATAAACATACTGTCAAACACATCTTCCATTCCAATATGATCCATGACCTAAAAATATGGATATAGAACCTTTGAAAACCTCTAATCATCATATCTAAGCTACATAAGCATATCTTCAACCATGAAGAAATGTGGAGCAGAACACTGAACAACACTTCATCACACTGAACTCTCTTTTATTCAAATTTTCTCAAAATCACTTGGAAACCAAGTGAACCAACTGAATCAACAACACTACTAACATCTCTACAACACATATATATCATATACGACATATCTCATCAACTATAACATATCCAACTATCACTCCAAATACAACTTCTTCAACTATACTAAAGTAAGACATCAATGACAACACCAACAATATTGTGTTGATATAAATATCAACAACTCCAAGCATCCAACAACTTCCAATGCTAGGGGTTGACATCATCAACACCAAAAAAATTCCAAAACTCTCTTCATACAAGGGGTTGACATCAATGAAAACACCCAAACAACTCACAAACAACTCAAGTTCCCAATAATCTCACCCTTTGTCATTGATGGCAATATTGGTTCTGAAAAACCATCAACAACAAAAGCATAACAACAACAGCTCTATAAAAAGCAGTAATCCCCTTGATTGGGACATCTCTTAATCTTCATATTTTCATTCTCTTGCTCCTTAAAAATCTCCCCCTATGGCCTTTAAACCATATGCAACCAACTCTCTCCCAAGCAACTTTATCTCTCTCCTGCAATACTTTTATGAGCTATGGTTTTTCAACCCTCTCCCCCTTTAACATCAATGGAAAAGGGCCATAGATTAATCCAACTCTCTTTCATGTATTGAAATATTTTCTCTTCCCCTTTGACAACATTCAAAGGGAAACATCTCCACCTTTCAAACATCATCTACATAGGATTTTTCTTTTTGGTTTTTCCTTTTGACATCTACATACACTACTTGTAACACCAACAAGAAACTACACACTCTCTTTATTGCACTTACTTTTCTACACTCTCCCCATTAGGGGAAAAAAAATTCTCCAATTGAATTTAACAACCAATAGTACTACTTCCTAATCCCCTTGAGAAGCATTCTTCATAAATCCAGAACAAAAATAATAAATCTTGAATTGCTCCACTAGACTGATGCACACTCTTATGCATCTATTTGGAATTTGGGGAAATAACCCAAAACTTCTATTGGAGATACTCAAATGTTTCTTTAGGAAGAGCCTTTGTAAAAATATCTTCAACTTGATCCTTTGTAGGCACATACTCCACCTTCACCTCATTTTTTACAACCTTCTCTCTTAGAAAGTGATACTAGATTGAGATATGATTTGTTTTTGAATACATCATTGGATTCTTCGATATATTGATAGAACTTATATTATAACACAAGATATAAATAGGTTCATCATATGATATTTTGGTATTCTTCAATATTTTCTTCATCCACAACACTTGTGTACAACAAGATGTTACTACAATATACTCTACTTTTGTAGTAGATAATGACACTGAGTCTTGCTTCTTACTCAACCATGAAAATAATATGATTCCAAGAAAGAAATCACCTCCACTTGTACTTCTTTTTGGAATTTTGTGTTTTCATTGATGTCAACATATCTTTTTTGTTGCATTGATGTCAATAGGTATATGGGGAGATGGTTGGAAGTCTATAAAGATGCTTTGATTGGTTGAATAATGTTGTCATTAGTAGTGTCAATAATGTCAACCTCTTGTGTTGCTTTGATGAGAATGTGTTGGTGATGTTCAACCTCTTGTGTGTTTGAGTTGCTGAGAAGGTGTTCTAAATGTTGATTTTGTGTTTGTGGTGCTTAGTTTCTAGGTGATTTTGAGAATATTTGAATAAAAGAGGAAATAGTGTGGTGAAGAATATGTTATGCCTTGCATAACCACCCCATTTTTGTTTTTGGTGAAAATGGGCCCCCCTTTGTTTCTTTTGTCCTTGGTGTTCTTGTTCGGGTCTTAGGAGTTGTTTCTTTTTCTCCTAAGTCCTGGTTTCCTTTTTTTGGGGTTTGGGTTTCAAGATGACACTCACACTTGTTACTTTTGGAAGGTTCAAGTTCCTATTCGTGTCCCGATCCTGACCCCATGCTTTTCCCTGTGTTTTTCTTTGTATGTCGGATTCAGGTTTCGGATAAGAACCATCACCTTACACCCTTAAGGTGTAAGTTCGTGCTTTTGTTCCAATCTCAACTTCCTCTTTTTCTCCCTTGTGTGTTTTTGTTTGTGTTAGAATCAGATATCAGACCGGAACCAGAACTAAGAACTTTCCAAAGTTCTTGTTCCTGTTTCCATCCTGATCCTGACTTTTGACTCTCTTTGTGTTTTCAGAATCCAACTTCGGACTGGAACTAGCACTAAGAAATTTTCCAAAGTTCTTATTTCATGTGCCGACCCGATCCTGATTCCTACTTTGTCTTAGTTTGTTTTTCGGGGTTCAGACTTCGAACCTTTGATTTAACTTTGCACACATTGAAAGTTAGGTTTTGTGACGTGTCTCGATCCCGACCCCCGCTTACCTTCCTTCTTGCGACTGCGCATTAATGACTTCCACCCCGATCATGAGGCCTGACCAACCCACATTTAATGTCTAATCATTCATAGGCATGAACGAGTTTTTATTCAACCACTCCTTGGTTTCTATCCATGTTGGCTTATACAGTTTGACGAAGCGAACTAGAGCGACATTGAGAGTTAGGGTTTGAGGAGGCACTTTGATTTCTCACTGTGTTGTTAGAATTCTTGGTTGCGTTTGGAGGTAGGGGTTTTTTCCTTGTGTTTTTCCTCATTCTTGGTTTTCCTATGTTTTCTTTGCTCGTTTTGTGTGTCTTTTTCATTTCTTGTTTCCTTTTCTTGTTTGTTTATTCTTTCTTGTTTGTTCATTTTTGGTTTCCCTTGTTTTGCTTTGGGTTTTGTGTGCTTGGGTTTTTCCTCATGTTTTTGTTTTGTTTTCTACTCATGGGTCTTTTTCGTCCTATCATGCCCTAGTTTTCTAGGGTTTTACCCTACTGATAGGTTGAGCACGCGTTTGAATTGTTGAATTTCAAAATTTGACCATTTTAAATAAAAAATCATGAGTCCCAACCACAATCCAATCTTGAAGGCAGAAATAATGATATTGTTAGATCTATTTTTCCTACGCTTATTATTGACCATGTTTTTCCTGATTCCTGCATGTATTTTAGAATTAAGAATAAAAAATGCACTTAGGTTCTTACCACTATCTGAGTCTAGCTCTTTAACTTACCTCGATTCTGACTTCTGATGTTCTATCGAGGGTATCAGATTGTCACCTTGGAATGTTAAAGGATTTTTGACAAAGTACCACTCCATGTCCCAATTCTAATCCCTGTAATACCATCCTGATAAAAAATCAAATCGACACCAAATCTTTGACATACCGATAAGTACCATGACTTGGTGTCACCTCGATTCTGACTTTCGACACAACATCAGGATTGGAACTTGGAGTTGACCTATTACCTCTATGCATACGTAATGTTTGGTCTATAACAAAGTCCCGACCTTGATTCCCAATATAATATCAGGATCAGAGCTCGTGAAGTTACTTAGACTTGTTCATCAATATGAGTTTTGTTCCAAATCGCAACTCGATCCCGACTTCCGATTCATGATCGAGATCAAAATGTGGAGAGAAACCTTCTTTGACTATGTTTGCTAAGTGTCAGTACTTGGTGAAGGCCCGATCCTGATTCCTGAACACATTGCGGGATCAAACCACAGAATGACACTATACTTGTTCATCACTATTGGTATAGGTGCCAAGTTAGGCCCTGATCCCAACTTCTAAAATTTTAGTTTTATGCTTAAAAATGGTCAGGATTTAGGTTTTGTCCCAAACCTGAAACCCGAAGATGCTTAATTAACTTTTTGAATGGGATTTTATCTTGAATGAATGGTGATATAATATGAATGCTTGTGTTAAATTTCTCTTCACATGTCTTTTCTTGTCTGATAATTGTTAGTAGTGCAGGATAATTAACAAATGTATGACTTAGAGGAGGAAGTGCCTACTGAAGGAACATCAAAGGGAACAAAGGAAAGGAGGTTAAAGCTAGAAAAAGTCCCAGTTACAATGAAGTATAAGTTCCAAGGGACCCCTGTACCATCTAAGTTCAGGTATGAGGTTATGAATATCACTGATACACTTATGGGGCACATTGATTTGGACCAGTTTTGTGAGGATGCCATTTCATAGGATGCTACCCTAAGGGAAAAGAGGATTGCAGAGTCTGGGTTAGCTCATGTAGCTAGTTTTCCTATTGTTGTGTAGTGTCCTAGTTCATCATAACTACTACACAAACATACAATCCTATGCAAAGGAAATGCATTAATTCATAGGGAAATGCAATAATTGATTTAACCCCAACAATGATTAGACACATTTTTTATCCTCCTCCCAATCCCAATCTCAAGATTATGTTTGAAGCTGATGCACTTAAACTCTGGGCAAAGGATGTAGAAGGGAACAAAAGAATTATTAACAAAAGGTGGCTTAAGATAGAGTAGAAATCACTGAAGAAGATACCACCGAATCCTAAAAGGTTTGACTTCTCTGAAGACATTGGGGACATGATTACATTGTTTGGAAGAGTGTTTGGAGAGGAGAACTCTCGTATCTTTGAGCATTGGGGATTTGATCTTGCAAGCCTGTGGGGTGGAGATGAAACAAATGAAGTTTTGATCGAAGAAGAATAGAAGGAAATAATGGAAAGTGCACAAAGATTAGTTGTTGAACAGTTAGCTCAAGAAGAAGAGGAACAAAAAAATAAAGTTGAAGAGCTAGCCCGAGAAAGAGAAGTTGTTGAGGCATAAAAGAAACTAGAAGAAGAGGCTCTTGAACATGAATTGGAACAATAGAGGAAGGCTGAGAAAGATGAGGCGGTAGAGGAAGATCTCTGTGGACAAGAGTTAGAAAAGAAAAGGTTGAAAGATGAATAGGAGGTTGCATGTAAGGAAGAAGAGATGAGAAATATAGAAGAAATTATTGCTTATAATGAAAGAATGGAGCAGAAAAAGTTGTAGAAAGAACAAGAAGAGCAAAAAAAGGCTGCTTTTGAGTAGACCATTGAGGTAATTTCTTCTACACTTTTTTCATTAACACCTCCTAGTATTCAACAGGTAAGTACTCAACCAGTTGCTCCCACTTGGATTAAGTTGAATTTAGAGAAGCGACAATAGGTTCAAGCTCAACCGGTAACATGGGATGAAATGGTAGAGGAAATATAGAAGGTGAAAACAAAGAAGAAATCTCATGTTGTTCATTCTACAAAGTTGACTGGTGATGGAGATTTGATAGCAGAAATTGCTACACCAATTGCTGACAAAGATGATAGAGAATTGCAGGCTGAAGATTATCAAATAAGCACTATCAATTTAGGAAAATAGACAAGAAATCAACAGATAAATTTGTTTGATATTGTTGCCACCACCACCAAGTCATAGTTAATCAAAGATAAGCAAGCTAAAGATGAGCTTAATGTTAAAGTTGGAAGGATGAAAGATTTTCTGAAGGAATTGATTACATCCACTCTTGAGCAACCCACACCATTAGAGATCCCTATTTTGATGAGCCACAAGGAGGTGGATGGGTTGAATGAGATGAAAAAGAAGGCTAGCTAGTTTAACAATTGGTTCAATGTTTTTAGGTTTGACATGGATAAACATCTGGGAGAAGGTTTTAAACACTATAATGTAGGCCTTAATTTGGTTGAAACAATAGAAGAATTTATACGAAAAATGGTGGGATGAGGAAGAAAAGCTCAAACAATACTTGGGAAAGTTGAAGGTGATAGCTAAAAGTTCTAGGGAAGAATTGATTAAATCATAGATTTTGGGCGATGAGGGTCCTGAATATATTTCAAAGGCTATTAATGTGTCAGTTTTCAAGACCCAAAATCTCATTGAACAAAGAATAGCTATGCTTAAAGGCATTCATGAGATATGGGAACATGCAGGCAGATTTGAGGAGATTGTTGCAAAACTCATGGATAAGATTTTACCTTTGCATCAAAGAATCAAATCATTGGTATAAACAAAAGATGATTGGGAGGTGCAACTTGATAAAATTATAAAATAAGGAGAGGTTTCTGAGTTAGCGCTCATGGATAGGCTACTGGACATCAGGTGTGACATGTGATGGGAAATCTCAGACATCAACCATTTGAGGGAAATTGTTGTTGCAGTGGAAAAGAAGTTTGAGGATTCAAAGTTTAAAGCCGATTGGGTCGATGGACCTGATGATGATGTATTGAAGAATATTTTATGGAATTATGATGAGTATCATGGGATTCCTCATGAAGATGATAAGTAGAGGAAAATATTTTATTTTGTTTGAAAAGGGATTGAAGTCAAATGTGTTAACCAGTTTCAAGCCCTTTGGACAACAACACTTGCATTTCTTTTTTGAGATAGACAAATAGCTCCAGATCCATTTTGATGAGCCAGAGGTTGGGTGTGATGATCAGCAGTGAATGAAGCTCAAACTCTCAGTAAGATTTTGGACTGAATAGACACCAGGTGTACTTTTTAGCTCCTGCAGTTCCAACAAAGACAACAATCAAACTTAACTAGGTGTCCCTATAATTATGGATCTAGGCCCCACATTGTGGATTTTGATTTTTGATAGGAAAGATTGATGCTAATTTTGTCTATAACTTAGAATTCTCTCCTCATTGTAAAGGTTAGCTAATTGAAGTTAGACCGGCTACCTAGAGAGACTAGATATAGTTTTTAGTTTTACAGCCTTATGCAAGATACTTGGATATTTTTACAGTTTTAATGCAAGTAGTTTTATTTTAGAAGTTGTTAAGTTTAATGACGATGTTGATAAAAAATGGTTATTTGTATGTCAATGCATCTTGCTGTGCATAAATGTTTCTTATTTGATGAAAATAAATAGAAGAATTTGAATTTAAAACTAGTTTATTGAATTGTCTTTGGATGATGTTTCTTGATGTTTGTTGATTTGTAATTTTGGTAATGAGCTTGTGGTATTTTGTTATTAAAAATTCTTAAAAAAAAAGTGTTGATGAATGGTTGTATGCTTTAAATCTGCACTATGAATGGATGCAATGGTATGGATTGTTTCATAATTTTTTTTGTTCTATGGTTTTATTTCATTAAGAAAAGTGCTCATTATAGGAATTGCATGTCTGAATTAAAAGAAATCTATGTTCACGTTTTGTCGTCCTAAGCCTTGAACGATTTTTTTATGTTTATTTAAACCCCCCAAACGTTAAAATTACTTTGTACTATCTAGTTTGTACTCCTTTACCAGTAGGCCCCTTGAATATTATGGTTGCATGTACCATTGAATGATAATAGCATAGTTGAGAACCAACTACAAAGTCCTTGGATGATAGGCGGTTTAAGATCATTTGTCTTTTTCAGGAGAAATAGAGGTGAAATATTCCGTTTAATGTTGTGCTACTTTTGATCATGAACAAAATTGGCACTAGAAGGAGGGCCCGAAGGAACAAACTGAAGTGAATTGGGTCCTTTTCACTAGATAGGTTTGATAGAGTTCTCAAATATGCTACTAATCTAGAACCATTTGTTGAACTCCAAATCCCCATTAGACCTTGGGCTCGTAGGGTTTTGAGCCTGCCACTATTAACACCACCACTCACTCCACCTGGATTTTCGTTAATTCCATAATTAGCACAACAAAATCCACCGCAACCTATGGAATTCTTTGCCAATAATTCTTTGCCACTGGGAACTATTCCTGGTGGCATACATAAAATTCCTAAGAATCTAGAGAAAATTTTCCCCAAGTACATCCATGGAGAGTCATGAAGTGCTGAGGAGCACGTATAGGCATTCAAATATGCCTGTACTCATGCTGAAATAACTCATCATGACGTTGCATGTAGACTATTCCCTTATTCACTAGGAGATATGGCCTACAATCAGTAACTGGACTTGCATACCAAATCCATCCCGAGTTGGACAAATTTAGAAGATGCTTTTTATTAACCAATTCTAGGTTTATGTTGACCCCGCCATCTTATACCACCAATTTTCCACTATTAGGAAGGAACCACATGAATCATTGCCTCTGCTTAACATAGGATTCCAAAGGATGTACAGATGGTTACAAGAATTGTACTTAGTGGCTGAGAATATTTCCATTCAGGTGTACCTAAAGGCCATAGACCCGCTGATTGACTTATTTCTGCAAAGAACCTACCTTGTGGTAGACATTGATTCCCTATCTAAGGTATATCACCTAGCCATTAAACTACAACAACAAATAAGTTCACAATTAGGTGGTTTAGGAGGGGTCTTCCCTCCCCTAGGAGATCCCCAGATGCCTAATTCAACCCCTCTGTTCAATACAATCCTAGGGATGTCCTAGTCTACCTATGGACCTTTGGATGAGTTACAACTCCCATTTGCGTTACCATGGGACAATGGAGAGACTTTAGATTCCTCCCAACAAACTTATAATTCTCACAATCACGCTGGAGGGTCTAACCCCATGACTCACCCATCAGTTGTAACATCTAGAAAAAGTGAGCGTACTGCTCATTTGACAATAGAGTTAGAATCTCTAAAGAAAACTTTATCCCAAGTGACCAAAAAGACAACACAATTCAAGCTTAATCCCCCTCAAAATCAGAATCAGAATTACTAGAGTCAGGGAGGGTACTCCAACCAAAATAACTACTCCAACCAGAATACCAATCAAAATCAAAGGATTTTTTAGAATCAAAACTTCCCCAACCAAAACTATTAGAACCAGAATATGGGATATAACCAAAGACCCAATAAAAATAGGAAGTGGAAGACTAGACCAAACAATGGGGGAGTTCCCCACAAATATCAAGCCAATGAAGATAAACCACATACCTGAAATGTTGCATATTTGAACTTCATGACTAACTGGTGTAGGTTGCATGACACTGCCCAGAGATGGAAAAATGGCCAAAATGGCACAAGCTGACTCCCAAACACAACAGGGTAATCTTAACAAAGGTAATGGGTTAGTTGATATAGCCATGGCTTTCAAAACCTATGATGAACAATATTGGTTTCCCATGCAAGGAGAGAATGAACTAGAAACAGATACATATGATGCTCAGGCTTTTCAAATCAAAGGAGGCCATTTTTTGAGAAATAAGAACAAGGGGCCATTTACCACATCTACCCCTCCCAACACTATGGTTCCTCCTAAATAGAATGCCGACAACAATTTTCCTCCACCAAAAGGCCCACCTGAGTTTCTAGACAAAGGTAACTCTCCTTTTGTTCCTAAATATCAGATGAATGATAACATGGAATTCGATTTCATTTCATAAATGCAGAAACAAAAGACCTCACTGTCATTCTTTGACATTTTGAAGTGGTGCCCTACCCAACACAAAATTGTGTTGAAGGACTTGGAATATGTAGATCAGTTGAAAGGAAAGGTCAAGGTGACTCCAACTATTGACATGAATGCAACCCAGTACAGAGGTAAGATAGGGACACCCCCATTCCTTTTGAGTCTAAGAATCTTCAGGAAGAATCTACATAATTTCCTTTTGGATTTCAGGGCTTGAGGTTATGTTATGCCTTTCTCTATTTGCAAAAAGTTGGGTTTAAGTCCAGTCCAAACTCATAAGAAAGTTATACAAATAAAAAAAATTGAGGTTAATATCTTTAGGGAACTAAAAAACATGCATGTGTAGATTGGATCAAACCCACGAATCCAAAAATATATGGATATTCAGGTTGTCGATATCCCTGAAACATATGACATGTTGTTGAGATGAGACTTGATGAAGAGTATCATAGGTTACCTCTCCCTGGACTTCTCACACATGTGGCTGCCATGGAAAGGGGTAGCAAATTAGACCAAGATTGAAAGTGATCCATGTCTGAAACATATGATCACTGAGTATGACCATCCCAAAGAGGTAGCCTATTTTTAAATTGAGATAGGGGTTTATAGGAGGGAATAAATTATGACTTTCTCAATGTTTACTCCTGATTTCTCACAACATTTAGAACATAGTGACCCTATGACCGATGTCAAACAACAAATTTTAATCCAGAAATTGCAACAAGATAAGCTAGTCCTTGGGGAGGATGGTGATTTATGGAGTTTCTTACTTCCTAATTGGTGCTAGGTCCATTACCAGAATCATTCTGAGCTGACGTGTCAACCATATTTAAAAATTTTGAATCATGTATGTCAATTAGGAGAGACTTGTAAGCACAGTCCCAAAACATCTCCAAACCAGTTCCCATATGAAGCTAAGGACATGACCATTTTGAAAAGAACGAATAGTACCCAAGAAGAAGTCTTACCCCTAGTTGGTCAGACTCAAATCCTATATCCTGATTCATGAAATAAGGCTGAAAAACCTCATAAGTTTTCTAGCACACCCACCCCTACTAACCTTCCAATTCCTAAGGAGTTGCTCAAAAATAAAATCAACTGTAAAATTGTTGATCAAGATGAGTTGTATGGAATAGTTTCTATACATGTTTTAAATCTTAGTGAAGTATCTAATAGTCATCATTTACAATAGTTTCTTGATCTTGATATCTTGAACCAGTTTGAGCCGCCACCTATTTTTTTGTAAACAATCACCCATAGTTGACCTGAAGAAAGAAACCCCAACCTAGGATCAATTGTGGATCCTCAAATTTGATGGATCCAAATCTAAAAAAGGGAGTGGAGCTAGAATAGAACTAACAAACATGAAAGGGAAAACTTACTTTGCTTCTTATAGGTTGCAGTTCAGTTGTAGTAACAATGTTGCAAAGTACGAAGCACTTGCTAGGAGACTAATGTTAGTGGATGAGAAGAAAGTTACAACTCTAATAGTCATGGGAGATTATGAGGTAATCATCAAATAGGTTCGCAACCAGTACACATGCCATGAAAAAAGGTTGGATGCATACAAGAATATGGTATGTAATTTGATAGAGGATTTCAATGCTTTCGTAATCAATTTAATTCCCAAAGAAGACAACTAGATTGCAGATGCACTTGTTGTTGTTGCTAGTACTTTGGAACCCATGCAAGATTCCAAGTTAAAGAGGTTCTCCATGGAATTAATATCGATCCCAACCATCACAAACAATGTCCAAAATTTCTAATTTTTTGATGACGATCAACATATACTTTCCTTCTTGGTGAGTTCAAATGTCTTCGAAGGAAAAATCAATCAAGGAGGTTGGGACCCAAAATGATGTGACATAGAGGGAATAATTAATTTGAAAACCAACAACATTCCCAAGCGAATGGCAACATTGGAAAGGATCTGCAATTTTGATCCTCGAGCCAGTGAAAGATTTCATACAGATAGTGATGGAGGGAAGTATAAATTATACAATCTAGTAGATTCGAGCCCAGAGATAAATATATTCATTGGTAAAACTTGCTTGAAGGAAATTTGAGATAAAATATTGAAAGTATTGGAAAACATTACAATAATTTTTTGGAGATATGAAGATTTGAAAACTTTTGATACGTCAGTGATAAAACACACTATCCCTTTGAAACTTGAAGTGAAGCCCTTCCATCAAAATCAACGCCTAGTGAATGCCTTGATTGAACCTCTGATTCTTAAAGAGGTACAAAAGCTATTGTTAGCAAGAATTGTTTTTCTAGCAAGGCATTTGACCTAGGTTGCAAATTTGGTTCCTGTTCATAAAAATAATGGGAAATCAAGTTATGTGTCAACTTCAAAAACCTCAATAAAGCTTTAGAAAAGGATAATTACCCACTTCCTTCTCTTGATGAGGTGCTGTAGTAGTTAATGGATCGTAGATGATGTCATTCCTAGATGGGTATTCAGGGTACAATCAAGTGTTGGTTAACTATGAAGACAAAATGAAGACTGCCTTCACTACTAAGTGGGGGACATTTGCTTACCAGAGGATGTCATTTGGTCTTATTAATGCCAAAGCCACCTTTCAATGTGCAATGGATGTTGCATTTAAGGACCTTTAGGTAAATGTATTATCAATTACATGGATGATCTAACTATATTTTCTAAGAATAGGGAAGACCATGTTGTAGATTTATCAAAAGTCCTTGGAAAATGTATAAGCTATGGCATATCTATTGAACATCTAGAATACTTAGAGGGGGGCTGAATCAATATTCCACAAATTGATATTAAAATCCACTTAACCATTATAAATTTTTTGATTGAATTAACAAGAGAGAACATAGAAATAAGTCAATGCAATCACACACATGAACACCGGGATTTTTACGTGGAAAACCCAAAATGAGAAAAACCATGGTGAGGGTTAACTCACAATATATTATATTTGGATACAAAATATTACGAGGCTCAATGCTAGGACTCACTATCCTTAAAAGGCTCACAGCCAAGATACAATGATAGTGGCCCATTGCCAAAAGAAAGAACTGATGGAATACACATTCAATGTGCAGGGTTCAATTCCATTGAAGCTCAGAATATAAAGTACTACATCACTCAACAAATTTGTACTACTAATAAGGCATTTAGTCTCTGATATTTTCCTTTGTTCACTTGCTCACACACACACTCACACTTTTCCTTATTGCTCTCATATGTATATATTTCATTCCTCAAAGCATCTTATATATATACAAGCATATCTTGTTCATCAATTAGGTTGGCATAATTGGATGAACACAAAATAACCAAAACCTTTCTTCGTCGACACCATATAGGATTTGAACAATTTATCCATGTAGTGCAATATGCCAAGTCGGCTATTAGTCTTAATAATATAATGCATTTGCTGAGTCAACGAAGACTAGAACACAATTCTCCAAACCAACAAATAATCCTCAAAGCAAACACCTTTTGGATCTGAGAACACATTAATTTCCCATCATACTACTAGTAAAGAGACTATCAACCAAAATCGCAATACAAAAATGTTCACCTTAGTAGAATACAAAGTCTCCCACACAGTATACCTCACACAGAACAATAGTAGGATACAAAGTTAAAATATGTCAGAGATAAATTTCTGTTCATAGCAAAATACGTCTCAAGATCCAAGAAATAATAGTTTGAATGAGTTAATAAAACATGGTTAAGAGATTAGAGTCATATAAGATCTTGTGATAAGTTTTGGACTCAAATACCAACATACTGATCCATCAGAAAGGAGTATTACTGACATAGAACAACTTTTGGTAACCCAAGGAAAATTCCCATATAGTTATCACCATGTAGTTATTACCATGTTGATATCAATTACAACATAGAAACAACCAACACAACCATCCATACTTCATGCTCATGTTGCAAGGCTTCCAACAGTATCCCTCAATCGAAGAAATGTGTGTTTGAGGTCTCGGAAGGGAAACTCTTGGGTCACATAATATAAAAAAGATAGATTTCAATTGATATAGATAGAGTGGAGTCCATTCTAAAATTAACCATGCTTGATAGAAAAAAGGAGATGAGATCTTTCTTCGAAAAGATAAATTTTGTAAGAAAGTTCATAACCGGGTTTGTGGAGATCGGAAAACCCCTCAATGAGATGATGAAGAATGATGCGAAGATTGAATGGAGTAACAAGGCTAAGGCTACCTTCTTGCAAATCAAATAGTCCATTTTAGAGGCACCCATTCTAACCAGTCCTGATTATTTGATGCCTATTTACATTTATTCCTCTACATCTGATCATTCGTGTGCTGCTATTTTGATGCAATGGAAAGGTGTAGGGGACAAAAGGCCGATAGATTTTATGAGTTCTCCATTAAATAATGCTGAGATCAGATATCCACCCTTGGAAAAGTAGGCCTTTACATTGGTACGAGGAGTTAAAAGGTTCTAGTATTACATTCTTTGCAGTCAGATCACTGCCATTGTTCTTCACCCTACAATGAAGTCCCTTCTAATGCAGAGTGAGTTGGGAGAAAGAAGAGGAAAATGGATAGCAATTCTACAAGAGCTCGACCTTGAAATTCACTCGATGAAGTGGGTCCGAGTACAAGTCTTTTCTAAGGCTATGGTTGATGTTGACACCAAGATTAATTTCCAACAATATATCGTACAATCATTCACAGGTGATCCTTGGTAGGCAGATATGATTTTCTTGCTTTTGAATAACAAATATCTTGATGGAATGGGTACCACTCAAAGAAGAGAATTGAGATTAAAGAGTTCCCATTATATTCTCAAAGGAGGAGCCTTGTACAGGAGGAACTTTGAAGCTGTTTATTTACGCTGCCTAGATCAACAACATGAAAAATAGGCTATCATTGAGTTTCATGGAAGGCATGGTATTGGACATGGTTCAACTGACACCATGGCACATCAAATTTTGAGATAGGGTTGTTATTGGTCCCGTGTGTTCTGTGATGCACATCAACATGTTATGACATGTCATACATGTCAAACGTTGACATCTAGAGAACACAATCCAATGATGCTCCTACAACCAATATACGAGGTAAGACCATTCGCCCACTGGGCATTAGATTTTGTTGAGGTAATTAATCCAAATTCATCTATATGTCACAGGTTTATTTTGATGGCAATGGATTATTGCACATGCTAGACTAAAGCTCAACCTTGCAAGAACAACACCATTGATGTCATTATCAAGCTCCTTAACAAGTATGTCATTACCAAGTTTGGAGTATCATTTGCTCTGGTATGTGATAACGGCCCTGCATTTTCTTCTACACAATTTATTCAGTGGGTGTATGAATATAAAATTGTTTTGAAGTACTCTTCTAATTACTATCCATAGGGGAATGGAGTAGCATAGTCTACTAATAAATTTTTTTTAGAGGTAATTAAGAAGTTGCTAGAAAGTAATCCTAGGGACTGCCACACATAGCTGATATTTGCCTTATGGGAAAATAGAACTAGAATTAAAGCTGCCTTAGGAAACTCACTATTTAATTTAGTTTATGGCCAAGATATTGTCTTTCCTATTCATCTACAGATACCCATTATTTGGTTTATGCAAGATTTTTACTCTAATGATGATAGGATAGAGGTATGACTAACTAGTTTACTTAATCTAGAAGAATAGAGAGATTATGCTCTCCAACAGTTTTCCATGCATCAAGCTGTTTTCAAACGCTAGTTTAACAAAAGAGACAAAATTAAAGCCTTCAGCATATCAAACCTTGTGTTGATATGGGGAAAATATAGAGAGAGGAAGGGTGATCATCAAAAAGTTGACCGAATTTGGTTGGGTCCATATCAGATCACTAAAATCCTTGGTGAGAATGCCTTTTGATTAAGCACTTTAATAGGAGAACCTGTTCCATTTCCTGTCAATGGATAATTTCTCATACATTATTTTGGTGCATGAAGGTCTGATCGTCTGTCTGATTGTATTTATGTAATTAGTTGTTTTCTCATTTCTGGTTTGTTTGCGTTTCCTTTGTTTTCTAGTTTTGTTGTTGTTTATTTGTTTTCTTTTTGTCTTTTCTTTTGTTTTTGGGGACCTTCATTTTCTCCATTTCAAAGTGAAGGGGTAGTTATTCCAAGTATACTTAGGGTGCTATGACAAATAAATTGATTTATGTATTTTTAGGTATCTCTATCAAGCTCTTTCATTTCAATACTTATGTTTTATGTCCATTTTAATAACAATTTGAAAGGTTAGGAACAAAAAAGTACATTGTAAGTGACCTCATAAACCATAGCTGAATCGGCCACATAATAGATAGAAACATTTGTTTTCATAAGGGCATGTTTGTCTTAGTGTGACTATATTCATGATTCAAGTGAAAAAATTGAGTGCTAAACACTGACATGAGGTCCATCGTAGTTCTCAACTCAAATTTCAGGTTACTACATCTGAGTATTGAGGAAAGATAAGAAAATAATTTCTCCAAGTAAATCCTAGGAAAAAGAAAAGAAAAGAGAAGCATAAATGATGGAAAACTCAATATGATAAGGGTAATTCAATTATCTCTACCGGGGCTATGGATGCCTGGTTGGCAGTAGAGCAATGCTTTGTGAGAACTAGAGGTATCTCCGTTGGGACTATAGATGCATGGCTGGTAGTAGAGAAATGCCCAATATATCATTACATGACAATTAAAATGGCTCAACTCGGGTAGCTTGAATCTTAATATAGTTGTTCAAGGATGGGTAGGGTTTTTAGTGAAACAAATGCACAGTACATGCACACACTCAGATTCAAAGTTGTTATTTCTGATTTACGTTTGAGATTCCAGCTCAACCTTGTTTGTTGTAACTGATCATGCTTGAGTTAAAACGTTCATAAACTAGAGGTTTTGGGGGACTAAATTCTTCAGTCTCTTGAAAATGGGTAAACCATTTTCCCAATCAAGTTGTCAATTGTTATGCCTTTCATAACCACCCCATTTTTGTTTTTGGTCAAAATGGGTCCTGATTTGTTTCTTTTGTCCTTGGTGTTTTTGTTTGGGTCATAGGATTTGTTTCTTTTACTCCTAAGTTTTGGTTTCCTTTTTTTTTCGGGTTTAGGTTTCGGGATGACACTCACACTTGTTACTTTTGGAAGGTTCAAGTTCCTATTCATGTCCCGATCTTGACCCCACACTTTTCCTTGTGTTTTTCTTTGTGTGTCAGATTTAGATTTCATATTAGAACCATCACCTTACACCCTTAAGGTGTAAGTTCCTATTTTTGTTCTAATCTCGACTTCTGCTTTTTCTCCCTTGTGCATTTGTTGTTTGTGTTAGAATTGGACATCGAACTGGAATCGAAACTAAGAACTTTTTGAAGTTCTTGTTCCTTTTTCCATCCCGATCGTGACTTTCGATTCTCTTTGTGTTTTCATAATCGAACTTCAGACCGAAACTTGCATTAAGAACTTTTCCAAACTTCTTGTTTCATGCCGACCTGATCCGATTCTTGCTTTTCCTTCGTTTGTTTGTCGGGGTTCAAACTTCAGACCTTCACTTTAAATTTGCAAACATTGAAATTTAGGTGCCATACCATGTCCAATCCTACCCCCACTTACCTTCCTTCTTGAAACTATGCATTAATGAATTCTTCCTCGATCTCGAGGCCTGACCAACCTGCATTTAATGTCTAACCATTTGCATGCGTGAATGAGTTTTTATATGACCACTCCTCGGTTTCCATCCATTCTAGCTTATACATTTTGATGAAGAAAACCAGGGCAACACCAAGAGTCAGGGTTTGAGGAAGCAATTTGATTTCTCACCGTGTTGTTAGAATTCTTGGTTGCATTTGGAGGTAGGGGTTTTTTCCTTGCATTTCTCCTCATTCTTGGTTTTCCTGTGTTTTCTTTGCTCATTGTTTCACATTTCTTTTGCATTTCTTGTTTCCTTTTTCTTTTTCTTTTTTTTGTTGTTGTCCTTGTTTCATTTTAGGTTTTGTGCACTTGGGTTTTCCCTCACATTTTTGTTTTGTTTTATGTTCACGAGTGTTTTTTCCATCCTTTTGTGCCCTAGTTTTCTAGGGTTTTATCGTATTGATTGGTCAAGCACACATTTGAATTATTGAATTTCAAATTTCAACCATTTTAAATCAAAAATCTTGAGTCCCAACCACAATCCGATCCCGAAGGTAGAAATAATGATATTGCTACATCTATTTTTCCTATGCTTATTGTTGACTGTATTTTTCTTGATTCTTGCATGTATTTCATAATTGGGAATCAAAACTGCACTTAGGTTTTTACCACTTTCTGAGTCTACTTCTTTCACTTACCCTGATTCTAACTTCCGATGTTTTATCGAGATTGGGTATTGGATCACCACGTTGGAATGTTAAAGGGTTTTTGACAAAGTAGCACTCCATGTTCCAATTTTGATCCCCGCATTACAATCAGGATCAGAAATCGGATCGACACCAAACCTTTGACATATCGTTAAGTACCATGATCTAGTGTCACCTCGATTTTGACTTCTAACATAATGTTGAGATCAGAACTCAAAGCTAACCTATTACCTCTATACATACTTAAGGTCTAGTCTATAACGAAGTCCTGAACCTGGTTCCTGATATCTTATCAGGATCAGAGCTTAGGAAGTTACTTACACTTTTTCATCAATATGAGTTTGGTTCCAAATCTCAACTCGATCCCGATTTCTGATTCATGATCGAGATTGAAACGTGGAGAGAAACCTTCTTTGACTGCATTTGCTAAGTGTCACTACTTGGTGAAGGCCCAATCTTGATTCCCAAACACATTATGAGATTGGACCGCAAAATGACACTAAGCTTGTTCATCACTATTGGTATAGGTGCCAAGTCAAGCCCTGATCCCGACTTCTGATAGAGTTCAGTTTTATGCTTAAAATGGTTAGGTTCTAGGTTCTGTCTTGAACCTAAAACCCAAAGATCCTTAATTAACTTGTTGAATGGGAGTTTATCTTGAATAAATGGTGATATAATATGAATACTTGTGTTAAATTTCTCTTCACATATCTTTTCTTTTATGATAATTGTCAGTAGTGTAGGATAATTAACAAATGTATGACTCAGAGGAGGTAGTGCCTATTGAAGGAACATCAAAGGGAACAAAGGCCAGGAGGTTAAAGCTAGAACAAGTCCCAATTACAATGAAGTATAAGTTCCAAGGGACCCTTGTACCATTTAAGTTCGATTATGAGGTTATGAATATCATTAATACACTTATGGGGTACATTGATTTAGACCAGTTTCACGAGGATACCTTTTCAAGGATGCTACCCTAAGGGAAAAGAGGATTGCAGAGTCTGGGTTAGCTCATTTAGTTAGTTTTTCTATTGCTATGCAGTGTCTTGAGTTCATCTTAACTATTGCACAAACATACAATCCTACGCAAAGGAAATGCATTGATTCACAAGGTAATGTAATAATTAATTTAACCCTAGTAATGATTAGAAACATTTTTTATCATCCTCCCTATCCCAACCTCAAGATTATGACTAAAGTTGATGCACTTAAACTATGGGAAAAGGATGTAGAAGGGAAACAAAGACTTATTAACAAAAGGCATCTTAAGATAGAAAAGAAATCACTGAAGAAGATACCATTGAATCCTAAAAGGTCTGACTTATCTGAAGACATTGGGGACATGATTACATTGTTGGAAAGAGTGTTTAGAAAGGAGAACTCTCATATCTTTGAGCACTAGATTTTTCCATTCATCCAATTGATTCTAGAGGGAAAGCAATTTTTAGATTGGGGGCAGATTATTTCAGATAACATTCATGGCCAACTACTGAAAGTAACAGAAACCAAGACATTCTATATGTATTCATATGTCATATACTATGCTGCAAGGATGGTACAGTTTCCAAAATTGAATGCTGAAGAGTGAATGGATGATGGTCCAGATCATAAGAAGGTTTGGGAATATTATGACCAACTGGAGCTTATGAAAGCAGAGAAACATTTCAAAGGAGTCAATGATGCATTTTTATATGCTATTATTAATCAACTCATAGGTGATATTGGTTTTCCGTTATCACGAGATGCCATGTAATTCATCCAAGAGTGGGGATATTGGTTTATCCAATACGCAAAGGCCACTTATTTTAGATTATTTGGTTATGATGGTCACCCTTTCAAATTTCCAAGGTTTGTGGTGACAGATGGGTTTCAATGGAGTTCGCTCGTTAGGCTGTGGACATGAATGTTAAGTTTTCTACACAACATAAGACTTGTCGTCATTATTTCCCAATGAAATTGGGGTTTTATTCTTTGTTCTCCATCCATAGTAGCCAAAAAAACAACAAAAGAATTTCAATCCCTAAATTTCCAGCAACATACATCTAGGAAATATTTTGATCCAAAGAGGAATGTATGGTTTGTATGCTTCACAGCTTCCCCATCATCAACCACTTCTGAAAGAATTTTGGGCCAACTTGCAAGATAAGTTTGAGGTGAGGAAAAGGGGGTATGAGAGATTGGAAATTCCTTAGATGAGGGATTTTGAGGTTAGAATAGATATACTAGAAGGAACTATTGATGACGAGATCACTCTTGATCCTTGATATGAATTGGATAAAGTGGATACGAAGGATTTAGAGCTCGTTAATTGGATGGAGAAAGAGGAAACAAATATTCATAAAATATCATGGGTAGTGGTGGAAAGAAGTGTGAAATGGATTGACCTCTATTTGAAGCAGCCAAGGGTTAAGGAATCAAAGAAAAGAGTTTCTAATAGTGAACCTACTTCCTCTACTAAGGAAAAACAATTCAAGGGATTGAAGAAAGGTGTTGTAGCAACAGAGGTAGCCGCATAAGAGCATGCCCTAACAAAATAAGAAGTTTCATTGAAACAAATTGATGAAGCTTTGCAAAAATCTAAAGTCACTTATGAGGTGGCTGTTGGTGGGTTTATTTCAGGACTGTGTGCCACACCTTTAGTTGTTGTACATCCTAGGGAAGGAGTTACTGAAGAAGGACCTTATTTTGTCCCTCCACAAACCAAGGATACTACTCCTACTATTCCATCAACTTCAGGAACAATAGTTGTTGAAGAGGAGATGCCTCCTATAATCAATGTAATATATTCACCTCCTTAGACTCTAAGAGAACTCTATCTCAGGAAGGAGAAAGACCAAAATGAGAAGAATACTTGGATAAGGTTGAGGAAGAACCTAGAGAAGAAGAAACTATATTTGAGCCTAGAAGCCTATGGGGTGGAGATAAAACAAATGATGTTTTGACTGAAGAAGAACAAAAGGAAATAATGGAAAGTGCACAAATATTAGCTACTGAATAGTTAGCTCAAGAAGAAGAGGAACAAAAAAAGAAAGTTGAAGAGCTAGCCTAAGAAAGAGAAGTTGTTGAGGCACAAAAGAAAGAAAAAGAAGAGGCTCTTGAATGTGAATTGGAACAACAGAGGAAGGTTGAGCTAGATGAGGCAGCATAGGAAGAACTCCATGCACAAGAGTGAGAACAACAAAGGTTCAAAGATAAAGAGGAGGTTGCACGTAAGGAAGAAGAGATGAGAAAGATATGAGAAATTAGAGCTTATAATGAAATATTTGAGCATGAAAAGTTGCAGAAAGAACAAGAAGAGCAACAAAATGATACTTTCGAGAAGACTATTGAGGTTATTTCTTCTACACTTTCATCATTAACACCTCCTAGTGTTCAACAGGTAACTACTCATCCAACTACTCCCACTTGGCTTAAGTTGAATTTAGAGAAGTGACAATAGGTTCAAGCTTAGTCGGTAACATGGGATGAAATGGTAGAGGAAATAGAAAAGGTGAAACCGAAGAAGAGGTATCATGCTATTAATTCTACAATGTTGACTGGTGATGGAGATTTGATAGTAGATATTGCTACACCAATTATTGACAAAGATGATAGGGAATTGTTGGCTAAATATTATCAAATAAGAACAGTCAATTTGGGAAAATAGACAAGAAATCAATAGATAAATCTGATTGATATTGTTGCTACCACCACCAAGTCACGGTTGATCAAAGATATGCAAGCTAAATATTAGCTTAAGGCTCAAGTTGGAAGGATGAAATATTTTTTGAAGGAGTTGATTACATCCACTCCTGAGCAGCCCACACCATCATAGATCCTTGTTTTGACAAGCCGCAAGGAGGTGGATGGGTTGAATGAGATAAAAAAGAAGGCCACCTAGTTTGACAATTGGTTCAATCTTTTTAGGTTTGACATAGATAAACATCTAGGAGAAGGTTTTAAAAACTATCATGTAGGCCTTAATTTGGTTGAAACAATATAAGAATTTATATGAAAATGGTGGGATGAGGAAGAAAAGCTCAGGCAATACTTGGGAAAGTTGAAGGTGATAGCTAAAAGTTCCAACGAAGAATTGATTCAATCACAGATTTTGGGTGATGAGGGTCCTGAGTATATTTCAAAGGCTATTAATGTGCCAGTTTTCAAGTCCCAAAATCTCATTAAACAAAGAATAGCTATGCTCAAAGGAATTCATGAGATATGGGAACATGCAGGCATATTTCAGGATATTGTTGCAAAAATCATGGATAAAAATTTACCTCTAGATCAAAGACTCGAATCATTGGGAGAAATAAAAGATGCTTGGGAGGTGCGACTTGATAAAATTATAAAAGGAGACATTGCTGAGTCAACTCTCATGAATATGCTACTGGACATCAGGTGTGACATGCGATGGGCAATCATAGACATCAACCAGTAAAGGGAAATTGTTGTTGCAGTGGAAAATAAGTTTTTGGATTCAAATTTTAAACCCTAGTGGGTCAATAGACATGATGATGATGTACTGAAGCATATTTTTTGGAATTATGATGAGTATCATGAGATTCCTCATGAAGATGACAAGTAGAGGAAAGTATTCTATTTTTTTTGAAAAGGGATTGAAGTCAAATGTGTTAACCAGTTTCAAGCCCTTTGGACAACAACACTTACATTTCTTTTTTGAGATAGAAAAATAGCTCCAGATCCATTTTGATGAGCCAGAGGTTGGGTGTGATGATCAGCAATGAATGAAGCTCAAACTCTCAGTAAGATTTTGGACTGAATAGACACCAGGTGTACTTTTCAGCTCCTGCAGTTCCAACAAAGACAACACTCAAACTTAACTAGGTGTTCTTATAATTGTGGATTTGGGCTCCAGATTGTGGATCTATATTTTTGATAGGAGAGATTGATGATAATTTTGTCCATAACTTAGAATTCTCACCTCATTGTAAAGGTTGGCTAATTGAAGTTAGATTGGCTACTTATAGAGACTAGATATAGTTTTTTAGTTTTACAGCCTTATGCAAGATACTTGGATATTTTAATAATTTTAATGCAAGTAGTTTTATTTCATAAGTTGTTAAGTTTAATGATGATGTTGATAAACAATGGTTATTCATATGCCAGTGCATCTTGTTGTGCATAAATGTTTCTTATTTGATGAAAATCAATAGAAGACTTTGAATTTAAACCATTTTATTGAATTATTTGTGGATGATGTTTGTTGATGTTTGTTGATTTGTTAATTCTGGTAATGAGCTTGTGGTATTTCGTTATTGAAAAGTATTAAAAAAAAATGATGATGAATGGTTGTATGACTTAAATCTGCACTGTGAATGGTTGTTGGGGTGATTGATGATTTGAATGGATTCTTTGAGTTTCCTCTTGTGGAAATTATCTTCAACGAACAAGATTTGAGTGTTTTCTAAACAAATATGGTGTTTGGTTGAAGAGGAGTGTTCGGCTAGGGCTGATTTTGAGACACACTCATGATTGATGTCAGCACCATGCTCTATGATTCTTGTGTTGAATGCACGACCCGTTTCACCAATGTACAAAGTGCCACAAGAGAAAACAACTTTGTAGACTCCTGAGTTTTGATATATGTTTTTAGGGTCTTTGAGAGGCGGGATGTAGTTTCTAAGTGTTGAAAGGGGCTTGAAAGCACAATGCAGGCCTTTTTTAAGAAGGAATTTTGAGATTTTATCTGAGATTCCTTCCACAAAGGGCACAGTATCTCGACAATTGTAAAAAGTTCTAAAAAAAAAGACAAAAAAAATTGCAAAATGTCCTAAAAAAAAAAAATCGACAAAAACATCATAAAACGTCTTGAAGAAAGACCAAAAACATTGTAAAATGTCTTTAAAAAAAGACCTAAAAATTGAAAAACATCGTGAAGAAACTACAACAAACATCAAACTGTCTCAACAATACAAAACGAAGTCTTTTCCTATTGAAAGTATGTCATGACAATCCATTAGTCTTTGTCATTTGTCTAAACTACGTTGTCTCTGTGCATTTGCTACACAGGCAAGACTCATTTTCGAGTCCCCGAGACATTAGGTCAGTCCTTTTAGGTTTGTCAAAATAAAATCATGATGCAGTCTTTGGTCATCAAGAAAAATTCATTGGTCATGTCAAACTACGAGGTCTCTGAGTGTATGATGTAGGCAAGGCCATCTGTCGATGAGCCCCCGAGGCCACACTAGATCAATCCATTAGGGTTCATGACATTACACTGGCACACACGTCAAAAATTCTTCAGGTCAAACAGGTCATCTCAAAATTAACAAATTACTACAACCAAATTATGGCAACCATTTATTCAACGTGACAATTACACCAGCATGACAACATCAACATGTGGTCAACACAAGTCAAACTCAATCAAACTTCGGTCAAAATCAGTCAAAACAGGTCAAATACTCATAACTAGTCAAACTGTCAACTCTTGGTTATCTTTTAGATGTGTCCTTTTGAAGAATAGCCTCTATCATTTATGCTTTAGGATGCGTCCTTCCTAGGCATCGTCACCATCATCCGACATTTTTGAGGGATTCTCTTGACATTTAAGGATCACTCCTCTCGACATCGGTATCTTTCAGATGTGTCCTTCTGAAGAATAGCATCTCTCATTTATGCCTTAGGATGTGTCCTTCCTAGGCATCGTCATTGTCATCCAATTATTTTGAGGGATCCTTTTGACATTTAAGGATCACTCCTCTCGACATCAATATCTTTTAGATGTGTCCTTCTAAAGAATAGCCTTTGTCATTTATGCCTCACGATGTGTCCTTCCTAGGCATCGTCACTGTCATCCGACATTTTTGAGGGATCCTCTTGAAATTTAAGGATCACTCCTCTCGACATCGGTAACTTTCAGATGTGTCCTTCTAAAGAAAAAACTCTGTTATTTATGCCTTAGGATGTGTCCTTCCTAGGTATCATCACTGTCACTGGCATTTTGAGGGATCCCTTTTGACATTTAGGGATCAATCCTCTCGACATCAACATTATTCAGGATGTGTCCTTCCTGAATTTGGAAATCTTCAACATTCATCATCTTGGCATCATCAAAACCTTGACACCCTGGCATCTCAACATCATCAAACCTGACATCCAGACACACTTGGCAAACACTTGGCACTTGTCTGTTGATTTTTCATCATGTTACTAGTTTTTTAGCGAGATATCGACAACAAGATTTAGAGAAGTAGCGACGTATCATGACGTTCGTCTTGCATTTTGACACTCATGTTACTAGTTTCTCAGCGATGTCCTGACTACGAGATTTAGAAAAACAACGACGTGTCATGATAATGGATTTATTTTTTCCTTTTGGCAATCATGTTGCTAGTTTCTCGAGGATGTCCTGGAAATAGGATTTAGAGAAGCAACAATGTTTCATGACTTGTCCTTCTTGTCTTTTTTTGCTTATGGCTGGTTATGACAAAAAGACTGGGGCAACTACGCCCTTAGTATGAGTTGTGATCATCCTTGTCTATGACTGCTTGTCTTATGTGATGGTATGCCCTTGCACACCTTGATCTATGACATATCATGGTGTTTGTTGGCCATTACAATAATTTTCCCAATGATGATTAAGAGCAATAAATATTAAAGTCCTATGGTAATGTTTTGAAGGATTTGGTCTAGGAACTAACATGCATCTCCTTCTTTCTTGTCATCTTCTCTCACCCATCTCATATAGGCATTGCATCCATATCATCATCCATATCTTTTGCACTAACATTTCTTTGTCTCTTCATATTCTAGTCTTCTCGTCCATTTCGAGAGCCCACTCGTGTTCTCTAAACCCATCTGTCCTCTCGAGGGGGCATACCGTAACCCTCATCATTTTTCCTCATCGTATTTTGCACTGGGGCATATTTTTGACTTATTTTCTTTGTCACAATGCGACATGCTACATTATGACAAAGAGGGGAAAAATGTAGACACTTAAAATTGACCTAGGCTTGCAAGCTCTATTTTACCACTTTTGTCCTAGCATAATTATGACATTTTAATTATGTCCTTGGTCCACATTCGACTATTAATTAAATAATTTATAATTGTTTAATTAATTCATGTCTCTTGTATTCTTCATGATTATCAAATAAATAAATTATATTTATTTATTCAATACGTCACTAAGGGTCTATTGTCCTCTTACAATTAAATAAATTTCTTAATTTATTTAATTACCTTTATTCATTATGTCTTCTTGAGTATTAAAAAAAGAATTTTATTTATTTATTTAATATGTCACTCACTCTCATAATTAAATAGATTTATTAATTTATTTAATTATTAGTCATATTCTCTAAATTAAACAATTATGTTTAATTATTTAATTGCCTCATTTAACATTTCCCTCATTTTAAATAAAATTAATTATTTAAATGGCCTCACATTATTAACTGCCACTTCTTTTAGTAAATAATCCAAAATCAATTATTTTCTATCATCCAAATCCACATTTTTGAATTAATTTTAATTCAAAAATGCAATCTTTTTCCATAAATCAAGTAATTGAGCAAATTCTTGATTTTCCAAATCTTCTTTTTTTTGTCTAGTCCTTATCTCCTTGATTTTTCAAATCTTATAAATCAAGCAATCTTTATCTTCTTGATTTTTGAAAATCTTTATCTTTTTGACTAATTGTCACATTTATTCTCGACCGCCAATTCGATTTTCTCAAATGGCATCTTGACCACTCATTTAATAATTTTTCCCTAACCCTAATTAGGGATTGTCACATGAAATCTCGTCCACTGATTTTAGGCTTCCGTCAGCTTTCAATCTCATTTGTCTGTCCAAAATTTCATTTTCTATAAAATGCCAATGTGGTCACAGTTTGGAACCACTTCATTAATATAGACATTCATGCTTAGAATTTACTTTGCATTTAGCTTATTTAATTTGATTATTTTGTCATAGGCATAGTCATTATTTGTCATTCAAATCCTTCAAAACTTGCATAGGACATAGTCATAGACATTTGCTCACATACACAAATATGAGGGCAACAATCATATGCTGCAAGCTAGAAGGTGCTATGGAGGTGAATCATGGAAGCTTCGAGGAATAACTGGTATAATATTTCTTGTATTTTCTTTCATTGCACTTCATAGCTCTTTGGGTTTAATATTTATGCTCTAATCTATTAACCACACCTAAAAAATAACCCATTGATACAGTTACCTTTCAAATGCTCTAATTGTGGAAATATTTATCATTATGCCTCAAAATGTTCCATCAAAGCTATAAGAGATGAACCTAAGAAGAATAAAGGTAAATGAATTAGGAGAAGTTATTATGTTAAGGAAGATTCCAATATATCTAATGATGAATTTGATTACCTTGATGATAAAGATGATGAATGCATGTTCATGGTTCTAAATGTTGGAACTAATTTTGTTAACTCTAAGAGATGTATGAAGGAAAGTGATTTGGAAGCAGGTTATAACATTGGAGGAGCAATGGTGATGAATTTTCATGCTCGAGAAGAGAATAACAATTAGATCATTGATAGTGGATGCTCAAATCGTATGATAGGTGATAAGAGTAAGTTTGTTAAGCTTGATAAGTTTGAAGGTGGTTTAGTAAATTTTGGTGATGATACATCTTCTAAGATATGTGGAAAAGGTTCAATCGGTTTTGATGGAAAGAATAATATAGACGTTCTTTATGTTAAGGGTCTATAGGATAACCTTTTGGGTGTAGGAAAATGTGTAGAAAAGGATATAATCTTGCATTTTAGAACAGTGGTTGTGAGATCAGAAAATTCTCTAGAACTATGGTTGCAGTAGGAAGAAGGACAATTTTTTTTTTTTATCAATTGAAGGGTGCAAATGGTCAATTCTTTGACTTAGATTAATGAAATTTGGCTATGGCATAGAAGGATGTGTCACATCAATTTTGATAGACTAGTAAGGATTAGTTCAAATCAAGTTGTGAGAGATTTGCTAAAGATTACAAAGCCTATCAATGTTGTCTACAAGGAATGTCAAATTGGGAAGCAAGCTAGAGAGAGTTTCAAAGTTAAAGACCAATCTACTATTGGTCCTTTGGAGTTGGTGGATACAAATATTTGTGGTCCTACCAAAATTAGAATTTTTTAAGGTGAGGTATTTCATGCTATTAATTAATGATTACCCTAGAATGACTTGGGTTACTTTTCTCAAAGAAAAATTAGAATCTTTAGATAAGTTTAATGCATTCAAAGCTATGGTAGAGGATGAAATATATATGAATTTTTTTTTTTTGAGATCTGACAGAGGTGGAGAGTTCACCTCCAATGATTTTAACACTTTTTGTGAATATCATGGAATAAAGTTGCATTTTTCAACCCCTAGAACTCCTCAGTAGAATGAAGTGGAAAGGAAGAATATGAATTTTTAGGAAGCAGCAAGGACAATGATGAAGGAAGATAATCTATCAAATGACTATTGGAGAGAAGCAATTCATACTGCAGCCTACATTTTTACCAGAGCACAAGAAAGAACAAATAGTTCAAAGACTATGATTTGTGGTATGTAAGAACTCCCACCATGAAATATTTCAAAGTATTTGGAAGCAAATTCTATATCAAAATAGATGAATAAAAATTAGGAAAATTTGATGCAAGATTTGATGAAGGAATCTTCCTTGGATATTCTACAAGAAGCAAGGCTTATTGGTGCTACAACAAGAGGCTAAAAAATATTATTGAAAGTGTAAGTTTCAAAGTGAATGAAGACTTAAATAAAATTTTAGTGATGATAGATGGATATGATTTAGATTAGTCCTTTTGAAAAGAAGAAGAGAAAGATGAAGGTAAGGAAAAAGAAGTGCTAGTTGAAGAGGAAGAAGCTCCAAAAAAGATCCCTAAGACCCCTAAGTATGTGCATAAAATATTATTTAGAAGATCAGATCATTGTTGACAAAAGTAGAGGTGTGTTGAAAAGAAGAAAGGATTCTATGATAGAAGAACAAGTAAACCTATGTTTACTCTCCAAAGTTGAACCTAAAACAGTGATTGAGGCATATAAAGATGAATATTGGATCAAGGCTATGGAGGAAGAATTGATGTAGATTGAGAAGAATTGGACTTAGGAACTTGTCCCAAGACCATCAAACAAGAATGTAATTGGAACTAAGTGGGTATTCAAGAACAAGCTGAATGGGAATAGAGAAGTGGTAAGAAACAAGGGAAGACTTATGTTTAAAGGACTCGCAAGTAGGTGGAATAGATTTTTAGGAGACATTTACTTGGTGGCAAGAATGAAAGCTATTAGGATGTTTTGGCTTCTGCAACATATAAGGATTTCAAATTCTATCAGATGGATGTGAAGTTTGCATTCTTGAATGGTGAGTTGTAAGAAGATGTTTACATTGAACAATTAGAAGGATTTTAGTTATCAGATAATCCTAATGCAGATTGAAGAAGGCATTATATGGACTCAAGCAAGCTTCTAGAGCTTGGTATTTAAGATTGGATAGGTACTTATTACAGAAAGGATTCAATAAAGGTACCACAGATAGCAATATTTTTTTCAAAGTTGAAAAGATCAAATCTTGATTGTGGTTGTGTATGTTGATGACATAATATTTGGAGGTAATGAATCAATATGCAAGAGATTTGCAAAAGAGATGTAGGAAGAGTTTGAGATGTCTATGTTTGGGGAGTTGAATTTCTTCCTTGGACTTCAAATTGATTAGACAAAGAAAGGGATATTAATTTCATAATTTAAGTATGTCAAAGAGATGTTGAAGAAGTTTGGGATGGAAGAGTCTAAACCAATATGTACTCCTATGGTTACTAGTTACAAATTAAGCAAGAATGATGAATCTCCCAAGGTTGATTAGAGAAAGTACATATCAATAATTAGAGGAATACTCTATCTAACTGCTACTATACCGGATATAATGCATGGAATATGTCTTATGGCTAGATTTCAAGAAGATCCCAAAGAGTCACATGTGGTAGCAGTGAAGATACTATCTGGATATTTGAAAGGCAATCTAGAACATGGTTTGTGGTATCTAAAGGATACTAATTTTACTCTGAGTGCTTATACAAATATAGATTGGGTAGGTTGTGTGGATGATAGAAAGAGTATAAGTGGTGGTGCTTTATTTCTTGTAAGTAGGTTGGTGTCTTGGCTAAGCAATACATAGGATTTAGTGTCATTATCTACCACAAAGGTGGAATACATTAGTGAAGCATCATGGTGCACACAAGTTTTATGTATGAAAAATTTGAAGGATATCATAGTGGTACATGATGAACCTATTTCTATATTATGTGATAATACAAGTCCTATTAATATTTCAAAGAATCTAGTAATGTATTCAAGGAAAAAAAATATCTCAATCTGGTATCACTTTTTGAGAGAGAAGGTTGTAGAGAATGAGGTGAAGTTGGAGTAAGTGCCTACTAAGGATCAAGTTGTAGATATCTTCATGAAGGCTTTTCCTAAGGTTAATTTTAAGTATCTTCGAGAAAAGTTTGGGGTTACTGCCCCTCCTACTTTCAACTAGATGCATAAAGATATGTAGTAGTCCAGTGGATCTCAAGATTCATTTCATTTTTTGGATTGATGTTGGTAGCTACCTCTCAAGGGGAGTAGGTAGTAGCATTGTTGGTTTTTGCTATCAGAGGGAGTAAGTATTGTCATTATGTGGTATACAGGTGTTTTCCTTTGTCAGTTGTGTCAAAGGATATATGTTGTTATTTCTAGGTAGTGAAGTACATTATGTATTATGAAGATAATATGTGAATAAAATAGTGTAGTAAAAGAAAAGGTAGTTGTAGAACAATTGTTGTCCCTTATAGGCATTTCCTTTGAGGGAGAAAAATCATGAATGTTCGATGTCAAAGGGGGAAGTGTGTCACTCTTTCCAATTGATGTCAAAGGGGCAGAAAGAGTTAACTGAAAACCCTTATAAAGTAAGGAGGAGAGAATTCATGAGAAAGAGAAAGTGTTGGAAAGAGTTGATGCTTGTATAAGGGGGAACATTGTGCATTGTGGTGCAGTATATGATTTGGTGATCAAAATTGTTGTTGTTTTTGTTGTTGATGGTTTTTCCATGTGTTTCCATCAATGAAAAAGGGGGAGATTGTTGGAAGTTTGTGTTGTCATTGATTTCAATAGATCTTTGTTGTTGGATTGATATCAATAGGTATATGGGAAGATTGTTGGAAGTCTGTGGAGATGATTTGATTGGTTGCATTATGTTGTCATTAGTAGTATCATTGATCCAACCTCTAGTGTTTCTTTCATGAAAATTTGCTAGTGATGTTCAACCCCTTGTGTGGTTACATTACTAAGAAGGCATTCTAGATGTTGAGTTTATGTTTTTGGTGCTTGGATTCCAAGTGATTTTGAGAAAATTTGAATAAAAGAGGAAACATTGTGGTGAAAAATGTTTAGTATGAAAGGGTAGTGCTCAATGTTTTGCTCTATATTTATTCATGGTTGAAGATTTGTCTGTGTGGTTCAAATTTGTTGATTAGAGGTGTTCAAAAGTGTCATATCCAAAGTTTCAAGTTCTGGATCATTGTGCAAAGAAAGTTGTGTTCACCAATGTGTGAACTATGAAAGCAGTGTTGTCTAGGAGAAATGGTTTTGCTCCACATTTATCCATAGTTTTTTTTCTAGTCTTGCAAATATAAGAGTGTGCTTATATTTCTCATATCTATCTTTCTTATGATTTTTTTGTGTTTTGGTGCTCTACAAGGTTGGTTTTAGGTGTTGCTATGTGTGAAAGGTTAGTTGGTTATGCAAAATGAATATGTTCTTCTAGTGTATGTTGTTGCAAAGGAGTTTTTGGATTTTGGGGTGTTGATGGAATATTCTAGATGGTGTTTAAGTGTTATGTGTGGCTACAAGTTCTCTTTGGATCAAAGGAATTGTGTACTTAATTGTTTAATGGTGTTAACATAGGTTCAATTGACCTTGTTTGTTTACACTAATTGTGGATATGCTTCGATGTTTTTGGAAGTTTGGCATGGCATGTATGTGTGTATTTGGGTCCAAGTTAAGGCATGTTGTGGTTTTCCTTCATTCCTTTCCACTGCCAGAATGTTTTGGTGCCAACCTAATTTGAATTTGCACGTTTGAGGTGCATAGTCGGCCTTGTGAATTATTTTCAAGGTTGAAGATGGTATATAGGAGTATTGAGTTGATGGAGGATGTATATATAGAGTGTGTTGATATGTGAAGTGCGAAAGTGTGAAATGCAGTGTGAGATTGAATTCCTAAGACTACTGGAAGTAGTGAGTAGAAGGTGTCTACATTCTATAGAGAGAGTGTGAATGTTCTAGTGAAAAAGTGGTGGAACTCTTCTATTTATATAAGATGGATTTCTCATTGTAACAATATTTTTTCTTCTTATTTATAATCTAGAAGTGAGCCTTTAGCAATGACCCTATTCTTCTTTTGGGTTGTGAGCCTTTTGATAGTGAGCCTATTATATTTGATGTTGCAATTAATTTATATTGTTAGCTAATCCTCATTGTGGTTTTTCCCTTCTTGGGTTTTCAATGTAAATTTGGTGTTCTCATGTGTTTGGATGTGTTTACATTGTTATTTTTCATGTTTAAATTTTTTATAAAGCATGATAAGGGTTTATTAATGGTTGTTAAGGATTTAAAGATAATGTAGATCTGAATGTTAATGATGGTTTTGATCTTTTAATGTACAACTAATTCACCCCCTCTTAGTTGTCTTATGCATTTAACACTTCTTCTATCATCCACACAGCCTTCCCAATGTGCATTAGTATACACACTTAAAGAGAAATCAATATCCTTTGGATACCATAGGCCATATTCTGGAGTTCCCTACAAATATTTGAATATCCTCTTTACTACTTCCACATGTGATTCTCTAGGATCTTCTTGAAATATGGCCACAAGATAAACTACATGCATGATATCCGGTCTAGTAACAGTTAGATATAATAGTCCACTAATCATTGATTTGTACTTGCTTTGAACAGTCTTATGAGATTCATCATTCTTGTTCAACTTGTAACTAGTAACCATAGGAGTACATACCAGTTTAGAGCCTTCCATTCCAAACTTCTTTAGCATTTCATTGACATACTTTGATTATGAAATGAATATTTCTTTTTTTTTTGACCAATTGGTAGCCCAAGCAAGAAATTTATCTCCCCAAACATAGACATCTCAAAATATTTCTACATCTCTTCTACAAATCTCTTGCACATACATTCATTTCCTCCAAATATTATGTTATCAACATACACTAACACAATTAATATTTTTTCTCATTCAACTTTGAGATATAGATTGCTATTTGTAGTACCTTTATTGAATCTTTGTTGCAACAAGTGTAAGGAAGCTAAGGTAGCAGAAAAACTTCCTACACTAATCTTGAGAGTAGAATAATGCAAAACTTTATAGATCTTTTTAGTTACAAAAATTTAAACAAAAGTAAACAAAAATAACATGCATACCACACTGTAGTGATTTACAAGGGGAAAACCCTTTTGGGAGAAAACACCACACTCCAAAAGTCATCCAATATATTATTTAGAAATCACAAAGATTACAATATCTTTGCAGAGCATGATTCTCATAGGAGTATCACCAACCAGATATCTAGAGACAACACAACCACTATAAAAATTTCATAATACATCATAATATACAATCGTAATACAATTCCCTCATAAAATAGGGTTTCCTTCTAGGGAAAGTTGAGCAAGACTTAATGATGAATAGTCTATATTTACAATAATAAAATATAAAGAAAATTTTCCTTTTGGGGGTGCTACCCATGAGCCTCCACCAGGGAATGCTACCCTTAGACCCCTAGTAGGGGGATGATCCTCTCATACCCCCTATCACTGACATATCAACAGTACTTTATGTAATTGCAAGGTTGAGATACAATTTTTCCAACAAGTACCTATCTAGTCTTGCATACCAGGTTCTAGGATCTTGCTTGAGACCATACAACGCCTTCTTCAATCTGTAAACCATATTAGGGTTGTTTGATAACCGAAAGCCTTCTAGTTGTTCAATGTATACCTCTTCTTCTAACTCACCATTCAAGAATGTAGAATTCATATCCATCTAATAAACCTTGAAATCCTAATGTTCTAAAAATACCAAAAGAATCCTAATGGTCTCCATTCTTTCCACCAGATCAAATATCTCCTAAAAATACATTCCTTCCACTTGTGAGTATCCCTTACACACAATTCTATCCTTATTTCTAAAAACTTCTCCATTCTCATTCAGCTTGTTCAAAAATACCCATTTAGTTCCTATTACATTCTTGTTTGCTAGTATTGAGACTAATTCCCAAGTTTGATTCTTCTCAATTTGCATCAATTCTTCTTCCATAGCAACTTTTCTTCTTGTCAACACACCTTTGCTCTTATCACTAATGGTAGATCTTTAGAATAATTCTTCTGCACATACTTAGAATTCTTAGGAATCCTTTTCAGAGCATCTTACTCTTGAACTTGCATCTCCTTTTCATTCTCTTCTTCTTTTTATTCTTCTATGCAAGATGACTCATCGGATTCATATCCTTCTATCAGTACTAATTTTTTATGTGGTTCTTCATCTACTTTGACACTTGCACTTTCAACTATCTTGTTTAGCCTCTTTTTGTAGCACCGGTAAGCCTTTCTTCTTGTAGAATATCCAAGGAAGATTCCTTCATCTGCCCTTGCATCAAACTTTCCCAAGTTTTCTTCATCTGTCCTGATATAACATTTTCTTCCAAACACTAAAATATTTGATAGTAGGAGTTCTTATATACCATAGTTCATGGGGAGTCTTTGAACTGTTTACTCTTGCTTTTACTTTGTTGAGTATTTATTACAATGGGAATAAATTCTCTCCAATAGACATCTCGTAGATTTACTTCCTTCATCATTGTCCTTGCTGCTTCCTAAAATGTCCTATTCTTTCTTTCCACTATTCCATTTTGTTGAGGAGTTCTAGGTGCTAACAGATGCCTCTTTATTCCATGATCTTCACCAAAATTGTTAAACTCATTGGAGGTGAACTCTCCACCTCTGTCAGACCTTAAGCATCAATTTTCTTGATAATTGATTGGATTTGTATCAAATTTTGGATTAACTTGGAGTTTATGATTATCTATCATGGATAGCCCTTGGAGAAAATACTAAAAGGTGTCATTATTGGATGAATTTTTTTATGGGAATGGTATGGATTCATGTTGCAAAGGCTCTAATGATGAAGGATTGGAAGGACAGATGGAGCCTTCTTGTGGGAAAGCTTCTTTAAGATGACCTATTATGGAGTCAAATGAGGATCACATGTTATGAATGGGGATGTTATTAATGCGATATCTTTTGGATGATCCATTACTATACATGGATGGATGATTTTGATGATGCTTGGGAAAAGTATCTTGATATATTCCTAATTTCTCATTATGCGAGCTATAGATATTGTTGATGTGATTATTTTTGGATGGGTTGTCAATATGATACAATGGTGATGTCACCTTGTTCAATAGAATCCTAATGATTTTTTCAATTTTATACACAAGGCTCTTATGTCCTTTGGCCCTATGATATTCAATATTCATTATCTTTGTACCACAAGGGTTTGAATTGAGGTTCATATTTTCTAACATTTGGTAATGTGACGAGATTAAACTAGAACAATTTTCATAAGATAAATTTGATAGGATCCTCTAGAGTATATTTTCATTATGGAATAGACTCTATAGTTCTACCTTGGTGGTCGACTAGGATAGATGCCACCTCGAATGTTTATTAGCATGTTTAATAATGATTGTGCATTTGATGGTGGTTGTAATTTTTTATCCCACAGTTGAGGTTTGTCATTAGATTGAGGGATATTTTCCTTTCTTTTCTTATAGATTCTTACAAGACCCTTGGAAATGAGAGATTTTTTAATGGTTATTCAATTTTTTATGATTTTATCAAATGTGTTAGCACATTGGACTTATAAGTGAAAGCTCATCTCCTAGTTTAGGTTTTGAATGAGGATGTGCACAAGTTGTTTCTTGAGAATAGGCCATGGGCATTTTTTTTCCATGTTCCACCATCACTGTAGAAAGGAAGTGAATGATTCTCCACTATTTTTTTTGGTGTTGCATAAGTCAATCATGGTGATTCCATGTCAATTTCATAGGAGAAATCACTGATATTTTTTCTGCTAGTTCATGAAAGGTCTTGATTACATGTGGTAAAAGAGAGAACCAATATATTTTGTGTCCTCCAAAACTCTAAGGAACTATGTGCATTAAGTATATGCCATTGTAAGAAACCTCTATAAAAGATATGTATAATTTTCGTATATGATCTCATGAATCCTCCCTTCCCTTATACTTGTCAAATTTTGGAATTTCAAAATTGTAAGGGAAAGGTATCATAGGTAGTGATCGATGGAATGGATAAGGGCATATATCCTCAAGTGTATAATCAAGGTCTTTGTATGTCTCAATTCCATATTAGTTATCTTCTTATGCAATCTTTGCATTTGTGATGTAAATTCATTGTGTGTGATGATGGACATATCGATTTAAGGTTGAATGGTGAAATGTGAAGGGATCGATGATAGATGTATGGAATTTTGAATGTATTGAATGGATGATTATAATATTGGGGATATATAATTGTTTTTGTGTGATGTTCTAATTTGAAGGGATGCATGATTTATTTTGTGGAATATTAGATGAGAGGATATATGATTGATTTTGTGGGATCTATATAATTGATGTTTTGAAATATTAGATGATGGGATAGATGGTTTATTTTGTGGGATGTATGATTGATGTTGTGGACATCGAAAAAGTAAACCTTCTATGTTTTCTCATGTTTAGGCTCTCCTAGTGGACTTTGTCTTGATTTTTCCTAGATTTAATGTTGTAATGTGGTCAACACATTCACATTAGGTCTTGGACCCTTGTGAATCATTAAGAATTCTAGGATGTCTTGTAAAAGTGTTGTGAAGTGTTGTAACCCACTTTCACACTTTTCTAGGACCCTTTCATTATAATTCACTTAAATAACCTCTTTTTATCACTTACCAAGTCCTATTTCAAAGTGTTGTAAAGAGTTGTAACAAAATCTCACACTTTTCTAGGAATCTCATCACTAATTCAACCCTGTCTTATGTTTAAATGACCCCTTAATGCACTTTCCAACCCTACTTAAGTGTATTTTTGAGAATATTCCCATTAAACATTATTAAATACACTTTAATCCATGACACCTAGTAAAATTTCCTTGGTGGGACCAAGTCACCACCTGGGGTGACTTAGTCCCACTGGGCACAAAAATCAAAATTATTTTAATTTTTTGGTGAGATTTTATTCTCTTAACCTTAGGGTCAGCCTGTGATGTGTTATTTTTGGAAAATATTATAAAATAAATTATAAAGAATGAGTTTTTCTCTCATTTTCACCCCCAATTAGTTGAGTGCATTCATCCACACATTAGCTTACTTTCATTCATAATTATCAATAATTCTAAGCATTATCAAGCATCCATGGAGCATCTTCTTGTATATCTTCAGACTTCAACATCAAGGGTTTGGTGGGTTGTGGCATTGCATGTTGTTCATTCATAATTCTCTTTCCATTTCATTTCATTTTCTAGGGTTTGATTACCAAATTGGGGTTTGACCAAGGAAAAACCCTATTCTCTAACCCTTAACCCTTTTTCCCCTCTTTGCATGTGTGTTTTGCAAGTCTTGTATGTAGATTTGTCAAAGAGGAAAGTGTTAGAAAGGTGTTGTCAACTCATCAAATTCATTCAAGTCAACAAAGCCCCTAATTGAATCTTGGAGATCTCTTTCAACCCATTTTCTGCAGTTTCAGAACTAGACACTTGTCAGGAAGGGAAGTGCAGACAAAAAGCTACAAATTCCTGTCCTGAATTTCTTGATATTCCCAAATGGACTAGGTTTCCATAAGTGGTGAATTAGTCCCACTTCCAGGCCTAAAAAGTGATTTATGCATTTTCGGATACCCATTTGGCAGAAACTTGTTTCGGTAGAATCTCCCTGAAATAGGACTAAGTCGCCCAACTTGGCGTAAGTGTCCCAATTGGCTTAAATATAATTTTTTTTTGGATTATAGAGCCTCTTTTCATCACATTTTAGTTTCCAGGTGCACCTCTCCAGTCTTGTTTATTTCTTTTATTGTTTACTTGCATTCTTAGGTCATTTTGCATATAGCACTATGTTTTCAAACAACTTGCATTTATTAGGTTTTACATTAATAAATAATTTCTTTAATTAGTTCATTTCATTTAAACATTGAATTTAGACATACTTCATTCATCGTTGCATTTATTTTGAGTGTTTACATTGCCCATTTTGGCCCATCTTTCTCCATGTAGGTGAAAAACCCTAGAAGCGTAAGAAAGCCATTGGGTGCCAAAATCTTTGTAAACATTTTGGTGAACCTGAATTTTGAACATTTTACTTCTGATTTCAAGTGCATTAACATCCTAGGGATAGCTTGCATTGGCATTGCATTGCATTTTTTAATTTGCATCCTAGGATTTAAAAATTGCATTAGTGAAAAGCTCATATAGCTTACATTTTTCCATTGCATTTCATTAAAAAATTCCAAAAATTTTACATATTCATACTGTACCTACATCTAAAAACTTAAAAATCATAAAATTTCTGAAAAAAATTCTGAAAAAATCTAAAAAAAATACTATTGGGACTAATTCGCCACACTGGGCGACTTAGTCCTCCTACACATTTTGCACAATAATTTCTATCCTTTTTTGAGCATTTTCTGAATTTCTATTTTCTATTATTGCATTTTTGTTACAGTTTCCATAATTTTAGTTATTAGAATTTATTGCTTTAGTTTATATTGCATTTTCATTCACTTGCATTTAGAAACCTTTGTCTAAGTGTTTGGTGTCCTATTGCTAATACCTTAGTGAGAAGAAGTTCAAGACTCATGTTATCCCACAATAATACACTCGTTGTGGATCTTGGGTTGTCTAAAGATTTCACTCCTAGTATTGCAACTAGTACACTAGGCATGTATCCTACCTTTCACAACGCTTTTCCTTCCAATAACATGCAAGTTGACACACAAAATGATCACATTCCGCAAGACAAAGTCATTAACATTCATGGGGGATTAACACATCTCCAACATCAATTATGTCTAGCAAAAATTTCAACCACTGCGATTCTTGCTATAGAGAACATCCATCGCATGCTTGAATGTGACGAAGGCCTAAACATTATGAAACAAATCACTGAGATATACCAAAAACATGTTCCTTCCACCTCTAGTACATCTCAACTAGCAAACATTATGGATAGCCAAGGAGGACCTAACACTCCTTCAACAATAGTATCTATACCTACCTATACCACTCTCAAGTCACAACAACAATGCAACATATTAGCAATGTGATTCCTTCCTTGACTATTTCTACTAACATTCCTAATTCTTATGTGGCAACGCATGTTCTATCCTCTTCCACAATACTGTCTATAAGCATTCCCTTCACTTTCCCTACCACTACATATACTCCATCACCACTTTCCCTTCCACCTCATACCACTTACATTGACCCTCTCATAACACAACTTTTCCAAACCGTCTCCTCCATGCAAAAAAAAATATCCACCATAAGCCAAAACCAGAATGGACCACCCACCTATTATGTTCATTGCAACCCACTATCTTTGGAAATATTGTGAACAACGATGCCACAAGGAATAGAAATGCCTATATTTGAGAAATATGGAGGGAAGGGAGATCCTTCTAACCATGTTAATACTTACACCGCCTTATTAGTGACTGTCTCCTTGACGATAAACTGTTGGGAAAACCGTTTCCTAGGACTTTAAAAGACATTGCCTTGGAATGGTTTGCCTCTTTACCAAAGAATTCAATTCGTTCATTCAATGAAGTAGTGATTCATTTATAAATCATTTCCAAATGCACATGACTCCAAAGAAGACCTTGGTCAATTTGATGAGATGCAAACAACATGAAGATGAAAAGATAACTGATTTTATCTCACGATATTAATCACTTTATTCTCAAATCAATGTCAAGATTCTTGATCCACATCTTCAAAAGATGTTTATAGAAAACTTGCAAACTAAACTTCAGGACAAACTCACAAAGATGAAATTTCCCTTCTTTATGCACTTGTGTACTGTCCTTTGCGATTATCACAATTTGGTTAGTAGTCGTGATGCAAAGTCCACTTCTAGCTGAGCTGAGAAATTTGAACATGCTAATCCAAACAATTCACAACCATTTAGAAAAAAACAAAGGGTTCTTATAGTTTAATCCCCCTCAACAACCAACTCATCCTATCAACAACCAAGTAGCAGCCGTTAAATCCATGATACCTTATAGTTATGGAGATATGAAATGACAGTTCACACCTTTACCAAACACTCTTCATAACACAATGTCCCAACTTTTACAACAACAAATGATTACTTTACCTACTGTTAAACCACTCGATCCCACTAAGCCTTTACCTCCAAACTTGAAATCCAATGCTTACTGCCATTATCATAGACAAAATGGACATGACACAGAAAATTGTAAGTGTCTTAAAGACCTTGGAAAAGACCTCATTGATTCCGGCTGTCTATCCATTGCAAATGTTAATGTTAAAGGCAATACGTCTGTTGCCCCTCCAAATCAAAATTTGCAAATTTTCACCGATCCAATGCCTAAACATAATGTGTCATTTGTTAAAGCTAGTGAAACTCCAAATAATGATGTGATGTGTTGGATCTCAAAAATGCAGGTTGTAAATCCTAAGAGGATGCCAAACTCTATCATCAAATTTGCAACGTTCTTGAACCAATGAAAGGAGTTAACTTATGTGTTTGGTAACTCCCTGCACTTTAGGCACTGCTAACCTAGGTGGGTATACCTTTATAATGAAGTAGATTTGAAAGAATGTATGATCTGGTTGAATTTATGGATCTATCACAGTGCAATAAAGTGTAATAGATGAAAGCTTGCTGACTACTCCTACTCCTAGTACTAAATTTGAAATGTGAATGTTTTGAATAAGATTTTATGAAATTCTAAAATGGAATTGGTATGATCAATGCCTACAACTGTTGGGCTAATGGAGTCAAGAGGTGAAAGATATGTGACTTACTTACTAGCTATAATTCTAATTGCTTGGCACTTGTGACTATTTATACCTTGTATAAACGTGCAAGAATGCAATTATCAAGTTCTTACTGATCCAAATGACCTTTTCAAAATTACTATGATTAATTAAAATAATTTAATCCTTCCTTGAAGGAGCCAGTTAACTGAACCACACAAGAACAACAAATGTGCCTTGATAAATTGAAAATATCCTTGATAGATCAATTTAAATAATAGGGAAATGTCAACCTTGGAGACAAATGGATAATATTTTCAATTATTTCAACAAAAAACTGACACGATAATTGGATCACCAAATTTATGCATTCTTCTCCATTATATAATTTTATAAGATTTTACAATATACAACATAATATTTTGTTGAGGCAACTGACCAACCTATCCAACTACCTAACCTACTTCTTATATCTCTGATGATTTTATTTCATCATACATATATACATTGTTCTTTTAGGATTACAACTCTTCACAACATCCATTTAGTGCAACTATTCTTTTCAGTGCAGCTCTTCGTTTAATTATTCTTGGCAAAATAAAATATTTAATTAGTTGCCTTTGGAAAATTAAATATTTTAACTTTAATCTCCATTTTTGCATCTTCGTGAAAAATTAATTTTGGTAATTATCCTTTGCTGGCAACTTTTGTACTTCCACTAGTTAAAAATAAAAATTATCTGATCTCATAGCTTCTTTAGTGAAAAAATATTCCATTTTATCTTGTTTGATTGAAATATTTCACCTGATTTAATAAAAATAATTACATATTCTTTTAATCCTATTGGTGAAAATATTCCAACTCCCTATGCAAATATTTTATAGATTTTACCTTGTATTCTTTCTTGGGTAAAATAATTATCTTCTTTATAATCTCCACGATGAAAAAGTGAAGATTATATTCTTCAAAGAAATATTTTATTCCTTGATAGTTATATTTTATTCAATCTTTTTCCTTTTGAACATATGCACTCCCGTGTCAGTGAGACTTAAAAAATTGTTGAGGCTTATTTTTTCTTTCCACCGATCTGTCTTCTTTCACCGATGCAATTTGTCAAAATTGTTGGGCTATCGTTGGGACTGGGTATTCTACTCCACCGATGGGCATTTCTCCTACCGATATGTTTCCATCGGTGTGACCAACTTTGTCGGAGAGAACTGAGAAACTTGCACCGACAGTATATGTCTCTCCGATGCTTCTTTCATTCAATGAATTTTAGGGTTTCCTACTTTGGATAGGAACAAATGCAAGCCTTTTAAGATCCATGATAGATATTTCCTCCAAATTGATTTGATGTCTCCACTTCTTGAATGATCACAAGATTCTCAATGTGAATGACAAAGGATCGATCTTCATAATATCGAAGCTCATAACTCACAAATGTTCTTGCAAATCCTCAAACAATATGAGTAGACGATGCAAGGCTTTGAGTGTCCAAGCATTACTTTGTTCGCATTGTATTTTCAGATAAGTTACCTCTTTTAGGATTGCCAATACATACCCATATTCTCTAGCACAGGAGTATCTCTCTGTTGGCCTTGGCCAGTGTGTCTTAAAACCTTTCATCTGATATCCTCCTTTATAAAGCTCCTTGCTAATACGGTTCCTGAAACATGCATAGTAAATACACAATGATTGCTAAATGATTTCTTATTTATCGTTGTCTCCCACATGAATTCCTTCATCGTCACCCATCTCCAGATACGTTCTCATTAGAAGACACCTCTACTTCCTTATCAATGAGACACTAGACAAAGATCTTTGAATGTCGTTCCCCTTTGTAATGTTCTGAGTTCTTGCGTAGCACGCCACTAGTAATATCAAGTTTCTTATTTCTTTTAGGAGGAATCTCAGATGGAGACGCATAAATTTGATCCTCACTGTGCTCTTTGTACTTGCATAAGCATTTAAATTTTTGTGGCTTTTTAACTGATTTTGCATTTACACTACTCAGATTCCAATCTTCACTACAACTACCACCTTCATAGTTACCTAGTGGTGTAGAGTGTCCTTTCATGGCATAATATTTTGAAATTTTGAGACGCTCAAAATTCAACTATTTTGCATTATCATGCAAAACATTCCTTGACAAACCTTTCAATTTCATGTTGCCTGTCATGAAGATTGCTGGCGAAACATGAGTAGGTGCAGAAAATATACTATCTTCAGGAGTCTTATAGATTTCTCTACTAGTATCAATGGCGAGTTCGGTGATTCCCTTCTTGTGCAAATATGTGATTGGTTCTTCCCATGAAGATGCTACAATTCTCTCTCACCTAGATCTGTCAAGCAAGGGCTAAAGTCAATGTAGCTTGCTTTAGCATTAGATATAGGTGGAAAAAATTATTTCCTTGAAATCATATGAAGATTTGAATAACAACTATCAAGTGTTGCAAGCACCACTTCAAGAACTCCTAATAATTTACTACTGCAAGGTGGAGTTTGAGGTTCTCCACAAGCTACTGTATTTTCATTGAAAAGTGCCAAGAATATGTCTTAGTTGTGTATTTAAATGAAATTCTATAGTGTCATCCACCACTTGTCATTTTTATAAATTTTCCCCTTTTTTTATCAAATCATTTATTTGCTTCATCCAATCACCTATCTGAAGCATTTTTGTAGACAATTTTTTTGTCTTATCCCAATTCTGCTATAGACAATGCTTTCAAATGTACTTTCTACTTTCTCATCAGTCACACTAACACAAATATTTACAATGGGGACACTTATAGCAAGAGAAGCTTCCTCAATCATGATTTCTTAAAGTATTCCAGTGGTTGTTTTTAACAAGTAATTCCCTAGAGGCATTATTACCCATCTGCAACACATTTTCACCTTATGCATTTGTTTTCCTTCACTGGTGATAATAGAATTTGATTTGAAATCCTCAAAATTATCATCTTATTGCTTGCAAAAATTTGAGATACATTTCCAAACTAAAGTGGATAGTCCTTAGAACTTGCTTTCTGCATGGTGACCCAAATGAGTCAGGTAGCCTCTAAAATTGATGTGAAAAATTGATCAAAACATCTCCTTGAGCTGCAAAAATGGACCAACATGTTAATTGATGATAAGGGCATGTGGTTGTAAGACATATTTTGCATGAATTTATCAACCTTGCAAGATATTAATATGAAAAGTTTCCCATTTAGCATTTTCTGAAATTTGCCTATGTTAAGAACCATCTGAAAACTCACCAACTTGGTATCTTGAAAAATGTCAAATCTTCGTTTGGGAAGCTGTAACTTTGGGAATTGGCTCATTTAGGCATGGTGAATGTGTGTGCAAGAGGTTTTTTCACCAAGCATATTTATTCACAAAATATCAAACATCAAAGTTGACCTCTGTGAAAGACTTATGGAAATGCAGTCTTCAAACTGGGTAAATTCCATTTGGAGTTGACTTTGAAAAAATATCAAATGATGTCCTGAAGCCCTAAAAATTGGCATGAAGGTAGATTTTGGTGGGGAGAATCTGATGCACCAATTGGTTTGTCATAATATATTTTCAGTTGCTCAATATTGTTCTCCAAAGTATATTGTTCTCCAAAGTTGGTCACTTTAACAGATTCAACACTGTGTAAACAACAGACCTTCCTAGAACCCTTCAACTTGGCCTTTTTAAACCTTGCCAAAATTGATCATACAAAGCTAAAAATTGGTGTGCACAATAACATATGGTAGATGAACACACTTGCAAGGTGGTTTTACATGAAATTGAATGAGCTTCCAATTATGATTTTTCAAAGTGGGTCATTTGAGAAAAAATTTCAACTATACTTTTGAGTATTGAAATCCAATTTTTACACATGCGAACCTAAATTTGCATGAATTCTTAGGCTCCAATATGATGAATGTTCATATAGATGTGTTGACAGGCCGAATGGCACAACAACAGTTAAACAAAATATTGCTATTCTACTTCTCCTGAAAGAGAAAGACAACACATGGATACCTTAGCTTCCAAGGTCTTTGTAGTTGGTTCTCAACTGTGCTGATGTCCCTCAGTGGTCAATGTAACAGTAATGTTCAAGGGGCCTGCTGGTGTTGAGCTTTTGTATCGTTCTATGATCAAGCATGAATTTAAATCTACTCTAACTAGGGTTTTTAAAGAAACAACAAAAGTTAGGTCAGGGCTTTGGAACAGAAAAGAACAATAGTTCACTTACCTTAATCAGACTTGTTATCCTTCAAGGAACTGTAAACTAAAACTGAAGAACAAAATTAACTTGTGATTAACACACAGTTTCCTTCATTCACAGTGTTGATTTCAATAACAGACTACTAGTTACCATTTTGAATAAAACACCAAAATAACATTCCATTCCTTGAAGACTTCACAAATCAAATGATTAACTTAAAACAAACACCATTCTAAAACCCAATCTGAAGTGGATTAAGATTTGGTTGCTTCTACTGTTAGTGAAACAGATAAGCAACCTTTACACATCTGGCACAATCACTAGTGTACAGAAAATCCATGACTCCAAATTGTTTCCATTTATATTAAGAAAACTTGAAAAATACATTACAGACTATTCTGAATCTAACTCCTATCCTAAGAAGACAAAAGGAGCTCCTATTACAAAGAATCAGGATGCAGTTCTGTCTCTTCTAGTTCTGCTAACTACCAACTAACTATTTTCTAACTGTTAGTTCTCTCTTTAGAAGTTCTCTCGTTTTGAAGTTCTTTTTTTTTTTGAAGTTTTTTTTTAGAAAGAGGCAAGAATGCCATATATATACAGAGTGTACCAAAAGAATGCGCTGGCCCCTATTTTTAGGGTTTACAAGATATCTACTTCTAGGAGAGTTGGCTCTCAAATCCTTCTGAAGAGAGTCAAAGCTGCATTCAATGTGAAGCCCTGTTGTCCATGTCAGTGATGGCTTGACCTCAGGAGAAGCCTTTAGATCTTTTGTAGCTATAGCATTTACTCTCCTGTCTTCATGTCCATCTTTGAACTCTGTTGGGGTTGCCTTGAATGTTTCAAAGTGTCACCATTAATACTGATCCACCTCGGCCGGTGGTCACTACAGCTGTCCCTGTGAGTCACAGTTTCCTCCTTCCTTCGACTTCCTTCATTTTCCAAACCTTCACTATTTTTGAGCCGAGCCATCGCTTTGATCTCAGAAGGAGTCTATCTTGCTTGCATTCTATGGGTCTTCTTACATAGGGATGGTCAATTGGTCAAAGGGGGCCAATGAATCACTCTTTTAGATTCCTCTGATTGGTCGGGCATACGCCACACAAGCTTCTTAGGCGGTCAAAGGTGGTCTGAATAGTATCACATGTCGGTGAGACACCATCGGTGTCTCCCCGATGCGATTTCATCCATCAGCAGCTATCAGTATGGCATGGGTCAGTCGGTGAGACATTTTGGTCAGCTGTAGAAGTCATATCGAGCTCGCAAAACCTATCAACAAGACTGCATTCATTCGGCAAGACCACATGGCGAAGTCCTTCTCTCGGCGAGCTCACTCTGTATCGGTAAGACCCTACCGGGTCGGTGAGACATCCTGGCGATGCCTTCTTCTCTCCCTGAGCTCCGGCTTTTTGTTTCGGTGAAACCTTCCTCCTTCGGCGAGACCTTTCGCCGAAGGCCATACCTCTTAGCGAGATCCTATCGGGCTGAACTCTCTTTCGCAAAGAGCTCGCTTGGTTGGTGAGACATCTTATCGAATCCCCCTTTGCTTTCGCCGAGACACCTCAAAGTCGCCCAAACCTTTTATCGAAGCCCCTATGTCTTGGCGAGATCACCGCACTCGGGGAGACATCTCCCTGAGTCCATCCTTACTTCCCTTTCTTTGAGTCCTCTTTCCTTTCGATGTGACTTCCTTCTTCACCAAGACCTTATGGCGAAGGGATGATCCTTTTGTCGAGCTCCATTTCTTTTGGTGGGGTCCCTTTCTATCGGCAGAACATCACATGGTTAGGGAGACCCTATGGCGACCCTTTCGTTTTCTCTCTGAGCCCATTCTGATTGGCAAGAGTCCTCACTGTTGGCTAGACATTATGCCGAGCCCCCTTAATGTCATATCAAAGACTGACCCTTCGGTAAGACTTTTTCGATTCGGCCAGACCTTCTGCCGATGGAAAAATTATCGCCGATCTTAGACCTTTGGTGGGACCTCCTTCTGTCGGCAAGACTCCTGACGATATCACTTTCATGTTGCCGAGACTTTAGCACTTCAGCCAGACTTCATGCCAAAGGTAAACCACTCTCCCCGATGTATGTTCTTATCAGCGGTCGGCAAGACCGTAGGCACTCGACGAGACCACACACCAAAGACAATAGCTCCTACCGAAGTGCATTCTTGTTTGCGCTAGTTGGCGAGACACAAAGAATTCACTGAGACTTCACCCCGAAGTCAAATCTGCATGCTGATGGGAAACTCTTAGTCACCAAGATAATGATTGAAGTCTTGCTGATAGGAGCTACATGTGGATTCCGATCGCTGTGACACCCCTAAGGTCTTGCTAATAGGAAACACAGATGCCTATTAACCAAATGCACTGGTAGTCGGCAAGACATCAACAAGGTCTTTCCGACTTTCTTCTTAGAGGAAAATTATGACCAACTGGATTGAGGAATGCATTCCAACTGAGCTCCCTTGACAAATATCATCACGTGCATGATTTGATCCTGCAAAACCAGAGTCCCCATTAGTCATCAGAAGGACATAAGATATATTATCATAAGATACACTTTTTCTTGTGATTATTTCACTGAATACTTAGCAAGAAGGGAACCAACTCAAGCTGGGACAAAACCAAAATTTGACAAAACAAGAAGACAAACTCAGGCAGAAAACCAGAGGGGCCCAAGAGCAAAAGAAAATAATAGAGGCAAAGAAACCAAAAAGAAAGGGGGACCGATTTTGTTCCAGGATAAAATGTGGTGGTTATGCAAGGCATAACAAATGGCGACTCGACTGGGAAATGGTTTAACTATTTTCAAGAAGCTGAAGGATTCAGCTACCCAGAACTCCTGGTTCATGAACATCACAACTCTAGTTGGGTAAGTTTTTTCAACCAAGGTTGAGCTAGAATGTCAAATGTAAATCAATCAATGGCTAGCTCTGAATCTATGTGTGTGCTTGATAGTGCATCATCCTTTCATAAAGTTTTCTTCATCTTTCAAACAACAATGTGAAATATTTGAGCTACATGAGTTGATTCCCTTTAGCTGTCATGCAATGATATCCTGGGCATTGCTTTGCTACCAGTTAGGCTTCCATAGCCTCGACGGAGATACCTCTAGTTTTCTCACAACATTGCTCTACTGCCAGTTAGGCATCCATAGCCCTGGTAGAGATACTGGAATCACCCATTCATATTGAATCATTTTTCTCTTTAGATAATTCTTTTCTTTTCTCTTTCTCTTTTTTTTGTTTTCTCATAGAGTTTCGGATATTTCATTTAGTTATTTTTCAATATGTTAGATGTTTAACATCTGATCTGGGTTGAAAACTACCATGGACCTCATAACATCACTTGGGAGATCGGATTTTTCACTCAAGTCTTACAACACTACCACTCTAGGACAAATATACTACTACAAAGGAGATGATCTTGATAATTTGTGACAGATTCAGAGGAGCTAATGAAGGTCACTTACTTTGCACCTTGTTTTCAAGACCTTCCTCAACCTTTATTGAAAATGGGCATAAAACAAAGAGCTTAGGACAAAATCACCCAATCAGTAGACCTAAAAATATTTAAACCACTTCTCTCCTAACAACCACAGTATGCTTCACATAAGACAACCACCATTTCAAGATGGAAAGAAACAGATAAACCTCTGAAGAACAAAACAAACAGAAGCCAAACAACAAAGGAAACAAAAAGGACAGAAAAGAAAGACAAACAAATAAACAACAAACTATTTACAAACAAAGAGAAAATTATTCACACAAAGAAGCAGTAGATTATTCACATAAAGAACAGAGTTATTTACACACGGAGATCATTTACATGCAAAAACTATTTACACAAATTATTTACATAAAGAACAACAAATTACTTACATACAAAAGAGAAATTAACCAGCTTTATGACTCAAAATAGTGCTTGAGAAACTGCCCATTGACAGGCAAAGGAACAGGTTCTCCAGTTAAGCTACTCAATCGGAAAGCATTTTCCCCTAGGATCTCTGCAACTTGATAAGGGCCTAGCCACAACTTATCAAACTTTTGGTGACTGCCTTTCTTTTCCCTAGCTTTATCCCATAATAACACAAGGTCTGATATCCTAAAGGATTTGATTTTGGCTCTTTTGTCAAACCAACATTTGACAACAGCCTGGTGTCTAAGGAATTGCTGCAAGGCGGCATCTCTTTGTTCTTTTAATTTCAACAAAGCAGCTAGTCTTACCTCTATCCTATTGTCACTAGAGTAGAATTTCTACATGAATGCAAGGATAGGTATTTGCAGATGGATAGGAAAGACCAGCTCTTGGCCATATACCAACTTGAATGGTGAGGTGTTTAAAGCAACCTTAATCCTAGTCCTATCTGCCCATAATGTGAATCTCAGCTGGGTATGTCAGTCTCTAGGGTTATGCTCTAATAGTTTCTTAATTACCCCTAAGAGATTCTTATTGGTTGACTCTGCAACTCCATTGCCTTGTGGGTAATAATTTGAAGAATATTTTAGGATAATTTTGTGATCATATGCCTAAGAAATGAATTTAGCAAAAGAGAAGGAAGAGCCATTGTCACATACCAACGTGAAAGGTACCCCAAACCTGGTGGTGATGCATTCGGTGAGGAACTTGATCACTATCTCTGTTGTGTTGTTATTGTAGGGTATAGCCTTGGTCCATCTTGTACATTAGTCAATGGCAGTCAAAATGAATTTGTGTCCTGCAAAAGATTTTGGGTTAATTACCCCAATAAAATCAAGTGCCCACTGGGTAAATGGCCTTACCTCATAGACAGGTTGCAATGGCATGGCTGAATGGCATTCCCTTGGTGCAGAAATCTAATAGACGTGACATGTCCTCACATGCTGATGGGCATCTTTGAATACACAGGGCCAGTAATAACTAGATCTAAGGATTTGGTGTGCCAAAGAATCTGCAGACCAATGACCAGTGCCATGTTTCCCATGAAATGTAGAGATCACATGTTTAGCCTCTTGATGATCAAGGCATCTCAGGTATACTCCTTCAAAATTATTCCTGTATGGAAACCCTCCCTTGAGCATGTAATGAGAACTCTTCATTCTTAGTGCTCTCCTTTGGGTTGCATTCATTCCCTCTGGACACTGATTATTGAGCATAAAGCAAATGGTATCAACATACCAAGGGTCATTAGAGAAAGACTGGGTCATGTATTGCTGACAGATGATGTTGTCGCCAGTGTTTGTTATGGATTGAGACAAGCCTGTACCCCTGACTAGTTTCATAGGGTGTATCTCCAAATCGAATTCTTGCAGGATGGCCATCCATTTGCCTCTCCTTTCTCCCAGCTCGCTCTACATAAGTAGGGACTTCACAGCAGCGTCAGGAACTACAGTGACGACTTGGCTTCAAAGGATGTAATGCCAAAAATTCTTGACAGCTCGAACCAGCGTAAAGGCTTGCTTCTCCAAAGGTGGGTATTTGATTTCCGCATTTTTGAATGGAGATCTCATGAAAGCAATCGACCTCTCCTCTTCCTCTTCTCTTCATTGAGTTAATACTGCTGTGAAAGAATGTTCAAAAGCAAAGGAATAGATATAAAATGGTCTCAGATAGTCAGGGCTGGTGAGAACGGGCGCTTCTAAAATGGATCACTTGACTTGTGAAAACGCAGCCTTTTCCTCCTCAGTCCACTCTATTTTTGCGTCTTTCTTCATCATTTCATTAAGTGGTTTTATGATTTCTGCAAAGCCCATTATGAATTTTCTCACGAAATTGATCTTCCCAAAGAAAGACCTCATTTCTTTCTTGCTTCTTGGCCTAGTGATCTTCAGAATGGACTCGACTCGATCTAGGTCAATCGATGTTCCCCTTTCTGAAATTATGTGTCCCAAGAGCTTTCCTTCAGAAACTCTGAACATGCACTTGTTAGGATTCAAGGAGACACCATATCGGATGCATCTCTCAAGAACCTTGGCCAAGTCTGCAGCATGGTTCAGTCGATCCTTAGAGAACACTGTCAGGTCATCCATGTAAACAATAATGCACTTACCAATTAGATCCTTGAAAGCTATGTCCATTGCGCATTGAAAAGTTGCCCCGACATTTATCAGACCGAATGGCATCCTTCTATATGCAAACGTTCCCCACTTTGTAGTGAAGGCTGTCTTCATCCTGTCTTCATAGTTAACCATTACCTGGTTGTATCCAGAGTAGCCGTCTAGGAATGATATCATCTGAGATCCATTGGCAGTCTGCAAGACTTCATCCAGAGAAGGAAGTGGATAATTATCTTTTTTTGAAGCTTTATTCAGATTTCTGAAGTCCACACATAGCTTGATCTCTCTATTTTTCTTATAGACTGGAACTAATTTGGCCACCCATGTTGAATGGTGTATAGGGAAGATTATCCTTGCAGAAAGCAATTTCTGAACTTCCTTAAGGATTAATGGTTCAATCAGGGTGTTGACAGGGCGCCGCTTCTGTCGGAAGGGTTTAGCTTTAGGCTTCAAGGGAATAGTGTGAGTCATTATAGTAGCATCAAATGTCTTTAGGTCTTCATATCCCCAAGAAATTGAAAAAATATCTTTCTTAAGTGCCATCAATATGTCTCTTCTAATTGCTTCAGGGCAGGCTTTCCCTATATAGATATTCCTTTCAGGGCCAGAATCAGCCAGGTTAACTGTTTCATATTCACCTCCTTTGTCTTCAACTGATATCTTCTCTCGAGCCCTTGGATCTGAATCAAAAATTCTTTCCAAGGCCACCATTCCCTTGGGAATGTTATTACCTTTGAGATTGAGGACCCCTTTTGTATCACCTTCTTCAGGGTTCCAATCCCCTTGGTCTCTGTTGGACTCATCAATAATTTTCCCCTCAAAAACATCTGAGCTTGCTAAGAAAGCAAGAATATGCCGGTCATCATCAAAGACTTGAAATTTCTTGATATTATCAGGAACTGCGGGGGTGGAAATTAATTCCACAGAGAATTTCTTGAGCTTGGAGTCTTGCATAGGTTCCAGGGTGCTTGCAGCAATAGCCAATGAATCAGCTACCTGATTTTCTTCTCTATGGATTAAGCTAATCCCAAAGACATCAAAGTCCTCAATCAGGTTCCATACCCAATTTCTGTAAGCTGCCAGCCTTCTGTTGTGACATGTGTATTGGTTGCGCACCTGCTTGATAACAATTTCTGAATCTCCCTTGACCATTAAGGTTGTGACTCTCTTCTTATGTGCAAACATTAGTCCTTGTGCTAGAGCTTCATATTCTACTATGTTGTTAGTACATCCAAATTGCAACCTATAAGAAGCAAAGAATGTTTTCCCTCTCGGGCTGGTTAGTTCAATCCCAACACCACAACTTGTTTTAGATTTAGATCCATCAAACATGAGGATCCACAATTGATCATGAGTTGGAGTTGGTCCTTTTGAAGTCATGGTGGGAACTTGGGTAGAATGAGCCATGGGCGGGGTTGCTTGATCTTTTGGATCAAATATAGGGAAGAGGTGTTCTGTAGTTTCTTTAGGTATACTTTCTGATTCTGGCTCAGTTGTATCATCTGACCTGTGGCTATCATTCTGACAGTCACTTGTTTCTTTGGTTAACATTAATGCATCCTTGACTTCAAACAAGAAGTGATTTGAAACAGCCTCAAGGTGATTTGAGTTAGCCTCCTCAGCTTGGGAAACATGATTTAAAATGTCAATGCAGGGTTGGCAAGTCAATTCAGAATAATTTTGGTAGTGTACCCTACACCAATTAGGGAGTAGAAGACTTTGCAAGTCAGTATCTTCTCCCAAGACTAGCTGATCCTGTTGTAGCTTGTTGGCCAATGCCTGTTGGTTTTCATTCATCACAGAATTAGGGAACTTTTGTATTGACAGTTCTTTAGGACCAAGAACGGAAAGGGTTAAAATTTTATCCCTTTTGTAAACCCCTATCCCAGTTTCAAAATAGGCTACTTCATTGGGGCAATCATATTCCGTGATGATATGCTTGAGGCGAGGCTCACTTTCAATCCTAATCTGAGTAGGAATTCCTCTCCATGGTAGCCACATATGTGAAAAGTCAAGGGAAATATATCCCCCTAGACTCTTTATCAAATCTTTGCTCAGCAGCATACCATAGGTCTCAGGAATATCTGCTACTTGAATATCTATGTTGGTTAGGATCCTAGGGTCTGATCCTACTTGCACATGTATATTTCTAAATTCGCCCACTACATTAACCTCTATCTTGTCTAGTTGAATGACCTTCTTATTGGTCTGAATGGGGTTTAATCCCAACTTCTTACATATGGAAAATGGCATAACATTGCCAGAAGCTCCTGAGTCTAATAGACAATTATGTAAGTTCTTCCCACAAATTCTTAAACTCAAAAGAAATGGTGGATTACCTACCTTATTTCTGTACAAAGCTGCATTCATTTTTGTAGCAGGGGCAAACTTATTTTTCCCTTTTGATTTGTCAGCTTGTTCTAGAGCTTTCAGCACTATCTCCCTTTGAGCAGGGCACCACTTTAAGATGTCGAAATATGACAAAGAAGTTTTATGTTTCTGTATCTCAGAAACAATATCAAATTATGTACTATAACTTGAATTACTTTTGAAAATGGTAGAGGAATTACCCTTATTATGGAAGTTAGGCGGGCCTTTTGGTGGAGGAGGATTATTATCAACACTTTGATTTGGAGGCACCATGTGATTAGGTGGTGCTGATGTGGTGAATGGCCCCTTACTTTGATTTCTCAAAAAGTGTCCTCCCTTTGTCTAAAAGGCTTGGGAATCATACATGTCTCCCTCTGGTTCATTCTCACTTTGCATTGGGAATGAGGGCTCTTCTTCAAAGAGGTCATATACCATTGCAGTATCCATTGAGTCACCTCCTTTGTTTGAATTCCCTTGGAATGTGTGGGCATCTTCGTGTGCCATCTTGACAACTTTCTCCATCTGAGGGCAGTTTACCTCAGAATGGGTCACAATATCATGCAACCTACACCAGTTAGTCATGAAATTAAGGTCGGCCACATTTGCAATATGTGACCTCTCCTCATTTGCTTGATAGTTATGAGAAACTCCCCCATTATTGGGCCCTGTATTCCATTGTCTGTTTTTATTTGGCCTTTGGTTATACCCTCTGTTTTGGTTTTGGTACCCTTGGTTAGAGGAGTTTTGGCCTTGATAACCCCTTTGGTTGTAATTGTTATGATTCTGATAGCTACCCTGATTGTTTTGGGAGGGGTTCAATTGAAGCTGAGCCATGTCATTGGTGACTTGGGACAACGTTTTCTTCAAGGTTTCTACCTCATTTGTAAGTTGAACTATCTTCTCACTTTCCACACTCTTAGCAGCAGGTGGCTGACCACCATGATTTGGTGTTCCAATTTGGTTTTGATGACCATGGGAACTTTGAGGAACCAGTGACTGTTGAAAGAGATCAGGAGTTCCAGTAGCAAAGAATGGAACAGGTGGTTGGGTTTTCAATTTAGACATAGGTCCATAATGGGAAGGAGACATTCCCGAGACAGTATTGAATAGAGGAGTTGGGCTATGCATCTGATATCCTATTGAAGGGAAACCTCCTCCCAGGCCTCCTTGTTGAGAACTGATTTGTTGCTACAGCTTGATAGCTAGATGATAGACTTTGGATAGAGAATCAATATCAGATGGTTGATATGTCCTTTGCAAGAACAAACCTAGAAAAGGGTCTATAACCCTAAAGTATGCTTGAATATCATTGTTCTTAGTAACTAGATAGGGGTCCTGCAACCTCTTATACATCCTTTGAAATTTGGTATTGAACAAGGGCAAGGACTCACCTGATTCCTTTCTGATGGTAGCGAATTGGTGATATAGAAGAGTTGGGTCCACATAAACCCTAAACTGGTTGATGAAAGGATTTTCCAAGTGTGTCCAGGTCAGAATAGAACCCTGTGGAAAATTAAGATACCAGTTATACGCCATATCCCCTAAGGAATATGGGAACAACCTACAGACTACATCATGGTGAGCTATCTGAGCTCTGGTACAAGCATCCTTAAAGGCTTGTATGTGCTCCTCAACACTTCGTGATTCACCATGAATGTACTTGGGATAGAATTTTTCAGGATTCTTGGGCATGTCATGAAAACCTCCAGGAATAGGCCCCAATGGAGAGGGATTATTCTGAAAGAATGCCATTGGTGGTGGTGGTGGTTGAGCCAGTTGTCGTATGGGTTGAACCAGCTATGATGACAATTAAGATGGATGTGGTGGTGGATTAATAGGTATCCACTGGGGTATTGGTGAAAATCCTGGTGGAGTAAGCGGGGCTGACAAGGGTGGTGTGACAGTTGCCCCAGTGTTGTGACTCTTGTGCTTTATTGGGGTCTTGAGTTCTATCAGAGGTGGTGGGTTTTCGGTTGATCGAAGAACTCTACGGGGCCTTTCTGAGGAGGATGACCCAAATTTATCCAGCTTGCTCTCCTGGGCCCTCCTTCTAGCACCAGTTCCTGTTGATGGTCCGAATGGCACAACAACAGTTAAACAAAATATTGCTATTTTGCTTCTCCTGAAAGAGAAAGACAACACATGGATACCTTAGCTCCCAAGGTCTTTGTAGTTGGTTCTCAACTGTGCTGATGTCCCTCAGTGGTTAATGTAACAGTAATGTTCAAGGGGCCTGCTGGTGTTGAGCTTCTGGATCGTTCTATGATCAAGCATGAATTTAAATCTACTCTAACTGGGGTTTTTAAAGAAATAACAAAAGATAGGTCAGGGCTTTGGAACAGAAAAGAACAATAGTTCACTTACCTTAATCAGACTTGTTATCCTTCAAGGAACTGTAAACTAAAACTGAAGAACAAAATTAACTTGTGATTAACACACAGTTTCCTTCATTCACAGTGTTGATTTCAATAACAGACTACCAGTTACCATTTTGAATAAAACACCAAAATAACATTCCATTCCTTGAAGACTTCACAAATCAAATGATTAACTTAAAACAAACACCATTCTAAAACCCAATCTGAAGTGGATTAAGATTTGGTTGCTTCTACTGTTAGTGAAACAGATAAGCAACCTTTACACATTTGGCACAATCACTAGTGTACAGAAAATCCATGACTCCAAATTGTTTCCATTTATATTAAGAAAACTTGAAAAATACATTACAGACTATTCTGAATCTAACTCCTATCCTAAGAAGACAAAAGGAGCTCCTATTACAAAGAATCGGGATGCAGTTCTGTCTCTTCTAGTTCTGCTAACTACCAACTAACTATTTTCTAACTGTTAGTTCTCTCTTTAGAAGTTCTCTCTTTTTGAAGTTTTTTTTTTTGAAGTTTTTTTTTAGAAAGAGGCAAGAATTCCATATATATACAGAGTGTACCAAAAGAATGCGTTGGCCCCTATTTTTAGGGTTTACAAAATATCTGCTTCCAAGAGAGTCGGCTCTCAAATCCTTCTGAAGAGAGTCAAAGCTGCATTCAATGTGAAGCCCTGCTGTCCATGTCCGTGATGGCTTGACCTCAGGAGAAGCCTTTAAATCTTTTGTAGCTACAACATTTACTCTCCTATCTTCGTGCCCATCTTTGAACTCTGTTGGGGTCTCCTTGAATGTTTCAAAGTATCACCATTAATACTGATCTACCTCCACCGGTGGTCACTACAGCTGTCCCTGTGAGTCACAGTTTCCTCCTTCCTTCGGCTTCCTTCATTTTCCAGACCTTCACTATTTTCGAGCCGAGCCATCGCTTTGATCTCAGAAGGAGTCCATCTTGCTTGCATTCTGTGGGTCTTCTTACATAGGGATGGTCAATTGGTCAAAGGGGGCCAATGAATCACTCTTTTAGTTTCCTCTGATTGGTTGGGCATATGCCACATGAGCTTCTTAGGTGGTGAAAGGTGGTCTGAACAGTATCACATCTCGGTGAGACACCATCGATGTCTCCCCAATTCGATTTCATCCATCAGCAGCTATCGGTATGGAATGGGTCAGTCGGTGAGATGTTTCAGCGAGCTGTAGAAGTCATATCGAGCTCGTAAAACCTATCGGCAAGACTGCATTCGTTCAGCAAGACCACATGGTGAAGTCCTTCTTCTCTCGGTGAGCTCGCTCTGTATCGGTAAGACCCTACCGGGTCGGTGAGACATCCTAGCGATGCCTTCTTCTCTCCCCGAGCTCTAGCTTTTTGTTTCAGTGAAACCTTCCTCCTTCGACAAGACCTTTCACTGAAGGCCATACCTCTTGGTGAGATCCTATTGGGCTGAACTCTCTTTCAGAAAGAGCCCACTTGGTCGGTGAGACATCCTACAGAATCCCCCTTTGCTTTCGCCGAGACGGCTCGAAGTCGCCTAGACCTTTTATCGAAGCCCCTCTGTCTTGGCGAGATCACCGCACTCAGGGAGACATCTCCCCAAGTCCATCCTTACTTCCCTTTCTTTGAGTCCTCTTTCCTTTCGGCGTGACTTCCTTCTTTGCCAAGACCTTATGGCGAAGGCATGATCCTTTTGTCAAGCTCCATTTCTTTCGGTGGGGTGCCTTTCTGTCGGCAGGACATCACATGGTCGGGGAGACCCTATGGCGACCCTTTCATTTTCTCTCCGAGCCCATTCTGATCGGCAAGAGTCCTTGCTGTTGGCCAGACATTATGCCGAGCCCCCTTCATGTCATATCGAAGACTGACCCTTCGGTAAGACTTTTTTGTTCCGGCCAGACCTTCTACCGAAGGAAAAATTATCGTCGGTCTTAGACCTTTGGTGGGACCTCCTTCTATCGGCAAGACTCCTAGCGATATCACTTCCGTGTCGCCGAGACTTTAGCACTTCGGCCAGACTTCATGCTGAAGGTAAACCACTCTCCCTGATGTATGTTCTTATCAGTGGTCAGCAAGACCGTAGGTGTTCGACGAGACCACACACCGAAGACAATAGCTCCCGCCGAAGTGCATGCATGTTTGCGATAGTTGGCGAGACACAAAGAATTCGCCGAGACTTCACCCTGAAATCAAATCTGCATGCCGATGGGAAACTCTTTGTCGCTGGGACAATGATTGAAGTCTTGCCGATAGGAGCTGCATGTGGATTCCGATCACTGTGACATCCCTGAGGTCTTGCCGATAGGAAACATAGATGCCTATTAAGCAAATGCACTGGTAGTCAGCAAGACATCAACAAGGTCTTGCTGACTTTCTTCTTAGAGGAAAATTATGACCAACTAGATTGAGGAATGCATTCCAACTGAGCTCCCTTGACAAATATCATCACGTGCATGATTTGATCCTGCAAAACCAGAGTCCCCATTAGTCATCAGAAGGACATAAGATATATTATCATAAGATACACTTTTGCTTGTGATTATTTCACTGAATACTTAGCAAGAAGGGAACCAGCTCAAGCTGGGACAAAACCAAAATTTGACAAAAGAAGAAGACAAACTTAGGCAGAAAACCAGAGGGGCCCAAGAGCAAAAGCAAATAATAGAGGCAAAGAAACCAAAAAGAAAGGGGGACCCATTTTTTTCCAGGATAAAATGGGGTGGTTATGCAAGGCATAACAAGATGTTGAACATCCTAATCCTATTCCACATATTACCACTATTAATTCTATGGGTGAAATGGTCGATGCGATAGACATTATCCCTCATAAGGGCCAACCTAAGAAATCTCTTGATATTACTTTCTCCTCTAAGGACATACTTCCAAATCTTCCTAATGGTCCTCTTTACATAGCCAGCCATATTTATGATAAGCCCACCAATGGGATACTCATAGATCCTGCCTGTGGAGAGAATGTGATCACTGAGGAAGTTTTGGTATTACATCATCTTTATCAAGATGATTATGATAAACTGTGAGCATGGATTAAAACACACAATGGTTTTGCCTGCCCTACTATAGGATCGATCATCCTTCCATTACAAATAGGATCTAAAATAGTGGATGTTACATTCTCCATCATCCAATAGTCAAACCAGTTTCATTTGCGACTAGGCCATCCATGGCTTCACTCAATGAAAGTTGTCCCTTCGATCATACACAAATGTTTAAAGTTTCCACTTGACAATGACATATTCATTGTTCACCATGGTGGATTTAACCATTTGTCTTCTAAAGGAAACTTCTCCTTACAATGTTTTTGGCCTGAGCCCATGGAACCTATAACACCTCGCAAAGACTTCTTTTTCATTGCTTACCAAAAGTTTAAAGCAAAAAAAATTTGCAGAATTGTCTCTCCACAACATTTCCCCATCCACTTCTGACACTCCTATCCTTGATGAACCAATGCTTCAACTCGAACATGAACCCACCCATCAAACTCAACCAACACCCAAAACTTCCCCCACATCATCTAAATGACCAAGAGATAATGATAACAACTTCGTCATGCCTCCTCATATAAAACAAGTTTATAAGGAAAAGGAGAAAGTGGATGAACAACCTTCCATGGTTCCTTCCATTCCTTCCCTTAGGGATGACAAGAAACCTATGGTTGATCAACCCACTCCTTCACAAACACAACTCAACAATAAAACCAAAATAAATAGAGGATCTAGGGAGCATAGGCATAGATGTCGTGCCTTGCTCGCAAGTTACAAGACGAAGAAAATAAAGAAAATCAAAATCCACACTTGACAGAAGCAATGCATGACGACCCTCCTTTCTCACAACAAAATGATCCAATACAACAACCACAACCTATGGTACACCCTTCATTAGACAATATCATATGTCCTCCTGTTGTGATTAATCTGGATGACGATGATGAGATTAGAAGAATAGATGAAGAGGTGCATAATGATTTGAATACATTATTTTCCTCTTCCATGAGCTTAAACAACAAATATCCTACAAAGAGTGTAGAACCTGGTGCTTCCCCTAGATTAACACTTGCACTTGTCCCTTTGGCTAGTTTCCCACCCTCAACATATCATGAACATGACTGGGAGGTGGATGACTTACTCGACGGTTGACTTGCATTTTCCTTACTAGTCTTTTACATTTTCTTTTTCTTTTTTATTTTTCTTTTGTGTTTGTATGGGTGTAACATGTTCCCCCGTAACATGATGTTTGATGTCATTATTCTCTTTGTGACATTCTTCTATTTGTACCTTCATTCTTCTCTATGTCGTACATCACTTTCGCCTTTTGTCTTTTTCTTGAATTTTCCTTTTGGGGATGACACAAGGAATTGAGACTGAAATGTCTCTTTCATGTTGACCCAAAAGGCCCCTCTTTTCTTCTCCTTTTTCTTTTGTATTTTTCTTGTTTTTTCCTTTTGTGGATGACGCAAGGCATTGAGAGAGAAATGTATCTCATGTTGACCCAAAATATTTTCCTTTTTCTTTCACCTTTTCGCTTTCTATTTTGTTTGTGTTTTCCTTTTGGGGATGATGCAAGGTGTCAAGACACCCTATGTCTCTTCCATGTTGACCCAAAATGTTTTCTTTGTTTTCACTCTCTTTGTGTCATTCTTCTAGTTTTGGGGAATGATGAAAATTCTGAGCTCTCTAATAAAACATTGCAGCAACAAACATACTGACCCCAAATCCATAGATCCCTTATGTGTTTGGTGTTTTCATTTTGGGGAAAACCCCTTCTTTTCCTTTCTCTTTTTTCTTTCCTTCACATGATGCAGCCTTACTTGGAAACATATGACTTGGCATAGGGTCTTTCCAAGTTGGCTCTCATGTCTTCTTTCTTGTTTTCATTTTTCATTTGCTACTTTAAATTAATTTTTCATAGTATGGTGTGTAGCAATTCCTTTAAAGTGGGAGCATACATTGGCATTATTCATTTTTCATTTTTCATTTTTCATTTTTCTTGGTTCTTAGTGCAGCCTTGTTACTTCATACGATGTGTTTTGTCACTTTATGGATGACATCGGGTGTGATGTCTTTCATGAGTGTGATCTATCTTAGCATATTACATTCCTCTTGGTGGCTTGATGCGACACACTGCATCCCCTAAGTTGTGAATTTTATATTCTTTGATTGATCCTCTCTTAGAGACATTAGATACAATGTTCCCTAAGTTATAGACCTTGCATGAACTACGCAAGACTCCTTTGAACATCCTTTACATTTTGCATTTGTTATATGGCCACCTTGCATAACACAACTTGCATGCTTGTGGTGCAATTACATTTGTTCATGAGCTCCAAGCATACAAAGTGTAATCAAGGAAAAATTCAGATTATTGTTAGAGGGGTTAGCACAATAACATCAAAATCCCAATGAAATAACAAAGTACAAAGGAAATAATATGAAAACAAAAGAAACAATGTTACCCTAAGTCCCCATCTTCCATGGTTGACCTTTGTTACACCTCCTAGCTTGCAGTAAATAAAGATGCCCTCAGATTTCAAATGAGCAACTATGACAAGTGCCTAAGCCCTATGCAAGTGTTGAAGGATTTGCATAAAAGAAAGTGACTTCACAATAAGCTACATGACAAATGACTGTTAAAATGATAACCCTAAGTTGACAAAAAATAGACATGGACCAGAGAGAGAGTCAAATAAGAACAAAATTTCCCTTTTATAAAAATTGCAATTTCGAATGTGTGGCCAGGATGAGAAGCTGAAAAATACCCTAAAATCCATGGTTAAGATTGAATGTTGCAATACGAATTAGGGTTAGGTCAAAATTAGGGCAATGACTAGAAATGAAGGGCCAAGATTGAATTATAAGATAATTCAATCAAGGGTCGAAATTAAATGAGATGTCAAAAGAAAAGAATTGATCTGGAGGATAAGATTGGCACGGACAAAGAGGTTGCTGGAGAAATTAAATAATAAAATTTATTTACTCCAGGTGACCAATAAATAATTAAATAATAAAGATATTATTTAATTATGGAGGAATGTGACAAAAGGAATCATTTTGAATTAAATAATGATTTAATTCAAAATTCAAGAGAATGGACCAAATTAAATAAATAAAATTTATTTAATTTATGAGAGAAGAGGCCAATGAATAATTAAATAATTAAAATAATTATTTAATTATAGTGGAAAGTGGACAAAAATTAAATAAATTAGAATTTATTTAATTTTAAAAAGAAGGGGACTTAATTAGTGACGTAATTAAATAAATAAAATTTATTTAATTAATCAAGGAGAATAAAGATAAAAATGAATTAATTAAATAATTAAAATTATTTAATTAATAGAAGAATTATGACTTTAGAAAATAATTAAATAATTAAAAATTATTTAATTATTAAGAATGAAAGGGTCAATGTTGAATAATCTAAGAGTTGTAAGCCTAGGACAATTTTATGTGTCTACATTTTGCCCCTCTTTGTCATAATGTAACATGTCGCATTGTGACAAAGAAAATAAGTCAAAAATATGCCCCAGTGAAAAATAAGATGAGGAAGAATGACGAGGAGGGTTGTGGTATGCCCCCTCGAGAGGACAGACAGGTTCCAAGAACATGGGTGTGCTCTCGAAATGGATGAGAAGACTAGAATATGAAGAGACAAAGAAATGTTAATGAAAATGATATGGATGATGATATGGATGCAATGCCTATATGAGACGAGTGAGAGAAGATGACAAGACTAAAGGAGATGCATGTAAGTTCCTAGACCAAATCCTTCAAACCTTACCATAGGACTTTTAATATTTATTGCTCTTAATCATCATTGGGCAGTAAAAATGACACAAATGGACAACAAACACCATGATATGACATAGGCCAAGGTGTGCAAGGTCATCCACTTGAAAATAGATAGTCACAGACAAGGAATGTCCTAACTCATACTAAGGGCGAAGTTGTCCCAGTCTTTTTGTCAAGACAACCCACAGACGGCAGTCAGAGAAAATAAAATAGGCCAGGAGACGTCATCGCACCTCTAAATCCTTCATGGGACATCCTCGAGGTAGCTAGTAACATGACCAAAAAGACAAGATAGTAAAAAATATAAGACAAAATAGCCAAGATAGCCAAAAGATAAGAAAAGATAGACCAAAAAGATTAACAGCCATTTTATTTTGTTTGCCAATGTTTGTTTGCCAAAGATTGATTTCTTGTCGATTTGACAGTTTTGACAGTTTAAGAGTTTTGCCAATTTGACGGTGTTGACGGTTTGACGGGGCCTATTGTCAGGAAGGACACATCCTGAAAAAGGCAAAGGACATTTTGACGAGGTCTAACTCCAAGAAGGACACATCTTGAAGTCGACCAAAGAGTGACGAGATTGACATTGTTTTGAGTAATATGTTTTGGCAAGTTGACTGATGTTGATTGTATGATTGATTGGACTGTGTTGTCTAATTTTGACTAATTTTGACATTGACGTTTCAAATGACTGTCTTGTGTTCGAGTTTGACTATGTCTTACTTATTTGACCGATGTGACAATTGTGACAAATGCCATGATTTTATTTTGACCAACCTAAAACGACTGACCTAATGTCTCGGGGACTCATCGACTGATGACCTTGCCTACGTAGCAAATGCGCAGAGACAACGTAGTTCGACAATGACATGGACTGATTGACATGACTGACTTTGACTCCATTTTTAGGATTTTGACATTGATTTGGATGTTTTTGTGTTTTTCTTCAGGACGTTTTATGATTTTTAGGTATTTCTTCAAGACATTTTAGGATGTTTTTGTCTTTTTTTCAGGACATTTTATGATGTTTTTGTCTTTCTTCAGGACTTTTATGATGTTTTTGTCTTTTTTAAGGACTTTTTCAGATGTTTTTGGTCTTTTTGTCGTTTTATGATTTTTTTGGATTTTGACGTTTAAGAGGATCGTGACAAATGCATATGACTAACTCCTACACATGAGAATCTGAGGACAAACATGATTGTGCCCCTAGTCAAGCTGAATACCAATTGACAGGTGATGACAACGTTGTTTGACGTGGGAAGGACGCATCCCAAAACAACGTGAGGACAATGACGATAATGTAACAAAAGTATGGAGGTCTACAGCTGGGCCAGGAACGCAGTCAAGTAAAATTTTGGATAATGTGCTTGTATGGATTAGACTCGTTGCATTTGGAATGACTTGGTTAGGACTAGATGGGATGATGATTATCCTTAAACTGTTTGACAAGGGAAAGCCAAGATAGGTGATAGGCATGAAAGGATAGGGGGTGGCCTTGGTAAAGGATGAGAGACATGAGACTAAGGGAATTGTCATATGATTTGCAAGGACTATGTCATATAAGGACAATAAGACTATGACGGTTAATGAAATGATATTTCGTGAATTGTGTATGACCGAAGGATAGACAGGTCAAGAGTTTTCCCAAAGCATGATTTATGTGTGCCAGTTTTATGTCAAGACCAAGGTAGGTGGAAAAATGGACGGAAATGATAGGGCTTAGATGGATGTAAATGTCATGAGGAAGGCATGGGAAATGAGACGACTTGCCCCCAAGTGTAAAAATTCACATAGATGATTTATTTTACACATGACGCCTGTTTGCCAGGTTTTCATCATGGTACTTATCCAGGGCGCCTGTTTGCCAGGTTTTCACCATTGGATGAAATTTTTCTCTTTACTGTTTTCTTGACTTTTTTATTTTTTTTATTTTTATTTTTGTGTCACCAAGACGCTTGTTTGCCAAGTTTTCACCATTGGATGAAATTTTTCTCTTTCTGTTTTCTTGACTTTTGAATTTTTTTTGGTGTCACCAAGATGCCTGTTTGTTAGGTTTTCATCAGGGTGACAATTTTTTTTTTTTAATTTTTTTTTTTTGTATTTCTAATTTTGTGGATAGCCGGGTGCTTTAGATAACCAGACTGTTCTGATCCATTGATGGTGCCGATGTAGAGACTGGTGCCATGATATGCCAATAATGTCCTGTCTGAAGTAGTTGTCTTGTTAGGATCGTAGCACTTGTATACAACTAATCGATGTCATTGTGATCCTTTTGATACTAGAGTTTCCCTTATCAAAATACACACATCGCAATAGAGTGCCATGAGAGTCCTTGTGGTAAAGAGTTGCTGCCATGATGTGATGGATTTGTGACGTGGGATTTTTGGACTTTAAACGAGATGTAGGGTTATGACGAATGATGGTAGACGTGGAAAATTGTTTGGACATTTGGATGAATCACTTTTTATTTTCCAAACTTGGGATGGTGGATGACGGATTTTGGAGGGATGGTGTTTGGAACCAACACTTTTATATGCCTTGATTGATGACCATTTTGAAGGAGGTGGACATGTGTTATATGTGGGAGTTCTCTTGTATTGTGGCTCCACATTGTGATTGACTTTTGTATTTGACTTGGTGTCTTTGTTTGATCCCTCTTTCTTTGGGATCCATTTTAATTTCATTTGTCCACTTGTCCTTTTGTTTGATTCAATGGCCTTTGACATTTGATTTTGATCTTTTGACTTGGAAGACTTTTGTTTTTGTTGGTCCCAAAGGGGAGGTTGATTCATGATAGAATAACGGTTCATGGTGTGGGTGGACGGGGTGTTGGCAACAACCTTATGACAAGGATTTCTCATGGACTCCATTTTGACGTTTGTATCTGACAAATTTGCCCCCAGTATCGAGGAGGTACCACTGACATCGTTTGATTTGCTAACTGAAGAATACCCAAGACCTTGATGTTTGTAATTTGCCTGAAGCTGTACTGGTTCAAGAATGCCTTGCTCATGTATGCCTAGTCCTTTGCCTTGATATTGCATGCTTTGATAGATTCTATTTGCGATGGGGTATTTGTTGTTTTGAAAGCAAGATGCTAACCCATCATGATGTCTATGGACATTGTCACTTGTAATATTTTCATCTGTGAGAAAGCCTGCTTTAACAAAGATAGATGACCCTAGGTGATAACGTGTCTGAGCTTCATTTTCATGTTGGACATATTCCTGTTTGATATCTTTGGTTTGATCATGCGACATGTCAGGTTCAAATAATTCTCTTGGTGCTTCCAAAGAAATGTCGAAGCCATCATTATAGTCAGTGTCATAGAGTCCAGTAAATTCAGCTATAGCTTGATCATTTTCAAATATGTTTATATTGGAATACTCTTGTGCTTGAGGAGTATCGTCTATGTGTGTAATGGAGGCAAGTGTCTCATTTTGGAAACTGTCAATAGTCGAGGCCTGTATAGGATTGGAAAGTGTTTGATCATGAATGGCGTAAAGGTCAAGTAGTGGATCACTTTGGACTTCTTGGTCAACAATAGGGTCTTGGTCAAAGATGGGGTTGTCATGGATTTGGACTTCTTGGTCAATGATAGGGTCTCGTTCAAAGATGGGGTTGTCATGGATAGGTGTGTTTTGGATGTCATGATTGTCTTGAAGGACTTCTTGAATGGAGTTTAAGATAGGGTCATGGGATGGACTACCTTGTTCTTGACATGAGGGTGACATTATAAGGTTATGCTTTGGGCTTTCATTTTGACATGTATCCTCAAGTGTAGACGATGGGATGTGACTTTGAGTAATGAAATAATTTTCATGACTAGATGTGGCTTGTGAGGGGATGACTTGAAAATGATTAATGGATGAAGGACTAGGACAAGACGTGGGGACTTGGACGGGACTAATATGTGAAGGACTAGGATATGACATGGGTATTTGCATTGGACTAGTATGTGAAGGACAAGGGTATGATGTGGAGACTTGGACCGGATATGACATGGAGTCTTGGACTGGAGTAACTTTTGAAGGACAAGGATATGACATGGAGACTTCGACTGGATTGGTGTAAGGTTGATTGAAATAGGACATGGAGACTTGGACCAGATCAGTATGGTATGATGTGGGGACTTGACATGAGTTGGTAGATGGTTGATAAGGGATGCAGACTTGGACGAGATTAATAAGTGAAGAGTCAGAATATGACATGGAGGTTTTGAATGGACTATTGGACAGTTGGCTTCCCTTGTCAAGGTTAGGATAAGGGTGATAAGTGGACATTTGTTGTGAATTAATGTTAGGATTTATGTCGAGTGAATTTTGGTAGTGAGGGTAGATGGACGGAGGACTAGGACTGATGGGTTGTTGGTATGAAGGACCTTGATTTTTGGCTTGGATAAATTGTCTCCTAAAGTCTAAGGCTTCTTGGTATTGACCTCTACAGAGTAATTCGTATTCAATTTTACTAGCAAGCCTATCCATATCTTGGCGAAGGGAAGACAAGGTGGTGGATGTCATGATGTTGTTAAATGCAAAGTGATAATGATGTTTTTCTAAGGGAAAGGACTAATGCAAGGTGATAAAATTGGTCCAGAAAGGATGCCAAATGCTAAGGTGACAATGAAGATGTTGACTAAGGAAAATGACCAATACCAAGTCTAAGTTCAAAATGAGGACTGAGATTGTGTTTTGATGTCTTGTTGAAAATTCTGAGTTGTCCAAGGTCGATTGTTTGTGTCCAGATTTGTGAATATTGTGTATAATGTTTGAAAAATCCAACAAGCACTTGACAAGCACAATGTTTTGGGTGTAAACAAACACACATAAGACAAGCACAATCCTAAAAAGGCCTATAGGCCAAGGGTTTGTATACTTGGTATAGTCCACCGATATACCCCAAATTGGTGATAAACACCTTTCCTTCTCGAGAGCGGATAGCTTAGAATTTTGGTGGCATTGGCTCCCCTCCACGACTCATTAACGTCATTCGAGCACACCAAATTCGAATTCTTGGGTAGTGACTTCCCAAGAACTGCTATCTCTACTCAAGGGGATCAGTAGTGAGTGTCTTCGGGCATGATACTGTACCCTGCACTATACCAAGCAATGGCCAAAGAACGGTTGGACACTAAGACAAGAGGTTTTTAATTCGGGCATTCCGTTCGTGGGGTGTGATCCATGCGGCGAGAGTCCCCTTTCGGATCCATCTCGTCGGAACCACGCTCGTGATTCTTGGGCTTTCCCCAAGAACCCACTTTTATATACCGGCTAGAAGTCCCTCGGTGTCAAGGTGCTACCGGTCTGAGTCGTCCTAGGGTGAGTACTTTTTCCCACCAGAACAGGCCCAAGTTCTAGAGTCAGCAACCATTTTTCTTACACCCAGGATCGCACGAATGCACAAGGGGAGAGGATACTCCGATATACCAAATCGTGAAGGGTAAAATAACATAAAAGAATGGGTTTGGTTTTCTGATCACAAGGTTTTCACCAAGTGAGAGCATACTCACCTACCATTCTACAATCACAATCAAGCATAAAAGACATGATTTCGTTTTATATGCACCAAATTCAAATGTTTGCTACTCTAAGAAAAACAAGCACAAAGTTTTGTTAATCCTTCTTTGACATGCGAATCTGCAAACAATGAATATTAGTAGTCTCTTATGCAATGGTCTTCGACAAACGAATGAGGATTGCCACACGCTACAAGAAAAGATTAGTAATACAAGAAAAATCTAATCTAGTTAACATGTAGGAATAAAGACACAGAAAAAAAATAGAAAACCAGAAAACCAGTAAATAGAAAAACCCAAAAATCAGAAAATCAGAACCTCAAAACTGAAAGAAAAATTTTACCAGACAGATGCGGCGGCATGGAAAATGCGTCATTCGGGTCTTCAAATGCGGCTTGGAATATCAAGTGCATCGCATAAAACTAGAAACCAGAAAAACCCAACGCAAAAAAAAAAAATGTTACCAAACAATTGCGGTGCGATTTGGCGATTGCGACACTTGAGCCTGCAATTGCGGCTCAATTTTTCAGTTGTGGCTCGATTTGCAGATGCGGCTCGATTTTGCAGTTGCGGCTCGATTATGCAGTTGCGGCTCGATTTGGCAGTTGCGGCTCGATTTGGCAGTTGCGGCTCGATTATGCAGTTGTGGCTCGATTTGGCAGTTGCGGCTCGATTTTGCAGTTGTGGCTCGATTTGGTAGTTGCGGCTCGATTTGGCAGTTGTGGCACTTGAGCCTGTGATTGCGGCGCTCTGTACCTGTTCCTGCAAAATTGACAGAAAATACACGCAACCGTACGGAAAAATGACAGAAAACAGAGAGTCGGGTTCACCAATGTAATCAAGGAAAAATTCAGATTATTGTTAGAGGGGTTAGCACAATAACATCAAAATCCCAATGAAATAACAAAGTACAAAGAAAATAATATGAAAACAAAAGAAACAATGTTACCCTAAGTCCTCATCTTCCATGGTTGACCTTTGTTACACCTCCTAGCTTGCAGTAAATAAAGATGCCCTTAGATTTCAAATGAGCAACTATGACAAGTGCCTAAGCCCTATGCAAGTGTTGAAGGATTTGCATAAAAGAAAGTGACTTCACAATAAGCTACATGACAAATGACTGTTAAAATGATAACCCTAAGTTGACAGAAAATAGACATGGACCAGAGAGAGAGACAAATAAGAACAAAATTTCCCTTTTATAAAAATTGCAATTTCGAATGTGTGGCTAGGATGAGAAGCTGAAAAATACCCTAAAATCCATGGTTAAGATTGAATGTTGCAATACGAATTAGGGTTAGGTCAAAATTAGGGCAATGACTAGAAATGAAGGGCCAAGATTGAATTATAAGATAATTCAATCAAGGGTCGAAATTAAATGAGATGTCAAAAGAAAAAGAATTGATCTGGAGGATAAGATTGGCATGGACAAAGAGGTTGCTGGAGACATTAAATAATAAAATTTATTTACTCCAGGTGACCAGTAAATAATTAAATAATAAAGATATTATTTAATTATGGAGGAATGTGACAAAAGGAATCATTTTGAATTAAATAATGATTTAATTCAAAATTCAAGAGAATGGACCAAATTAAATAAATAAAATTTATTTAATTTATGAGAGAAGAGGCCAATGAATAATTAAATAATTAAAATAATTATTTAATTATAGTGGAAAGTGGACAAAAATTAAATAAATTAGAATTTATTTAATTTTAAAAGAAGGGGACTTAATTAGTGAAGTAATTAAATAAATAAAATTTATTTAATTAATCAAGGGAGAATAAAGATAAAAATGAATTAATTAAATAATTAAAATTATTTAATTAATAGAAGAATTATGACTTTAGAAAATAATTAAATAATTAAAAATTATTTAATTATTAAGAATGAAAGGGTCAATGTTGAATAATCTAAGAGTTGTAAGCCTAGGACAATTTTATGTGTCTACACAAAGTTTTGCTTGTCTCGTGAAGCTCAAAATGTCATTTTCTTTTGTGGTTCCTTATTAAAGTTATCATGAGGTATAACTTTGGTATGGTTGAGCGGGAAGCCCAATCTGAGGCATGAATTTTCCCCATAGCCACCTGTGTGTGTGTGAGTGCATACCAGCTGTGAGTGTATGTTTCTCACCTTTCTAGCCTTCTCACCCGACGAACAACCATGAGTTTCATTGCCTCAGAGTGAGTATTCATTTTTCTTTTTGGACAAAAATCCTAGATCTGATCCACAACGAGATGGAAAAATGATTGAAGCTTGATCTGACTCTCTTTTTCCTTTTCTTACTCTACATTTACATCATTCTCATGTGTGTTTCTTGTGCTCATATTTAGTTTTCCATGAGATCTTCATCTTGGGGACTTGATCATCCCTCTTGATCATTGTTGTCTCATCTTGCTAAGCATTTTTTCATTGAAACCCCTCTTGATTGCATGTTCAACTACTTTAGTGTGAGTTTGAAGTAGGTTCATCCTCTCACTAAAGTGGGGGCTAACTATTGACATGGAAAAAGTAACCCTTCTACTTTTTCTCATGTTTAGGCCCTCCTAGTGTATTTTGTCTTGATTTTGCCTAGATTTAATGTTGTAATGTGGTCAACACATTCACATTAGGTCTTGGAACCTTGTGAATCATTAAGGATTCTAGGATGTCTTATAAAAGTGTTGTGAAGTGTTGTAACCCACTTTAACACTCTTCTAGGACCCTTTCATTATAATTCCCTTAAATAACCCTTTTTTATCACTTACCAAGTCCTATTTCAAAGTGTTGTAAAGAGTTGTAACAAACTCACACTTTTCTAGGCTTGTCATCACTAATTCAACCCTTTATTATGTTTAAATGACCCCTTAATGCACTGTCCGGCCCTACTTAAGTGTATTTTTGAGAATATTCCCGTTAAACCTTATTAAGTACACTTTAATCCATGACACCTAGTTAAATTTCCCTGGTGGGACCAAGTCACCACCTGGGGTGACTTAGTCCCACTGGGCACAAAATCAAAATTATTTTAATTTTTTGGCAGAATTTTACTCTCTTGACCTTAAGACACCTGTCAGGAAGGGAAGTGCAGACAGAAAGCTACAGATTATTGTCCTGAATTTATTGAGATTACCAGGTGGACTAAGTCGCCATCAGTGGTGAATTAGTCCCACTACCAGGCCTAAAAAGTGATTTATGCATTTTTAGATACCCATTTGGTAGAACCTTGTTTCAGTAGAATCTCCCCAAAACAGGACTAAGTCACCCAACTTGGCGTAAGTGTCCCAGTTGGATTCAATAGCAAAATCTATAGGATTCCATAGCCTCTCTACATCACATGTCAATTTCCAGGTGCACCTCCCCAATCTTGTTTATTTATGTTATTGTTTACTTGCATTCTTATGTCATTTGCATACATCACTGTGTTTTCAAACACCTTGCATTTCTTAGGTTGTACATTAATAAATCATTTCTTTAATCAGTTCATTGCATTTAGACATACTTAATTCATCCTTGCATTTATTTTGAGTGTTTACATTGCCCATTTTGGCCCATCTTTCTCCTTCTAGGTGAAAAAACCTAGAAGTGTAAGAAAGCCATTGGGTGCCAAAATCTTTATAAACAGATGTATAATTGATATTTTGGAATGTTAGATGAGGGGATAGATGACTAATTTTTTGGGATGCATGATTTTTTGTGGAATGTTAGATGTGGAATATTGTGAAATATTTTGGATATATGTGTTTGTAGGAATATTGAATTGTGAAGCATATGGGATGGATGAAGAGATTTGATAATTAGTAATGAATGTAGTGAGATGATTAAGTGGAATGGATTGTTGATAATAATTTTTTTGGAAAGTGTTATTGCATGGAATTTTGTGTTGATTAGATGGAATATGTACATTGTCCTCTAAAGTAGGCATAATCCCTAATGAGGATGGTATTGAGGTTTGGTAATAATTTAAGGTGAAAAAACAAGAAGGCATGTCGAACTCATATTGAGTATCACTCGTGGTTTTGGTAATGTTTAACTCACTTTGATTAGACTCCATGAGCTTTCTATGTAGAGACCAAGTATCAAGACCTTGGTGAATGATGTGTTCGATGAAAAATTTGGATGATTGATGATCTAGTAGAAATTCAGAAGAACTTGGGTGGTTTTGACACATGAAAAGATGAAAATATGAAAAATCATTTTTTTTGGTATTTTCTATATTTTATTAAATAACATATTCAAAGGCCTTTGGAGTGGAATTTGGGGTCTAGCCTAACATCAATTACTTTAAATTTTTATTGAAGGAATTATTTTCAAGTTATTACAATTAGAGCTCTTAGAGATCTTTCCAACAATGGAAAGAAGTCCAAATTTTGACCATAGGGCTAGGGGTTATGACCCTACCAATTGGGGTAGTAATGAGTGGCATGATTTATGGGGTTTTGACCCAAGATTTTGATGATGGACTTTGTTGGGGTACCTTAGGCCTATTCTAAGTTCACCTAGGTGAAATTATAAAAGTTTGACCATTGGTTTGGAAGATCAAAAGGAAAATAGGATAGATATTTATCAAATGTGACACATTATTGCTCAAATGCACCAAGATATTGATCAAATGCACCATGATATTGATCAAAAGTACCAAGATACATGTCAAAAGTACCAATGTAATAGCCAATAGAACCAAGATAGTGATCAAAAGTGCTAATATATAGGTCAAAGGCATACTTTTATGAATAAAAAATGCAAAAGGATTGTCAAATATGTTAAAGAATAGCTCAAATATAAAATAATTTTGGTCAAGTGTGTAATTATTTATATTAAAAGTGCAAAAATATGGATCAAAAGTGTCATTATATGAATTATATGTACAAAAATATGAAAAAAAATCCCAATTCTACCTAGGAGATATACAAACAGAATAAAAAAAATAAAAATTGTAGGATAACTTATATGTGTAGTTTTAGACTAAAAAAATGTAACTTTGTGTAATAGTTTTGTGTTTGTGCTAGTTTAGGGAAAATTATTTTCTTTAGCAAAAGATAAAATAGTAAACACAATGGATGATGATATCAAGGTAATAGGGTTGAATGGATTATACTATTATTGATAAGAAATAAATTCTAAGCACATGAGAAACATTATATTTATTCAAGTAGGAGTGTCACACTAGTTTAGGCCCACACAATAAAATACCTTGAGATTACTGCAAGAATTGTCTCTCTTCTCAAGAGTTGATGGATAGGAGTGCAATGGAACAAGGTCTCACCTTTTTTATTACCTTATAGGTTTGACACCTTTATCCCAAGGGATTTACACCTTACTCAAGAAGATACATGGTGAGTAACTTCAGACATGATATTGTACCTTGTACCACACTAGATTGACAATCAATGGTATTAGGCTTGCTAAAAACAAGTTCAAAGTGGTATCTATGAAATAAGGTCCCATATACAAATTCCTAAGTCTAGGAGGTTCTTTCATATCCTCTTCACCTATACAAGTCTTCACAGACTAAGGGTCTCCAAACTAGGCCAAACACAACCATGGCACAATCTTGAGGTATGACTTTCTATCTCCCCCATTTATATACCCCACCAAAAAATGTGATTGAGGTCAACCTTATGGTTATGAAATCCCTAATTAGGACCCATAATATGAAATATTGATACTAGTGATATTTATCCCCAAGCTCACACAAAGTGCAAGCAAAGAGCATACACAACTAGTACAACCTCATATGAACAATAAATCAAATAAGTAAACTAGAAGGTTATTGTTATCTTCAAGCTCTCACATAGTGCATGGAGAGAGTATACACACCTAAAATTATACACAAGCATCCCAAACATGTTCATTTTTAAAACCAAAATTAAGTGTGCAACTAAGATAATAAAAAGATTAACTTTTCTCTATACTAGATTACATTAGTAGTCTCATATTCAAATCTTTCTCCTAGTGATTTCTAGTTTTCACCACTTTATTAGTTTATCAAATTCATACAAATGTTAGCCAAAAAACAAAATAAAAAGATAGAATCAAAAGTGTAAAAATGGATATCAAATGCATTAAATTAAGATTCAATTGCATTAAAGTTATAGTTAGCTAAAGTGGTGATTAAATTTATTGAAGAATAGATAATAAAACATTTTTTTGTCCTTTTTCTTTAGTATGTGATAATTATTGGAGAATGCCAAGATCAAAAATTTAAAATTGATAACCTTCCATAAGTGAAATAATGCACAAAATATGATATCTATGATATAAATGAAGACTGTAAATATACAATGATGAACCTTTCTTATACAAGCAAGGATGATGAGGTGAGAAGGTAAGAGACAATGACTAACTACCCCTCCAAATGTGAAACTCTTGTGAGCTCACTTGATAAGTGTATAAGAAAGTGGAAAGTATGCATGGAATAGGTTTCTAAAGTGATGAGGAAACATGTCTGAACCATATGAAGTGAGACAAAATCCTAAAATACCTAAGTAGACTTAAGCTAGGTGTGAATAGGTCAATCCTAAAAAGTTGATTAACTAACTAGGTTAAAAATGACTTTATTTACATTAATGTCCCCTTAAGTACAACTTAGAGAGTAATGTATGCATGATGATGAGTCCTAGCTACTAGCCCATGTTAGGTAATCATGTAAAAACTTCTCATAAAGTGGAAAAAGGAGAAAAACCTAGTGGGAAATAAAAGCCCTCTCCAAAAGATAAATGATGCAATGGAATAAAATATACAAGTGAAGAAGATATATGATATATGAAGGATTCATGATGAATCCACAAGGACTAATTTTAGCACAAAGTAAAATGAATATTCCCTCCATAGGAGAAAAAAGAGAGAAGGTCTATGTGACCCTACAAATAATGTGAAGTAATGAACTCCATGCAAGGAAATTCTTCCTCCTAAAACTAATAAAAGAAGAGAAATCATGTAGCCTCCCCTTCAAATAATGCATGTAGTGCTGGTATATGCTTGAAAGTATATTATGAATATGATCCATGATCTCTAAAAAAATTCTCTCCTTAGGAAGAAACAATACCACAAATGTGTGCAAGATGACTTCACATTCTAGATAGGAATATGTAGGAAGAAAGATGAATGCATTTGAATTTTGCATATGATCCAAATATTGAATGATGCCAATGGTGCCTTCAAATTATTCTCAATGATATTCAATCCAATGTTGATGCGTGATAGAAGCTAATAAGATAGATTAGGTACCATATATAATTCAGGAATAGGGACCATGGATGTATGACGATAATGAGATTTTGATACTACTATAGATGTTGATAGAGTTAGATACATTAACTCATGAATATTTTCACAATATGTCACAACAAGAGTTGATGTAGGAATGCAAGGGAAATATCCAAATATGGAAATGTTGATACAAATTCATCAAAGTTGACATCAAAGAGAAGAAAAATGTCATTAATGGTGTCATCTTAATCTACAATCTGGGATTCTACAAATAAATATGGGATGTCTAGTAGATATGCCTTCTAATGTGATGGATTTGGAACAACAATATCAATGTCCTTATGGAAAGAATCACTAGAACTCATGGATGTGTTAACAATGGATTTAGATATAGCAATAGGTGATATAGGAGATAAGTCCTCAATGCAAGCCATGTGACTACATTATGTATCCCAAAATGATGGTGTCTCACAAGATTTATTAGTGAGACTAGATGGTGTTTTTGCATGTGCTATAATTAGATGATTAGGTAAGATAATACTACAATCAATATGAAGTAGCTTCACTTCAACACTTTGGCATTGAAGACAATATTTTGTTTTATTCCTTTTCATCCCAAAATATCCACACTTGATTTTACATTTATTAGGAGGGTTACAAAGAATAATGAAATGGAAGGGATTTAGTGTGAGACATGATCATATGAACTGACAAACTTAAAAAAAAAAAAAAAAAAACTAGATTTTCCCCTTGATTCATAAAGCACCTCAAGAATGATTAGTGTTGATTGTAGGCCCCCCAAAATAATGTGTAAGAGAATTACAACTTGTGTGAAGATTGTATGAAAAATTGACCATTTATAATTCACGGCAATTTTCATAAAATGAGCTTATCCAAATCTGAAAAATACAAGTAGAATCAAATTCCTTACGAAATTCTAATAAGCTTCAAAAAAAAATAAAAAAAAAATTGATAACTGGGGTGAAAGTTATGTCCCATAAAAAATTATCTTACAATGATCAATTTGGAGGCCAAAAAAATACTAATAAACAACACAAAATATAAATTGTCTCAATGCTAAAGTCTATGTTACAAAAAGAGCTCTTTGTTGACTATTCACACTTCAAAATGTGGCTCACTATTTGCAAGTTATGATAAGAAAAAACCTTAACAAGCATAAATAAAAACTTAAAGGTTTGCATGAATTGCTAACATTGACAATAAATGTTAGTGGTTAGGTTAAATGTTTGCATTTAATGTTTACACCAATGAAGTTATAATACTAAATCAACCAAAAAACCCACTTTATTTGAGGTATTTTGACCGATTCAAGGTGGATATGGTGCCAAGTGTGATCAAATGGAAATACGTGGAGGGAATGGCCAAAAACATGACCTACATTAAGCAATGAAAATAATGACCTACATAATTGGAAATTTGGAGACTTTGATGGGAAGATAAGAGCCCAAATAAAAGACCAAATATGACTGTTGGATTGAAAAAAGTCAATTGAAGCCTAGTTCAATGGCAAGAGAGGGGGTGTAGAGGCCACATAAAGAGACTAAGTCTCTTGAAGGTGTGGAGAATACTTCATAGTGGACTATGTTCTAGCCACGTTTTGAGAGATGGAGATCGTTGGAGGGAATTTGAAGAGGGAATTTGTGGCTATGTAGATGACCACATGTGAAGATGTTGAATTAGTCTTTGCAACCTTAGATGAGGAGACCAATGAAACTCTCATTGAAATAGTTTTTGTGTGAGGGTTGAATTCACAAAGAAACAATGAATGCCATTGCATGGGGATAATACTATAGGTCGATCCCTAGAGAGGGTATTATAAGATTGCTAATATTATTGTCATGAACACAACATGCCTACACACATTACATGCACAAGAGTGTCATGGTTGGAGTAAATTTGAGAGGATTGAGGACTCCTTCAAATGTTGCGAGTGGTGAGTTGTGCACACAACCACCGTTGAACTTGGCAGAGGTGTAATGAAACCCCCAAGCTTCCCATCATGACCTTAATGATACCCTCATTGAAATAGGAAAAGGTATTGATGTAGGGATGATGAGGCCACATAGGTGTACTTGACGCCTCTTTACAAACACCAAAATATATTAGCTGCCATAATGTAATGGGAACTACGGTGCAAGAATGTAGCTAGTGACTATCATTGGGAATCAACAACAATAAGAGGAGAAAATAAGCCCTATAAATGCCACAAAAAATCTTAATATCCTACCAAAAATAATGAAATCATCCAAACAAATTTAGCACCTACAAAATAGGTTGAATAGGCCAAAAATTTCCTCCAAATAGGCCAAATTTGACCAAAAAACAAATGGGTAGAGGGAAATTTTGGTCCTCTACTAAAAAATCATTTTTCTATAACTTTTCTGCATTGTACATATTTATATGGTACTTTATGGATTTATATAATATAATAAAGTATAGAGAATAAAAAATTGTAAAAAAATGAAATTATTGAATTTCACCAAACAAAAGGCTATTCTTTGTTTCTTGAGCCTCTTGAATGCAATGGTAGTTTCCATTTGTCTCTACAATGATCTGATGATAGGTCTATATGTGGGATTCACTCTGATGTGCAAAAGACAATGCTCTCATGGGTTTGATACCATGTTTGATAATTTCAAGATCAAAAAGAACAAATTGATAACCTTCAACAAGTGAAACGATGAACACAATAGGATATCTATCATATAATTGAAGATTGTAAATATAGAATGAACCTTTATTATATAGGCAAGGATGATGGCGTGATAAGGTAGGAGACAATGACTAACTATCCTTCCAAATGTGGATCACTTGTGATCTCACTTAACAAGTGTGTGAGCAGGTGGCAAGTATGCATGCAATAGGTGTTTCATGTGATGAGGACACATGTCTCAACCATATGAAGTGAGATAAAATCCTATAATTCCTAATTAAACTTAAGCTAGGTGTGAATAGGTTAATCCTAGAAAGGAAATTAGCTAACTAGGTGAATAATGACTCCATTTAAACTAACAATAATGGTCTAGATTTTCTTCTATAAATCTTTTGAATTGGTCAGATTATTATAGGATTGTTCTTATGGTTTCATCAAACTATTATCCCTAGGGGAATATATTTTTTGAGCCCACTAACAAGAACTTGTTGAATATCATTAGAAAACTATTTGATAAAAATCCCAAATAATGGCACTCATCTTAGATTTTCTCTTTGGATAGATTGTACTCACACAAAGGTTGTGTTAAGAGAATCTTCATATCATTTGGTATAAGGTTTAGAGCCATTATTTCTTGTGCATTTGAATATACATATCTTATAGTTTTTGAATGCGTACTATGATGTTGAATTTTAGTTAGAAGCAAGGTTGACCAACTTCTCCACTTGGAGGAGAAATGTGACACTGATATCGATAACTTCACTAAACATCAGTGTTGTAAAGAGACGGTTTGATCATTGAGAAAAATTTAAGACATTTCATAATTAAAACCTTGTTCTTTACTAGGATAAAGCCCACAAAAATAAAGGCGAGCACAAAAAAATTGATAAACTTTTGCTTGGCCCCTTTCAAATTTCTAAAATTCTAGGGGATAGTACATATAGACTAAAAATTCTTATAGGAGAGGGTGTCCTGTTGCCTGTCAATGGGTAGTTTTTAAAGAATTACTTCCAGGCTTAGGTTTTCTTGATACCTTCCCTTTTGTATATAGTTATTTAAAGTTTACTTTTTGGTTTTCTTTTGCTATGTATTTTTTAGGTTCTTCTTTTCCCTTCTGTGTGTTCTTTGCATAAAAAATGTATCATTGTCAAGGTATTTTCAAAACTACTTCTCTTAGTAAACATTGGTCATGATCTTATATATTGAAAGACGATTCTTCAATTAGTATTGAACAACTTTGATTTCTACTTTTGGGAAAGGAATTGGTGATTGGTTTAGCTTGAAGTATTCTAAGATCTTACACATTTTACACTTAAGGGTTTTCTAAGGTTTCTTAGGGATCTAAGTGACATTATGTTAAGAAAAAAATCTAAAATATTTACTTCAGCATCATTGTGATTCCCATACCTAATAGAGGAACTTTAGTATTCTCAAGCTGTTAGACAAATAAAGGAAATAAAATAATATTTCTAAGATCTTATGCATTTGACACTTAAGGGTTGTCTAAGGTTTTTGAGGGATCTAAGTGACAATGTGTTAAGAACTTTAAAAAAAAATATTTACTTCAATTCCATTGTGATTCCTAGACCTAATAGAGAACTTCACTATTATCAGGCTAATAGAAAAAAAAGGAAAGAAAGTAAGGATTGAAAATGTTGTGAATGAACAAAGAAAGTTCAAATTTTAGGAGGATTCGAGTAACTCTACTAGGACTATAGATTCATGGTCTTCCATAGAGATATTTTCGATGGAATCAAAGTGACAACCTCATCAGAGCTATGGATGCTTGACTAGTAGTGAGGAAATGCAAGGTTTCTTTTAGGGTAAAGATAACTTATGTAACTTAAATACCATAGAGCTTAGGTGCTTTGGTTTCTTCAAAATGGAAATTAAAAAATTTAAATAATAAGATCCTCATCATATCTATAGGTGGATTGGTTGACAATTCAACTTCTTTGATTGGGGATTAGAGTTGGTCTAAGGTCTAGCTAGATATGAAATTAAAGATTCTTGACTCATGAGTTTTTTTAATAATTGAAGTGCTCTATAACATTCCCACAGTTGAGTCACCATTTTTTTTCTGTTACACACACCCCATTAAAATTGAGGATCCCCTTCTTTTTCCTTGCTTTGTTGACTATTTTTCTTTTCCCTAGGTGGTTTTGCCACTATTAAATTGAATAAAAGGGTCTTGATCCTTAAATTTGAGGTCATTTGGTGAAATTGGGAGTCTTTTATGGAGTTTTAGGGATTTCAAGGTCATATGATGAGTTTGGATTCTCCACAACACCTTTTAGAGTGTAAAGTCCACAACAATATTCAATTTGTAAGATTTATTTTGTGTTGTTGAAATTCAACCCACTTTGACATGATCAAATATAATTCAAATTTCTACAAGGAAGGATATACTTTAAATTTATGCAATAGTCATTTGTTCATTGAATTTTCTCAAACATTTCAAAGTGATAGCCACACTATCAACACAAAGGTGCATTTATGACGTGTGAGCCAAGGTATAAGTACTACGATTTGGGTTTTTTGGGTCATTTTGCAATCAATAAAAGTTGTTCTCTTTTGGAGCTCTATTATTTGGGTTCCCTTGTTTCCATGGGTGATTTCCTTGTTGCCATTTTTTTTTGCACTTTATTTTGTATGCTAGGTATGTACTTGTATTCTATATCATTTCCTTTGAAATAAGAATGATGAATTCCTTTTAGTGAATCAGAGTTGGCCTATGGCATGAAATTCTTTGAATTTTGAGGCATTTAAAATGTGGGTTGTTTTAATTAAAAAATTTGGTGTCAACCCTAATTAGGATTACAAGATGAAATGGTATAAAATGGAGGTCAATTGGCTAGGTTTTCATTATCATCACTTTTAGGATTTCCTTTGTAAATAAGTCACCATGGTTGCCATGATAAGTATAGGTTTAGGTTTTGTAGAGGATATTTCTATTTAGGAATTTGGAACAAGTGGGAAGAGTTCCCTAAAAGAAGAAAACTTGTATCATTAAGGGTCAACTCATAGAAGTTGTAGAATTCCAACGGGTCTTATTTATACTCATTTATTTTATCCTCACTTGTGAGAAAATTCTAAGTCAGTTGATTTCTTTGGGGTGATTGTGGAGGTTTGTGTTAGATTTCCCATTGTATGGGTTTTCATTTCATCCATCTAACATTTATGTCTCACTCCAAAACCCATAGTTGTGTTTCTTCTACTGAAAAATATCCAATTCTTGAAAATCTAGTGTTGTTGCAGAGATTTTTGATTGTGCAGATTTCTATGTTGTTTTCCCAAGTTTATAGTGTCCTAAGATCCCACACTTTATTTTTTCCTAATAAGTGATGTGATAATTTTGGTTTATTGGGTGTAAAAATTATCAATTATGAGGATTTGTGGGTTTTTGAGATTTATCTGAGCCTATACTTTCTCCACAACATCTTGGTCAGGTTTGTTTTCCCATAATCCCTTTTATGTTTTATTTTTTCTTTGTCATTGTCTCTAGTGTGGGGATTTATTGGTAATCCAACCATTTTTTTGCAATGATGATTTAGAGTTCATTTTTCCACAATCATTTTTTGTTGTGGTATTTCAACCTCAATATGGATGTGTGAGGTAGAAAATGGTATCTAAGGTCAATAGCTAACCTAAATCACACATTCCACCATTAACATTGCGGGACATAAAAATAACCATGATAAGCTATTAGGCTACTATCCTCACGGAAGAGCGAAAATAGTTGGTTAGGGTTTTGGTCATCTTTTTGTTGGGATCATGGATTGAATGATGTGATGTGTGTGAATAATGACTTAAACTGGGTGAAATGATACAAAATTAGCAAACTCTTATAGAATCAAAGAAATACATATTTTAAATACACTTAGAGAAATAAATCAGATTGTAGGAAAGATGGGATTTGGCATTAAAATTTGAGGCAAAACTAGATAGACAAGGGCAAGGGAACCCATATTTTGAAATGATAATTTTTAGAGTTTAAGAGTCTACACAGGAGCACCATAGCTTGTAGGCTCATCTCTATCTAAGTTGGCTTCTAAAGTTCATCAATCAATGAATAATCAATCTTGCCCTAATTTTGTGAAAGAGGTTTGATGCTTTTATTTCTTCAATCTTCTTCAATTCACTTCAGACCTACAACCTACAAGAAAGACAAGAGAGGAAGGGTTTTTTTTGTATAAGGGATTTCCTTATCAAACCTCGTTTTAGTGTTTCCACCTCCACAAATGTCTATGATGATGTTGATAAAGAGTGCTTACTATAGGTTGGGAAAAGGAAAATGGTTTCCTTGTTAGACTGAGGTCAATTGGCTCATCTCACACAATGAGAAATTGATAGTTTCTTGAAGATACTACAAAGGTTAGTGCTCATAATAATGAAAAAAATAAAACATGAATTATCTTAATATGCATCAACATAGATTTTGTGATGCATTGCAAACATGATCTTGACTAATAAAGTGTTGTAGAAATGTTGCTTATTATGCTCTTGAGTTTGTATTGATTGCTTATTAGAATGCTCAAAAGATATTCAAATTGCTTAGATGTTCAAATAGAGGAAAAGAATCATGTTTATATGAATTTCAACATTTCTTGCATTAATAATTTTGATAAGTCAACAAATTATTTTGAATTTGTAAGCATATTGAGGTCGACAATAAAATATTAAATTTTGGGCCAAAATAGGGGAGATAAGGGAAAGGGTGCCCATGTCTAGCCCTATTTTGAATTTTAGGTTCTTGTAAAATAAATAATTAATTTAATTTTCCAAAATTAATTTAATTTCTTGAAGATGGCAATAAAACAGATGATTAATAAGCATAATTTGGTGCAAGCACTTAGGGGGAGCCAAACATGGTGTGAAAATGTCAAGGGTGATGATGCTATAGGAAGTAGTCTTTTATCCTTCATTTTTCTACAAGTTTGAGTACCCCTAATTTTTTTGTAATTGATTTAAATATGAAATATTTTTCTATCAAATTTGTTTTAAAGGATAGATAGGTTCATTTCTCTACAAGGTTTCTTATATATAGTTTTATCATAGGTCTTTTTCTTCCCGAATCTATGCAATGGAGTGGTAAGTAAAGAATGTGTTCAGTTTAAGGGAAATTTATATTATTTTTGAGGATTTTAAATATGGAGTAGTAAATTGTAGATTTTTGAATAAGCTAGGTATTTATTTTATACTAAATGTGATATATTTAGGTTCATTAAAATTTTCACATTACATAAGTAGGCCTTGATATAAAATTATTGCAAGGTATTTATTAAGGTTCTTGTTCAAGACTAAATGAAAAGGATGGCCAAGATGGAGTATGAATTCAAAGGGGCTTACCCTAAGACCAAAATCACTTCATCTTGGAAGTTTGTTGGGGACACTGACCTTGGAGACATTGATATACAATATTACAGAGTAAGGATGTTTGGGAATAATCCTACTAATGCCAAAAAAATTGGTGCAGAATGGAATTGCTCATGATGTTATATTATCCAATTTAGTCCAGTGGCTAGATCTAATAATGGAATGTAGGAGAATTATTATGAAGACTCTAGGAAGATAGTGACTCTAGATGGAAGGGTGTTAACTAATTTATCAAGTGCAAAAATTACAAAGGCCTTTGACATCTCAATTCACTCAACTATGACTCTAGTTACTAAAGAAAAAGCTAAGAAGATGTTTGAGTAAGGAATTGAGCAATGCATGAAGACTATTAATGGGCGTTGGGTGAAGAATCTTGAATCCTCCATAATGAGGTTACCAAAGTACCTATATAGAAGTGATTTAATTAATAAGATCAATGATTTGACGACCCTTTTGAGTAGTGTGATGGGTTTGGATTCAAACTCAACCTTTGAGATGTGAATATTTTATTATGTAGATGAGATTCTCAAGGGAATGAAGAAGAATCATTGGGTCGAGTTGATTAGTGATAACATTAACTATGAATTTTATATGGTAAGGGAAACTCAAATTTTCCATATGATATCTTACATAGTTTACATGTTGACCATAAATTTTAGGTATAAAGGGTTAATATCTCTTGTCACTATTAGCAATGATCCTCACCAATATAAATTTTATGATTGTTATCCTCAAATGCATAATACTATAAATCATTACAAAAGGTTAAATAATGCATTTATTATGTATATTGTGAGGAAACTACAAGGGGATTTTGAATAAAGGTTTTCAACCTCCACCATGGATCTCATTAAGAGGATTGGTTATTAGTTTATCCAATTTCCAAAATTCACTTACTTTAGGATTGATGGATTATGTGATGCTCCATAAAAATTACCCAAGTACCCCACTAAAAATATGGTACATCTTGAAGTTACAATACAACTTTGTACTTCCAATAAGTTACTAAAGGATATACATAGGGTTGAGGTACCTTATCCCATTATAGTTGGCAAGGGATTATATGCATTCCTTGCTCATCAATCAACAAAGGCATTAGATGTGGAGTTGTAGTTTTTCCATTTAACCTTCCACACTATCAAAAGATATTCTATATGAAAAAATGAAGATGAATGTCAGCATGAAGTATAGGAAAACACTAGATATTGGAGGATTCTAGGCTAATTATGTAGATAAATTAGAAGTCAATTTTTATTTTTTTCTAGATTATCAGTTGAGTAAATTAGGAAAATTCACTTGATGATGGTCCTTGACCAAGTTGACGATGATGGCCAACTATTACAAGAGACTAAATTCAATGAAATTTCTAATAGCCTTATACCATTGCCATAGTGGGCTAAGGAAGAGGTCACTGATTTAGAATTAATAATGAAGCCAACTATGAGGTTCACCAAAAGGTGGATAGAAGTACATTCTTCTAACTTGATGAATAAATTAATTTATCTTGCATTTGATATCACATAAGAGGAGTCCACAAATGAAGAGGAAGAGGTTGCAAAAGACAAGGCTAAAGATGAAGGACAAGCAGAAGGGGAGATAACTTCTACTTCTTCTAAAGTAAAGGATAAAGACAAAGGAAAGAAGAAAGAAGGAGAGAGGCTGCCAATAGTAAAACCAAGGGTATGTTGGCAACACAAGGGAAGAAAACTGAGAGGATGGGGTGAATTCATTGTCACAGAGATTATGAAAATTAAACTTATTCTCAGGTCTGATATATAAACATGAGAGCATAAACAATCACTACATCAAAAACGCACATAACACCAAGATTTTTTACGTGGAAACCCTATTAGGGGAAAAACCATGGTGGAGGTTAATCCACAAGATTATACTCTATTAAAAGTATAAAATAATTATAAATGGGGAATGCACATGCATTCAGGCACATTTCCTAGAGCTCACTGCTCAAATACAAAAGGCTTACTGCCCAAAGGAAGACTCACTGTCTTACAGTAACATTCAGATTACATCTGAAAGATTTTGAACTGAGAAAATAGCATCTGCTAATGCCTGATTATAGTTCCAGTTAAGCACATAAACTCTTCTTCACACTTTTCTTCTGCCTTTGAAAGATTATAACATTATTTGCACACAACACTCAACATACTTTGCACACCACACCTTCAAATGGTATAAACAATCGATCATATATATCCACAACTAAGGATAACATCAACTACATGTCGGCCCAACAAAATATAAAATGTGTACAAACTATCGACCCAAATCAATAAACAATTATCAATGTGCACCAACCAATGTCACCCAAAACATATTAAGGACCCAAAACAACATCCTCAAACATGAAACACCTTAAACAATAATGCCTCGAAGATCCACAACATGCTACAATCACCGTGTCAGCCATGATCATGAAAAACATGAACACATAAGAAAATCACCAATCATGAGCACAACGATTAATGCAGGCCAACAACACAAATAGAGAACAATCTAGAAACATCCACAAGCATCATGAATCAATACAGAAGCATCCACAACAACTCAAATTACTAGAATCACATTATCTTCTTTCAGGAACACCAACTGAAGCAATAGAATAACTGTCAGAACATAGATACTCATAACTCAATCAAATCTTTATACGAACCTCTGAAACTTCATGTGGATAAACTAGATGTACTTGTAAACAAACCCTTTAATCCACAACCTCTTATCAACAATATACTAAGCTAGCCACCATGTTGAAGTTCACTACACCACCAACAACCTGCAACTTATTTTATTACAATTTTCTCAATATCCTTGACATATACAGACTTAAAGACATTAATGCCGAAGGTGTTGACATCAATGACAACCACATTTCAACAATATCCAATAGGGTGTATAAGAGAAAAAGTGATCTTGGGGAAGAGAAGAAGCCCTAAACTAAGAAGAGAAAGAAAAATAGTAAACCCAAAGCTACTGAACAACCTTTTATCTTTGCTCTGCCACAAAAGAGTATTCCTCCCTCTGCCACCAATACCTCCACTCTAATCCCTTCACCTTCACCTCCAATTTCTACATATCTTATTGCTCCTACTATCCCTCATATCACTTCTTCTCATCATGCCACTAACATTCCCATCACCACTTCAACTCATCCTATTTTACCTATGAACATTGATCCCTCTCCTAGCATCTCACCTACATCTTAAAATTCTTCATCTTCTATACATCATTACCAAAATTTACCATGTCTAGCATTCCATCTACTTCCCTTACTTTTGCCTCTATCAATATCCCACAAATCTTCATCACCCACTTGTCTCATATGCCCAAAGTGGTTGATGCTTCAATGTTATTTGAGGTCAATGACATTATTAAGCCATATTTTTGGGGATACTTCAGTTCATACTCCCTAAGAAGTATTAGTGCCTACTTACATGGAAAATATGGAGAAAGTTAATGAAGAATTACAAGCTCAGGAAAGGGATGATGTTGCTACACCCCCACCAGATATCTCAAGAGAGCAGGTTGACCAAGAGAAACCATTAGGGAATAAGAAAGATAGTCAATTTGAGGAATAAATTATTTTTGAGGAAGTTCTAAATGAGGTGGCTCAGAAGTGTGATAACATTGAACAGGATCATATACAAGAAATAAATAAAAATATAGAAAGCATTGAAACTAATGTTTCTCATTCTACATCTCCATGGGATAAAAATGAAAAATAGTCCACAACTTTGGAATAGTTGTAAGAATATTTGAAACATAACAAGCCTATAATAGAAACCCATGAATTGAATTTGGAGTATCTTTTAAGTCAAATTGAGAAACCCAAGGAGAATAAGAAAGCTAAAATAAGGTCTCATATGAATAAATATGCCTCAATCTATAGGATTTTACATGTGCAACTCTAATTGTTGAGAATGACAATAAGGATTTGCAACTTGGTGATTTCAAAATATTTCTACTATTAATTTAGGATCAACTAGTAGAGTACAAGAGATTGGAGAAATTCATGGGTCAAAAAATAATATTGTGGAGAGAATGAATAAAGATGAGGATACCAAGGACCAGCTAAAAGCTCAAGTGGTAAAATTGATTGCCTTGATTAAGCATTTAGTTACTCCTATTTAGAGTGAGTAGGGTACAATCGTTTCCCTATGATTTTATATAATGACAATGTAAATAAGATAGAGAAGATGAAATCCTAGGGCCAAACTACACAAGCATGGATGGAAATAATTTCTGACAAGAGAAATAAGATGATTGAAGTTGTTTTCAAGTACAAAATAATTTCCTTGTTTTGAAAGAATAAGTAGATAAATTGTTAGAATATTGTAGGGACAATGAGAAATTCCATGATATGGTGTTCCCAAAGTTGGAGGCCATAAAGAGATTATCTAATGAAATATTGTTAAAATAAAATATTTTGAGCAGAGATAAATTGAAGGAGCCAAACTAATGAACACATGCTATGAATTTTAGAAGAGAAATAGTGTGCCAAGTAGAAACGGAAGTAGTTGAAATATTAATATAAATGCTTACATAAATGAATTTTTGGATTCTTGTACCAATTTTTTGAAAACTTTAACTAGATTAACTATTGACCAATATATAAAGATAAATATTCAAGAAGTGAAGCAACATTGAAAGTTATAGATTTACAAGGAATGATCTAGTGATGTTCCCTCTCAAGATAACTTAGATAATGTTGCTACATTTTTATTAGAGATAAAGATATTTCAAATAGAAAGGCAAGTGTGGATGGTTTTTCATGGAAATATTGTCTAGAAATATGGTGTTCAATTTTTTAAGATTCATGCTACAATGGTTCCATAACCTAATGAAGTAACTCTAGCCTTAATAACCTTTGTGAAGTATGTAGTAAAAGAAAGGGTGGAGGGGAGATAAATAATTGAGGATAAATATTTATAAATAATATGTCTTCTCATTAGGGTGATATTTTATTTTCAAATTTCCTTTGGAGGTGTGTTTTGTAGGTTCAAAAATAAGGCACAGGTTCAAGTTTTCTAGCTATATCTACTTGGGAAATTGTGCCAAACCTTTGATAACTTTCTTCTAGTTGTTATAAATCATAAAGTTACTTTTGGATAAGATTTTTTTCTCCCAATTTTGATTGTAATAGAATTAAGTTGGAGATGGAAGATAAATATTTAATTTACCTTAAGCATTTAGTGATCATTTAATCTTGACCTTTGGTGTTTTGATGATCTCCACCATTGGTTGTGCCCTAGGTTTTGTTGTTCTTGCCTATAAAAGGAAACATTTTATCATTGTAAAGGTTTTTGAATTGGAATTGTTGATACTGTATTATTTGAAATTAATACAAGAAAGGAACATTGATTTGGTGTTCACTTTTTTTTTCAAATATTTCATGGTTCCTTTTTTCAATATTAGATAAATTTCAATTGTAGTGATGATGCAATGTTAAGATATTTGATAGATCCCTAGCGTTGAATAGGCGCATGACAACTGAGAGGGGGGGTGAATCATTTGTCACACAAATTCAAACTTAAGACTTTATCACTTATCAAATCTTCAACCACATTATTCTATTATTAAATATGAGCATGAAACAAAGATAACAAAAAGTAAATCAACACAATGAACACCAAATTTTTACGTGGAAAACCCAATAAGGGAAAAACTATGGTGAGGGTTAACTCACAATATAAAGATTATAAACTGAATACAAAGGCTCATTGCCAAGGGCTCACTGCCCAAAAGAGGACTCACTATCCAAGTACAAAGGCTCACTACCTACAAAGGACTCATTGTCCAACAGGGAGGCTCACTGCCTACTTATACAAAAGAGAACAAAATATCGGCCACAACAATTAAAGCACATTCATAGGATTACAAAAATCTTCAATTCACTACCTTTAGCACACTAAAAAAACTGCTATCACAACTCACTCACACACACTTTTGCTCTTATGATTTGTGGCACACTTTCATTACTTTGCATCACATTTTCATACAATTCTTCACAACTTGCCTTGCTTTAATACCATTCTCAACCTTAGAAACATTTACCAAGGTCATCCACAATACATCGTTTCATAAATTCTAATTAGGCTGACAACTCTAAATTCCTATAGTGGAAAGGAATAAGAGTGGACCAATAAAAACATAAAAATAATATTCTTGAATCTTCTACATGCTTCCTCAATTAAATTTTATTCTTTGAATGAAGTGTAAACATTAGGTCGGCCAAACCTAATGAAAACAAAAATTATCAATGATGCACACGCTTTCCAACAAGAAGATGACACACATACAACACAACACACTTTATTATGCACAAGAATACATCTCAAAATCTTCTGGATACATCCGCAGCAAAAACAACAAGCTTCAATCACTAAATTTCTTTTACCAGTCTATCTGGTCTGTGTAGACATGCACAAAAATACTAAAACATGATTTCCAGATTATAAAACTCCAAACCTCTTCACCAGAGCATAGGAAATACCTTCACAATACATCTACTAGATCCGCATGATCTGAAAAAATAGTGGAGTGTAGAGCAAAAATATTTCTCCCAATCCACAAAACACTTACTCTACTAGTGGAACACACAAGCTAGAGGACACAACTTTCACGTACCATCTCACCAGAAAATGAAACTCAAACTATATCATCATCAGATCACCATAATGAAATATTCAGAACCACACAAACATAGGATCACCACAATAGAAATGCAGAGCACATACCAGAGAACAATCTGAACACTTCCAACATTTTGATTTCTCTTCTACATTAATTTTCTTAAAAAAATTTGGAAACTCATCATACCAACATATCTGCAACACCATAAAGGTATCTCCATGTACTCACAACATCTCACCAACATCTCAACCATACATGTACAATCTGCAACATACTGAACATTGATGATATCAATGACAACATTAATGACAACACTACTAGACAAGCTCATACTTGCAACAATCTCCCCCTTTGTCATTGATGGAAACACATAACCTTTTCTCCCCTTTTGACATCAATGGAAAAGAAAAACTACTTTGATTACTCCCCCTTAGGAGTACATTCATACTGCAACATTGAAAATATTTCTTCTACTCCCTCTGCGGAGTAGACCCAATTACCAGTCCAGATAAATGAAGAATCTATGAATTCACTGGATTGATGCATCTTCATGTGCACCTAGTTAGGAGGGCCAATGACCCCCAACCTCTCCCTAAGATTCTTGAAAGTATCCTTCAGAAGATCCTTAGCAAATATTTCTACAATTTGTTCCTTTGTAGTTACATACTCCAATCTAACCTCATTCTCCAACACTTTCTCTCTCAGAAAATGATACTTGATAGATATGTGCTTCGTTCTTGAATGCATAACCAAGTTCTTTGAAATGTTTATTGCACTTGAATTATCACAAAAAATAGGAAAAGGATCATCGTATACTACTTCAATGTCCTTTAGGGTTTGCTTCATCCACAAAACTTGTGTACAATAGGACACCACAACAATATATTCAACTTTTGCAATGGATAAAGAAATCGAGTCTTGTTTTTTACTCATCCATGAAACTAGTCTTCTACCAAGAAAGAAAGCACCACCACTGGTACTCTTTCGGTTATCTACACATCTGAACCAAACAACATTTGTATAAGCACTCAGGGTGAAATCATTACTCTTAGGGTACCATAGTCCATAATCTGGTGTGCCTTTAAGATATATAAATATTCTTTTTATATCCATAAGATGTTCTTCTCTAGGATCTTCTTGGAATCTAACAACTAAAGACACTGGATGCATAATATCTGGTCTAGTAGCAGTGAGATACAATAGTTCACCAATCATGGATCTATATTTTCTCTGATCAATCTTAGCATATTCATCATCCTTGCTCAGTTTACATTTGGTTACCATAGGAGTACAAACTGGTTTAGAATCCTCCATCCCAAACTTTTTCAACAACTCTTTTACATACTTAGATTGTGAAATGAATATCCCTTTTTCAGTTTGATTCACTTGTAAACCAAGGAAGAGATTCAATTCACCAATCATAGACATCTCAAATTCTTTTTGCATTTCTTCAGCAAAATTTTTACACATTCCTTCATTTCCTCCAAAAATGATATCATCAACATAAACAACTACAATCAACATCTTATTACCTTGCACTTTGAAGTAGAGGTTGTTGTTAGAAAAACCTTTGTTGAATCCTTGCTTTGTCAGATATCTGTCTAGTCTTGCATACCAAGCTCTAGGAGCTTGCTTTAATCCATACAATGCTTTCTTCAATTTACAAACCATGTCTGGCTTTTCAGACAGTCAAAGCCCTTTAGGTTTCTCCATGTATACTTATTCCCCCAACTCACCATTCATAACAACTAACTTAACATCCATCTGATATACTTTGAAGTCCTTGTGTGCAGAAAATGCCAAAAACATTTTGATAGCTTACATTCTGGCCACAGCAGTAAATGTTTCCTCAAAATCTATTCCTTCAACTTATGAATATCCTTTGCATACCAATATTGATTTATTCCTCACTACTCCATTTTCATTCAGTTTGTTTCAGAACACCCATTTTGAGACAATCACATTCTTGTTCACAAGTCTAGGGACTAGTTCCCATGTCTGATTCTTCTCTATCTACTGCAATTCCTCTTTCATAGCTCTCATCCAAATTTCATCTTCACATGCTTCTTTTATAGATTTAGGTTCTATTTTAGAGAGTAAACAGAAATTTACCTCAGTTGTAACTTTGCTTCTTGTCTTTACACCTTCACTCTTGTCTCCAATTATCTGATCTTCTGGATGATTATTCTATACATATTTAGGATTCCTAGCAACAAGTTCTGGTTCATTCTCTTCTTCTTCTTCTTCTTCATTATCCTTATTTTCTTCAAGTATATGTTTGCAGATAGGATCATCAGGTTCAACTTCACTTATCTCAATAGTTCTGCATATGTCTTCATCAATTTTCACATTAGCACTTTCAATGATCTTCCTTAATCTTTTGTTAAAGCATTTGTATGCCTTGCTAGTGGTAGAGTATCCAAGAAATATTCCTTCATCACATCTAGCATCAAAATTTCTAATATTTTCATCATCTCTTTTAATATAGCATCTGCTTCCAAATACCTTAAAATATTTCACAATAGGAATCTTACCGGTCCATAACTCAAAAGGTGTCTTTGTGTTGTTGTGTCTAATCTGAACTCTATTGAGAACTAAACATCAATATGTATCGCTTCTCTCCAATATACATTTGGTACATTAGATTCTTTCATCATAGTTCTAGTAGCTTCCTATACTGTCTTGTTTCTCCTTTCAACTACTCCATTCTATCGTGGGGTTCTCACAGCAGAATACTGTCTTTTTATGTCATGCTTCTTAGAGAATGTATTAAATTCACCAAAAGTGAATTCACCACCTCTATCCGATCTTAAACATTTGATTTTCAGATTTACTTCATTCTCCACTCTCGCTTTGAATACCTTAAACCTATCCAGGGCCTGATTGTTTTCTTTGAGAAAAGAAACCCATGTCATTCGAGTGTAATCATCAATAAGCAACATGAAATATCTATCACCATTCAGGATTCCATTCTTAGTCGGACCACATAGATCAGTATGTACTAACTCGAGCATACTGGTAGTAGAATATTATTTTCCTTTAAAGCTACATCTTGTTTGCTTCTCTAGTTGACAACTTCTATAGATAGCGTTAGCAGGGCTTGTGATTTTAGGTAGTCCTCGAACTATTTCCTTTTTACTAATCTTGACCAGGTTATCAAAGTTCACATGTCCCATTCCTTGGTGCCATAACCAATGTTCACTGATCTGAGATACAAGACAATGACCATCAACTCCTTTCAGCTGATAGATGTTTCCATTTTAGGTAGTCCTTGAACTATTTCCTTTTTACTAATCTTGACCAGGTTATCAAAGTTCACATGTCCCATTCCCTGGTTCCATAACCAACGTTCACTGATCTGAGATACAAGACAATGACCATCAACTCCTTTCAGCTAATATATGTTTCCATGAGTTCTTCCAGCAACAATCATATCTCCATTTCTGAATCCTTTTATGATTTCACAAGTATTGTTTCGAAACACAAGCTTAAAGCCATTGATACACATCTAACCAACACTCAAAATATTATGTCTCAAACCCTTCACATAATATACATCATCAATACTACACACTCCATCAAAACTAATTGAACCTTATCTTAGCTCCTAAATCATCGCCGAACATGACTAAACTACCATCATTATTTTCAAGTTTAGTGAACTTACTCTTATCTCTGATCATGTAATTTGAACATCCACTGTCAATTACCCAGTAGTCTTCATCCTGTCTTGCATGAAATGCGGGAACCAGAGTACCTTCCATCCTATTATTCTTAACTTCTGGAGGTTTCTTACTTACACATTTTCCAAAGTTAGTGGATACATATTTATTTTCCAAAGCTAAGAATAAGCATTCACTGTCATCAACCTCATTTTCAGATTCATCATCATAAATACCCATCTCTTCCTTAACATAGTACAACTTCTTATACTTCTTATCCTTCCTATCCTTATCCTTATAATACTTGTTATTTTTATGTGCAGCCCTATTCATACATCTTGAAGCATAATGACCAATATTACCACAACTAAAGCATTTAAAGGGCAACATACCTTTATACTTTTTGGTACCTTTCTTCAACTTCCTAGTGAAGTTAGCTTCCAACTCATCAACATCATCACTATCTGGTTCCTCCTCACTCTTCATTTCCTTAAATTTCATTTATGTCTTTTCTTCTATCTTGTCATCTTTCCAAAACTTTCTTAATTCAAATTCTTCCAGGGTGTCGAACAAGTGTTCCAAGGTGTACTTCTTAGGTTCATACATTTCTTCAATCATTGAGATCTTATTGTTGTAGCAGTCCGGTAGGGTGATCAAGATCTTCTCTATTATGTCTTCATCTGCTAGCTTTCCTCCTTGATTTCTAACCTCATTTGTAGTCTCTTCCACCTTGTGAAAGAAACTTGTAAATTATTCACCATCTTCCATTTTCAGGTTCACAAATCTACGCTTTGCCACTAGTCTCTTTGTCAGTTTCGCCTTTTCATTCCCTTCATACATGTCTTCTAGCTTCTTCTAGACATCATATACAGTTTACAATGAATTAACCTTGATTCGCTCATTTTTAGATAAGCCACTGCAAATCGCATACTTCGCCCTCTCATTTTCTTCATAAGCAAAGATCTCATCTGCAGTATTAACACCACTAGACAGAAGTGTATACTTATTCTCAATAGCCTTCCAAGTCTTGAAACCAAGAGAGATAATATATCCTCTCATCCTTCCCTTCCAGTCTTTGTAGTCAGTTCCATCAAACATATGGATCGACAACTTGTGCACCATCAGATCTTCCTTAAGCGGTTAAGCTCTACAACAAGGAACCAGGGCTCAGATACCAATTGTTAAACAGGTTCAGGATAATTGAGAGGGGGGGGGTGAATCAATCATCACACAAATTCAAAATTAAGACTTTATCACTTATCAAATCTTCAACCACACTATTCTATTATTAAATATGAGCATGAAACACAGATAACAAAAAGTAAATCTACACAATGAACACCAAATTTTTACGTGGAAAACCAAATAAGGGAAAAACCACAATGAGGGTTAACTCACAATATAAAGATTATAAACTAAATACAAGGGCTCACTGCCCAAAAGAGGACTGACTGTCCAAGTACAAAGGCTCACTGCCTACAAAGGACTCACTATCCAACATGGAGGCTCACTGCCTATAGATACAAAAGAGAACAAAAGATCCACCACAACAATTAAAGCACATTCACAGGATTACATAAATATTTAATTCACTACCTTCAACACACTAGAAAAACTGCTATCACAACTCACTCACACACACTTCTGCTCTTATGATTTGTGGCACACTTTCATCACTTTGCATCACACTATCATACAATTCTTCATAACTCACCTTGATTTTATACCATTCTCAACCTTAGAAACATTTACCAAGGTTGGCCACAATACATCGTTTCATAAATTCAAATTAGGTCAGAAACTCTAAATTCTCATGGTGGAAAGGAATAAGAGTGGACCAATAAAAACATAAAAATAATATTCTTGAATCTTCTACATGCTTCCTAAATTAAATTTTATTCTTTGAATGAAGTGTAAACACTAGGTCAGCCAAACCTAATGAAAACAAAAATTATCAATGATGCACATGCTTCCCAACAAGAAGATGACACACAAATGACACAACACACTTCATTATGCACAAGAATACATCTTAGAATCTTCCAGATACATCCACAGAAAAAACAACAAGCTTCAATCACTAAATTTCTTTCACCAGTCTGTCTGGTCTATGCAGACACACACAAAAATACTAAAACATGATTTCTGGATTATAAAACTCCAAACCTCTTTGCCAGAGCATAGGAAATACCTTCACAAGACATCTACCAGATCCACATGATCTGAAACAAAAAAGTGGAGGAATGCAGAGCAAAAATATTTCTCCCAGTCCATAGAACACTTACTCTGCCAGTGGAACACACAAACCGAAGGACACAACTTTCACGTACCATCTCACCAGAAACTGAAACTCAGACAATATCATCATCAGATCACCATAATGAAATCTTTAGAACCACACAGACATAGGATCACCACAGGAGAAATGTGGAGCACATACTAGAGCATAATTTGAACACTTCCAACACTCTGATTTCTCTTCTACATTAATTTTCTCAAAAGAACTTGGAAACTCATCATACCAACATATCTGCAACACCATAAAGGTAGCTCCATGTACTCACAATATCTTACCAACATCTCATCCATACATGTACAATTTGCAACATATTGAATAGTGTTGACATCAATGACAACATTAATGACAACACTACTAGACAAGCTCATGCTTGCAACACCTGGTTCATACCATTTGTAGCTTACTGATTATGAGTTGCTTTGCATGGTTAGTTTGAACCTTGTTTTTATTTAGTTCAATTGTGAATATTTATTTGGTTTGTACCAAAATTGAGTATTCAAATAAATTTTTATATTATGAAAATATTTAAATTTCATTGGAGATAGCACTATTTTTGTAACATTGTAAGAATCTATTTGGTTAAGAAAGAATTGGTTTCATGAGGGATCCGTCCATCTGATGCATTGAATCATTATTGTGATATTCCATAGGTTATCTTAACTTAATTCCTTCATATCTTTTAAGGTTTATTTACAAGATTTGAGTTAGCTTAGAAAGAAAAGCATCAAGTAAATTGCAATATCAGGTAAAACCTTAGATCTAGAAATAATTTTAAGGTTTCATACCATGTAGATCATTCAAAACCCTTGTCTAGTTTTAGTAAGTTTTAGGTCCCTTATTAAAACAACAATACATTTATGACTAAGTTATATTGCAAAGTCAAGACCTAACAATTGAAGCCTTGGGGTAGTCTTTTTCTAATTCATTAGGATAAAATTTCCTTTCAAGATCTAGATATAATACCTAGTATTTTTTCTAGGTTATGTTGTGGAAAAAAACTCATAAACATTACCCTTTGTGTCATTTTACATTTTTTAGTATAACTATTATTCCTTTTGGTGGTGGAGTACTTCCACTAATAGATCTTTGATGCTTATATACCCATTTGGTTTTTTCCCTTGTTGGCTTTGTTTTCCTTTGAGTAGCTTGTTGTTCTATAATATCTTTTACTTTTGTAGGAATGGGCTTATTTTTGTTGGGCTTATTTGACAATCTTTTCTTTCTATTTAGTTATTTTCACTTTAGCTTCACTCTTAGCCTTCTTGTCTATGTATTCCTAGCACGTATCAAATATTTTAATGGTTGAACCCTTAGGGTAGGAGAGGAGAAATTAACTAGTACCTTAAAACAATTCATTAAAATCCTTATATGGTAGTAGTTATACAATAAAAGTACATAGTTCAATAGCTTCTTAATGGATATCATCTTTGTCAACCAAAAGAATTATATCATTCTCCATTTTCCTAACAACAGTGTGATTTAGTCATTCTCTATCCTATTTTTTTATAACATTTTGAAGAGTGACTCCTACATGTACCAAAAAATAGTGGCATCAAGGAAACTATCCATATTTCCCCTTATTTTATCCATGATCTATTGTTTCCTCCACAACATGCCTCTAAATTTTCAAGATTGAGGACCCTTACCTTTCACTTTTAATCCCTAGATTTCTTTTATTTTTCATGTTTTGGTTTGGAATAAATGAGTTTGAGTTGTATTTCTAGAAAATTATTGCATCCCAATTCCTTACCATCCTTGGTCATATATTTGATCAATGAAGTACTCAATTTCCCCATTTGGGAGTGATCTATTCTAATAATTTTGGTATTCATGTCAAAGTTGTTAATTTAAGCGTGACATTTTAAACATTAAGTATTGTTGTTCACATTTTTCCAATTTAACTTTCACATTTAGAGTTATGTTGAAATCTTTTGCATCATTTGATTTAAATGAGTCATCAAGTTCTTAAAGGACTCCTTGTTATATCAAATTTTGAAAGGATTTATAAAGAATAGTCAAGATACCACTATTCTATTCGTTGCTTGAGTCATTATTTTAGAAGTCCTCTTAATATTCCAAGTCTTTAAATTCTTGTTGTGTTTCATGTTTCTTGATGGGTTTATTGACTTGTATTATTCTCATAGTTTTTTCATGGTGACATGAATTCACCTATATGTTGATTTTCCTTTTTAAATTAAATTAGGACTTGCATGATGCAAGTGACTATCAATGATGTTGATTCATCAAATTTTATTTAATGGTAATTTCATTTGTGAGTCATGATTATATTAAAAGCCTACATATTTAAGTTTGCCACATAATAAATTGTCTATGCCTTTATCTAGGTCTTTAACTTTAATTGGAATTTGAGGCATTTGAACACTCACCCTAAAATTGCATTTTCATGAAATTGAATATCCATTGTTAAAAGGATGAATTTATCATTCTAGGATATTGTATTCTAGGACATTGTATTCTACATTAAAATCACATCTATTTTGATTATAATACATTTTTAAAAAATTTGATTGTAATTTAATGTTTTTAATTTATGATTATAATACATTTTTAAATTTTTGATTGTAATTGTAGATGATGGGGTGAAATATGTCTTTGTTTTACCTTTTATTTTCCTTTGAACTTTTTCATTTCATAGTCTTTTATGTTGCTCCTGTCACCATTTGTTAATGAGCTGAAGATATTTTATAAAATACAAAGGAAAGATAAAACCTATGAATATATCAAAATCCTTTGATCATATATTGATTATCTCTATGATTTTGGTAGCAGGGGATGCCTAATGGATGGAACGTGGATGAGGGCATCGGTGGAGTGAAGTTAAGACCATTCAAGGGTCATTTGTCATGTTTTGGTTAAACTAGTGTTGAGTTGGATTTATTTGTTTCAAGTTGTTCTACCATTTTGAAATGATGGCAAAATACTATAAGTTATTTTCGATTATCTTTTAAGGTTGTTGGCCACAGGCCGAAACAACCAAAGACTCTTATATGTTTTTATCTAGCAGTAGTTATAAGTTTAATCGGTCTATGGTATCTATAAATATGTATGCCAAGACTCAATTTATATAGATGATAATAATATATTGATACAAACTTCTTTTCATGAATTAAAAATACTGTGATGTTATCTAAATGAATGTTGATTAGCGTGGAGTAACTTGTGTTCATAAGCCTTATCACCAATAATTGAAGAAGGCATGGCCCATTTCATTGATTATCTGGTGATCACTATAGTAGGATTGCATTGTGTGGTAATAAACATTTTTAGTTTTACATTCATCTCTTTGTGATTGAACTAGTTTGCAATTATAACTCTTTACTATTAAATGCGTATGAGTTTCATTCAACGTGTTGTATTCTATAAACATTGATTGGTGTGATTATCAATATGCATGAGTAAAGTTTAGTGCATTTTATTTCAGTTTCTCCTTTTAATTATATTCTATTCTTAGTATGGAATAGTAATGCTATTTACTATTTTTTGTTAATTGATTTATGTTGCAGACTATTTTGATATAGGCTCCTATCATAGAACCGACAGGAGGTTTGAGAGCCATATTTTAGAATAAACATAGACTAAGAAGTTGCATCCATTCACAGTTAGCTTGCTAGGTTCAACCCTTAGGAAAATAGCCCCAATATCTTTCACAAGTTCACGACCCTCGGATTGACATTGAGGAGTAAACTAAGGAAACTACAAAATTCTCAAGAATTGATCTAGACCCATCTACCCAAATTAAGATAGAACTACAAGGATAGTTTTACCCATAATATCAACCACAAGTTAATCCAATAATTTTGGCGTTGTTGTCAGGGAAAGATATTAAAGTCCTAAAATCATAGCTAGTTGAGTTAGGACTAGTACGTCAAGAGGAAAGCCTATAAAATTATCAACCTTGTTAAGGTTAACACTCTTGATTTTTGTTGTTATAAGCCATTTAGGTGCATGAGTCATAGTAGGGATAATAGAGGGAGATTTATTAGAAAAGAAAATGGAAGTAGTTCACAACTCGAAAAAATTAAAAACAAATCAAAACCATCTGTTGAGGGATCATGGCTTGAAGAATTGAAAAATAAGTCAAAGCCATATGTTGAAGGAAGTAGTTCAACATGAGATAAATTGAAAAAAAAATTATAACCATTAGTTGTGCATACTTCACCTGAGTCAGAATTATTCAAACCATTGGTTATACACCCATCACTTGAGAAAGAGTTACACGAGCCAAATATCGAGAAGTGTGTTATTGAATCTACCATTGTTGAGACCCCTTATGGTATTCATCTAGAGTCTTCCGAGGAATTACAAAAAAGGGTTATAAATTTATTTCAAGAGTCTTATGGGTCTAGATCCGGTCCACTTTCAGAAACTCAAAATCCATTTAGAACTTACTTTACCCCTTGGGCATTAGACGTCATGGCTGATCTCAACAACAACAACAACAATGATGTGAGAGCATTATCCCACAAAATTCCAATCACTTTTGAATTCCCCATTGTGCATCTTGAAGAGGATGCTCCTATGAAAAATATTCCCCACTCTGCTTTACCAGTCTTCTATGGTCTTTCTATTGAGGAACCTAATATGTTCTTGTTTGAGTTTGATATGATGTGCCACAGTTATGACTATAAAAGTGATGCAAAGAAGCTCAAGTTATTCCTAGCCACATTGAAGGATGTAGCCTTACATTGGTTCATGAACCTTAGGAATATCAGAACATGGGAGGTTATGAAGGAATTATTCTTGACAAAATACCAAAAATATTATAAAATGAAAGAGGTTTGGGATGAGATCTTTTGTATGACATAGAAAGAGGATGAGTTTGTGGAAGATTACCTCGAATGCTTCATGTTCAACCTCCAATGATCACGACAACCAGAGCTATCTCTTGATACCATTAAAATGTCGTTTCTTAGGGGAATAAGACATAATACTATGGATGCATTGAATTTTATAGGTAAGGGTAATGTCTCTAAATTGGACTTTGATGATATTTGTGACATTTGCAAGAATTACTTGAGGTCTTAATGTTTGGGGAGGAATTATCCAAGTAAGCCTTATGCTCCAGGTAGTGCAACAGGTATAACAAATCTTGAAATAGGTAATTTACTTGAGGATCTTAAAAATGATTTGTTAAATCATATGGGTAAATAGATAGACACTCTATATACCTGTAGGAAGCAAGAGGAAGCTGAAAAGGCATTGGTTGTGTTTTGTCCAAATTTTCACAAGAGACATAGTAGTGAGGATTTCCCTTACAATAGGATGAACATTTCATCCTTAGAAGAAGTCAATAAAATTTCTACCTTATGACCTCTTCCCGTAGGTCTACTACATGGCCCCTAGGCAACCTTTTCCACCTTGAGTAATGCACCCTTGCATGACTCATGATTATCTTGCTCTAGGACCTAGCCAATCCAATTCTTTTTCCAATCAGCTTGGATGGTATGGGGGTTGGAAACAACCCCCGCCATACCCTCAATGGATGCCATAATACCAGTATGATTCACAACCATGGCAATAGGCATCAAGACCACAATCACCACAACCTTCACCGTACCAACAACCATATCCATCACAATCACAATTTCCACCTCCTCCCATGATCATCCTATATCCACATCCACAACAATTTCTTCCACCCATACCATCATCATCTACTTAGCCAACCAATCCAACATAGCTACCAAAGCCTACACCAATGCTAGCCCAACCAAACCTAAATCCCAACAATAAGGCAACATGACCCATGTATAATAATAAGGCAATAGGCTACCCTACCTATCTTGTAAATACACTAGAATTAGATAGAGTTCAATTAAGGTTGAGGATGGCTCTTTAGGGGCCCACCATCACTGAAACTAATGAAGAACCTAAAGCAGAGCCAATGAAATAACCTTCCTTTCCCAACCGATTTTAGTCTGAACCAGTACAAAAGGAAGTCTCCCAACCTGATTTTGATTTTGTCAATGAATTACATAATGTTAACATCAAGATTCCTTTGTTGCAGGCTATCAAGGACATTCCCATCTATATAAAAAAAGTTTGGGATCTATGTACTCAGAAGCAGAAGAAGAAGCAATGCCCAAAGACTGTCCAAGTTATTGGATAGTTGGATGACCTTATTATTGGGAACATAAATATTCCTAAGTACTTAGATCCAAGGAGTCCTATTATCAAGGTATCTATTGGTAAAGTTAGCATTCCTAACACACTTGTTGATTTGGGTGTTGTAATTAATATTATGACAAATAAAACAAAGATTGTCACTAGAGGGACTTAGACCTACTCCCATAGTTCTTCAAATGGCAGACCGATCTTTGGTCAAACCAGAGGGTATGATTGAAGATGTAGTTCTTTCTATTGGTTCATGGGAATACCCAATTGACTTAATGGTTTTGCAGCCAAAGATTAAGCTGGGGGGTACCCCTTGATTTTGGTACGACCTTGGTTAGTGATTGTGGATGCATTCATTAATTGTCAGTTGGGAAGCATGGTCATCTCTAATGGTGAGCACACAAAACAGTTGACTTTATACCCACTAGCATAACCCATGTTGGAGACAAAGGATCCAATATGGGTTGATAGTGACCTAGATGAGTCATTGCCAATCTTGACAATTGATCGAGCTTTAGACATGGAAGAACCTACTAAGGATAATATTCTTGTTAATTTTCTATAAAATAGATATGAATCTAATGAATCCTTTGAAAGCATGGTTCTTCATTTAGGTATAAATACTCCTTGTCCTTTTGGAAATTTTCCATTGGTAGGTAGCTCATGATCTATTCAACACTTTGTCACATTGCATTAGTTGCTACCTCATAATTGTTTGTATAGTTCATTTTTATTTCTATAAATCCTAACGATATTCCATTCACCTCACAAGTACTAGCCATTAATTCAATTGCACAATCAGAAGCCATGGAGGTTTTTCCTAATTGTACACTTAATATTAATCCACATTTAACCATTGAACAAATCCAAGATCTTATTGCCATGATTAGAACTAATAAAGATGCATTTGCTTGGGAATACTAAGATATGCATGGCATTCATATTGACACTTGCACCAACCATATGTACATTGAAGAAGGTATTCATCTAGTTAGGCAACTGCAGCAACAACTCAATCCTGTATTGCATGAAATAGTTAAAGAGGAGTTATAAAACTGTTAAATGTTGGGTTTATATATATTCTATTTTAGATAGTCAGTGGGTCTCTCCTCTAGTTGCAGTTCCAAAGAAAAATTGTAAGTAGAGAATTTGTGTTGATTATAGAGAACTTAATAAAGCTACTAAAAAGGATCACATTCCATTGTCATTTATTGATCAAGTGTTGGACACTCTTATAGGTAAAAGGTTCTTTTCCTTTCTGGATGGGTTCAGTAGCTACAACTAGATTCACATAGCACCTGAGGACCAGGAAAAGACTACCTTCACTTTTCCTTGGGGCACTTTTTCCTGTAACACTTTTCCATTTGGTTTATGTAATGCCACTGCCACTTTTCAAAGGGAAACTTTGAGCATTTTTGTGGATCTTGTAAATGATTGTGTTGAGGTATATATGGATGATTTTACTATCCATGGTATTACTTATGAAGAGGCTAATTTTTTTTTAGAAAAAGGTACTTAGATGTTGTATAGAAACTAATTTATCATTAATTCATGAAAGGTGTCATATGCTTATGACAAAGGGGATAGTACTTGGACATTATATTTCTTCCAAGGGTATTCAAGTCAATCCCAAAAAGATATGGGTCATTCAGGACTTTCATACACCCACTAGCCAAAAGGATGTGCATATTTTTCTAGGCCATGCAGGGTACTATAGGAGGTTTATGAAAAAATTTAGTAAGATTGCCTCCCCCTTGTTTGCTTTGTTAGAACAAGCTTGTAACCACACCGGTACTCAAAGGTCTGAACTGGGAACTACCTTTTCATATTTACACTGATGCGTCAAATTGTTCCATGGGGATTGTCCTTGGATAGAAAGAAGATAATCTCTTCTACTCCATTTACCACATCAACAAGAATTTCACAAGATCTGAGGTAAATTATATGGTAACTGAAAAGGATTTTTTAGCTATTGTTTATGCAATGAATAAGTTTCATCATTATATTATCGGATATAAAGTGTTTGTTCATACTGATCATTCTACAATTTTATTTTTAATGAATAAACCTGTTGTAACTGGTAGAGTTATTAGGTGGTTACTTTTGCTTCAAGAATTTGACATTATTATACTTGATAAACCTAGTCGAGAGAATGAATGTGGTTGTAGACTTTTTGTCTAGGTTACAACAACAAGACGATGTACCAGTTCTAGTTGATGATGCCTTTCTAGATGAGCATCTCTTTGCTATATCAACAAAGATCTTGTGGTATGCTAACATGGAAAATTACCTGGTTACTTGCAATTTCCCACCTCATTTATCTCTGAGGGAACACCAAAAGTTGGTAAGACTCAGTGGTTATTATACATGGATCAATGGATTGCTCTTCCTCCATGGCCTTGACAATGTCATGCGTCAATATGTTCCTGAGGACAATGGCTTCAACATACTTCACGCATGCCACACAGAACCTTGCGGGGGACATTTTGCTGCTTAGAAGACTACTTAGAAGGTCTTGACTACATGCTACTACTAGCCTACACTCCACAAGGATTTTAAATGTTAGAATATGGGACATGCTTAACACTGTGATAAATGTCAACATATGGGCCATCTCACACACTCAGATGAAATGCCCCTACATCCTCAGTTGTCCATTGAGCCTTTTAAAAAATGGGGACTTGATTTTGTTGGGCCTGTCAACCCACCATCTAAGAATAATGAATACACCCTTGTGTGCACAGATTATGTAACCAAGTGGGTTTAAGTTGTTTCTTTGAAGCATGTGAGGGACACCAAGGTAGCCGACTTTCACTCTTTCAATATTTTTACCTGATTTGGTGTTTTTCATGAGATAGTTACGGATCAAGGTCCACAATTTACATCTCACCTCATTTTTTCTTTGGTTCATGAATATGAGATTCAACATCACAAGTCTTCACCTTACCATCCTCAGGCTAATGGGCAGGTTGAAGTCACCAACCAAGAACTCGAGAACATTCTTACCAAGACAATTGCACTCCATAAAAAAGATTGGGCCGTGCGACTTCCTAAAGATGTGTGGCCCTACTGTACTACATGGAAAACCACCACTGGTTTGACACCTTATGAGCTTTTCTATGGTAAGAGAGTTGTTCTTCCTATTGGGTTTGAGGTAAAAACTCTTGGCACCGCACTGCAGCTGGGTATAAACTTGACTGATGCACAGAAAGAACGGATTGCACAACTTCACTCATTGGATGAACTTCACCAAAAAGCACTCTTCCATGCAGAGATTTTCTAGAAATAGCATGCTCTCTGGCATGATCATTTAATTTGACAATGGTCATTTCAACCAAGTGATTGGGAACTCTTGTACGATTCCTGTTTCTAGGATTTAAGGGAAATCTCCACACTGGGTGGCTTGGGCCCTACGAAATTGAGATGGTCTATGATAATGGGGCAGTCAGGTTTTGCACGGTGGACTCTGACCACATGGATTTAGTTGTCAATGGTCACCAGTTGAAGCTATACAAGAGTACTATTTCTAAGGAAGAATTTGTCTCAAATTTTCCAAAGGAACTCCATCTACTGGACAGGGTCCTTGTGGCCTCTTCTAGTACCTTTTAGGTACTCTTCAAGATATATTGATATAAATTTTTTTTTAAAAAAAGCAATAAAAGATCCAACAACAAAAACCTTTGGGAATTGTTGGTCAGTTAACATTTGAAAATTGATTTTTGGTGGGCGTTAACTGCTAAATAATCTTAGGGATCAAAACTGGTTTCCCGACGCCTCTAGGAGGTGATAGGGTGAAAACTAGGTTATTGGCAGTCTATAATTGAAAAAAAAAGGAAAAAGAAAAAAAAGACACACAATAAAGGCACACAACCCCACCTTCCTGTCACTTTTGTGCTAGGACCTTCTTTCTGATCTATGTTGTAGTTGTTTGTTGATGGTGTGGGATGACCTGAATTTCATCTCCATTCCTTGAGATTTCCCCATAGCTATTCTAATGTTTGGGGCTCCTATCACCTCACGTTGTGCTACATCCTGCAAGCTTCCTATGCGACTTGGTTCCTATCTTCTTTTGGTGAGGAGCTTTTGTTACTTGGTTCTATCTGCCCTCGTTGGGTGGTACTTGCTTCCTCAGTGGTTTTTCCAGACCTGCACCTGACATCTAGCACTTAGTCTCTCCCATCAATCACACTATGATTTATTTTCATGGTCCACTCTCACGCTCTTGCTGCATACTTACCAAAGTATTATGCATTTCTAGTTACCTCTTCACTATGCTCATTTCTACATGTAGGGACCACCAACTGTATTTCACATCAGTTCTGTTATCTATGCTATCTTGGCCACAGTTTGATGACGTGTTTTCCTGACATGCTATCTTATCATCACCTAGTGGTACCTTCCTTCTTAGCAATGACACCACCAGGTTGGAAGTTCCACGTCAGCCTTGGCACCATTTTCTTTCAGCTCCATTCTCTGTTCCGTTGTGCTTGCTTCCATGTCACTGCTTCATACCACTAATGGTCATTGGTATTGGTATATCTCATTTTTTTCTTTTCTTGGTTGTTTTATTTAATATTCTTCTTTTCATTTAATGATTAGTGATGTAACCTATGGACGGGTCACATGCTTAGCTAGGGGGGAGTTGTCATGTCATAAGTCATGTCATGTCTTAAACTGTCACATCATATCTTTGCCATGTCCTTCCAAGTATGTCATAATCTAATATTCCATGATTTCACTTATTTAATACCATCATTACTATTATTTATTGATCTCACATATTTAATACCATCATTACTATTATTTACTAGTATAATTGTAAGCTACCATTATAACATCGATGCAAACCATTCTTTTCAAACATTGCAACCCACCTTCTAAATTTAACTACCCGTTAACCTCTTACCGTTTAGGCTAAATTTGATATTTGTGTCCTATTTCCAACACCTATCCCTATCAATGGTAGTTTCTGCATTTGTTAGTGATTTCCATTTGCAAATTACTTCTGGTTGCAGAAACCTCCTAGTAGCATCATGGCAGGAGAACATATTAATCATTTTGAGCCTCCAACTATAGAAGAATTGAGGGTGCCAGAAGTTGTTGAGGCATATAAGATTTACAAACAAGCAAGATGGGATGTATATTTTAAGAGGTTAAGAGGGTATGATGAGAGGAATATGCAAGAATTCATAATGACTTTCCGTAAGAAGGAGGAAAAATTTCATGGTTTAACCATTCCTTTCTCAGTGGAAGTTGTGGCCAATGTTTTTGGGTTTCCACTCTTAAGGGAGAAATATTTTTCAGATAATTCCAAGTGTGTGGTGGACCTCAAATCTTTGCACAATAAGTTCCTAGAAAGAGGGGAGTCTGTTGAAATCATCACTGGATAAGGTACAAAGCTAATCTCACTTCTACGGCCCTGGGATAATGTAGCAAAATCTATCATCTAATACATAGCCTATGAAGGTAGGTATGTATATGTTTATGCTAAACAATTTCAACTTATGAATCATCTGAGATGGGGTATGCTTGTGAATATGACATACTTTCTTTATTCCTCTATAAATCAAATGCAAAAAGTAGTGTAAAAAGGACATGAAAATTCGTTAGCTCACCATGGCCTCATCAAATTTTTAATTGTAAGAGAATTAAAAAGACTTTCTCCTCTGTGGGATTGGGATTCGATTCTTGGTGATGATTCTCCTATCACTAAAAACCCACCTACTACTTCTGAAAATGAGGAGTTTATAGGCATAGATTCAAATAAGGATAGTAATAATGAAAGTTCTTCAAATAAGCATAGTGAATACTCAAGGAAAAAGAACCCTTTGGTGATTCTTCTAGACTTGCGAAGAAAAGGGTTTCCAAAAATGGTATCAAGAAAACCCTAGCCTCAAGTAGCAAATCATCCAAAAGCTCATGTGTTACCCCTATGAGTGGAAAATCTGTCAAAACTAGCACATCAAACTGGTAACCTAGGGGTAAGCGGAAAAGGCATAGCAAGAAATCTTCAGTCTCCCCCGGTTCTTCAAAGAAACAAGTATCAATTGCTTTTGGTGACAAAGAGAAATCACCCACTAAAGAGAAAACACCCACTAAAGAGAAATCACCAACTAAGGAGAAGTCACCAACTACTACAACACAAAAGTTAGAAAATATGGCAAATGTAGCTAGCAATGTTCTGGGTTCTAAACAACCAAAATAAGTGGATGATAGTATAGTCCTAGGTGCCATGTATCATAGAACTAGAAGGTCAGGAAATGCTTCTAGGGAGATAAGAAGGAGTAATCGAAGGAAGACAAAAGAAGCACTTGTGACTATTGATAAAAATGAAACTAGATGTGAGCAAGAGACCCAACTCCCTCAGTCCCGTCCTTCAGTTTTAGAGGGAGTGTTGATAGCTACAAAGGAAGAAAAAATAATGGAACCCTTGGATGAAAATGCACAGGGCATGGAAGAAGGATTTGCGTCACATGGGGAGGATATTCATAATGACACTAACATTCAATATTTTCACATTGAACTAATGCCTAAAGACACTATCAACCTTGCAAAACAAAGGAACACTGAATTTTCACCCCAAATGGAAGAACATGAGTTGAATATGTTAGTTGGTAACGAATAGGAACATATAGAAACAACTCCCACTAGAATCCAAGAGGCGGGGGAAGGAGATTCTTTGTTAACAAATGAGGAAATTTGTGACCAAAATTTGGTAACTAAATTGACAGAGGAAAATCCTTTGTCAGCAAAAGAAGAGATACAGGGTTTGCAAAATTTGGTATCCAAGTTAAGAGAGGAAAATCAAGCACCACAAGATTCATTGGCTAGGGTGACTGAGGATAATGAAGCCCTTCAAAGACATGTTCAGGATGCATTTTCTCTTTATTCCTCATAGATAGAGGGGATTCGACAACTCAAGGTAGCACTTGAACAGACAGATGCCTCCAGTACAATGACCATTCAAGAGCATAAGAAAAAAATTCAAGCATTATACCAGTCATGGGTTAAAGAAGTCACTAACACAATACATAAATTAGCTCCTTTTTCTCCCAATTTATACTTTACATTCTTTTGCATGAGGAAATGAAAAACCCTTAGTTGGGGGGAAATAATAGGGGTGAAATATTTCTTTGTTTTACCTTTTATTTTCCTTTGAACTTTGTCATTTCATAGTATTTTCTACTGCTCCTATCACCATTTGTTAATGAGCTGAAGATATTTTATAAAATACAAAGGAAAGATAAAAACCAATGAATATATCAAAATCCTTTGATCGTTTATTGATTATCTCCATGATTTTGGTAGCAGGGGATGCTTAATGGATGGAACGTGGACAAGAGCATCGGTGGAGTGAAGTTAAGACCATTCGAGGGTCATTTGTCATTTTGGTTAAACTAGTGTTGGGTTGTATTTATATGTTTCAAGTTGTTATGCCATTTTGAAATGATGGCAAAAGACAATAAGCTATTTTTGATTATATTTTAAGGTTGTTGGCCGTAGGCCAAAACAACCAAAGACTTATATGCTTTTATCTAGTAGTATTTATAAGTTTAATCGGTCTATGGTATCAATAAATATGCAAGCCAAGACTCAGTTTATATAAATGATAATAATATATTGATACAAACTTTTATTTGTGAATTAAAAATATTGTGATGTTATCTGAATGAACATTGATTAGCACAGAGCAACTTGTGTTCGTAATCCTCATCATCAATAACTGAAGAAGGTAGGTCCGACTTCATCGATTACCCAGTGATCACTACAATAGGATTGCATTGTGTGGTAATAAGTGTTTCTAGTTTTAGATTCATTTCTATGTGATTGAACTAGTTTGCAATTATCACTATTTATTGTTAAATGCATATGAGTTTCATTCAACATGTATTCTATAAACATTGATTGGTGTGATTATCAATATGCGTGAGTAAATTTTAGTGTGTTTTATTTCAGCTTTGCCTTTTAATTATATTTTGTTCTTAGTATGGAATAGTAATGTTGTTTATTGTTTTCTGTTAATTAGTTTATGTTGCAATTTTTTTTGATATAGGCTCCTATCATAGAACCGATAAGAGGTTTGAGAGCCTAATTTTAGAATAAACATAGAATAAGTAGATGTATCCATTCACACTTTTGGGACTGTAAAATTTTGCAAAATTTTAAGTGCCCATGATGAAAAATTTGCTTTGCACACTAAAAAATATTCCCCAGTGACCTACTTTGGAGGGTCATAATTCGGATCCCATTCACTTTCATGCCAAATACCTTGAAAATTTTACACAAGTACATGGAGGACACTGTAGAAAACATCTTTTCCTGATGCATGAGTGGGTCGAGCACATGACTACCTTGCCCTGGGATGGTTCACGCCTGTAGTAAAATGTATCAAATCTATTTGAGGGAATTCCATATTGGCACAAAAGCTTGATTTTTTTGTGTTTTCTTGAAAGCATTATAAACACAACAGTGGTGGGATTGTAAGAGGCCATTATCAAGAGTAGATCATATGGCACCCTTAAAATACATGTTACACATTGATGTGTCATTGCAATGTAGAAGTTTTCAGCTACAACAATTCAAGTGAAAGAAACATGGTACTATTGAGGTTTACTTCTCTATGTTTTGAGTTGATGAATGCACTCATTGTATTCGTCCAACCGTCACCAGTGGATGCCCTCACATGCAAGAAATTCAGATGGAGAGAATGAATATCGCCCATTGTGATTTTTCTTTTTGTCCTTTGCACATTGGTGATGGAGCAATGCCCTATCATGTATCATGGTTGTTAAACTTATTTTCCTCATCACATTAGTGATGAGTGATACCACGTATTCTTTTCTTCATCACTATTTGGTGTTTCCTTTTGCTCATTCTATCTGTCATATGCTACAGTGGCTTGGCAATGTTGGAATGAAGACACGGTGGGCTCGTGGAGAATGCCTTAGCAATATTTAATGGGATTCTAAAGGTGAAATAAATAATGGTGAAGTGTGGCCCAATAAAATTTAGGGCCTTTACAAGGTTAGAATCAAAATTTTGACTGTTGGTGAATTGAATAAAATGTGAAGTGCAGAATATTGTATACACGAGTAAATTTTTTCATATAGCCCGATTAAAGAATTAAACTCTTTATAGTGTGAAAGAAAAAGACTCCCTTTGTTGGGAAGTAAAAAGGTAAATGCACAAGTGAATGAGTTTTTTGTAGCAAATAAAGAAAGAACAAGGGTTTTCCTTTAGTTGAGGTAAAAAATATTTTCATCTATGGAGAAAAACAAAGCAAGGAGTGAAAGTTTCGTGGGGTAAAGTAACTTTCTACAGTCGGTGGAAATGAAAGAAAGTCTTCCCGAGAAGGGAATATTTTTTTGTTACAGGGAAAGTGAATGATGAGGTAGGAATTCAATTGCAAATGGGGTTCTTTAGTGTTGGAGATGGTTACTGATCAATGGGGAGGAATCTACCAGATGTCTATTGAAGATCTCTACTTAGGGTTTCTCTATTTTCCTTAAGTATATCTTTTCTGCTTCATTTTGAGAGAGCTCACATTGTGGTCTCAGGAGAATACTTTTGTAACAAAGTCTGTAATAGAATAGGGGTCTGTTTTAGGTTTTGGGAGTTTTCTAAATTTTGTAAATGGAGAAAATAATTACAACACTTTCATCTTTGATAAATAAATGGGAAGGTATTCTGGGTCAGTTTTCTCCATTGTAGACATTGCATAAGTTTTGAATATATGAAATCAAGGGTTTCTATTGTTCATATTCTTGTCTTTCCCTAAATATTTGTTCACTATTATTAGTCTTATTCAAAGAGTAAGTTAAATTGTATTAACAGGAATGAAGATTTGTGTAACTGTATACTTGGATTAATAAAGTATGTCTGATTTAGTTTCTAGTATCAATGGTGAAAAGCATCATCTGGTAGGCACAGTTATGACAAAGATAATGCCGTGATGCATTTTCAATTTCATGGTTTAAATGACTCCACCCTAGGATTAGGCACTAGTTTATTTATGTTTCAATTTTTTGGGCATGTGTGTAGCAATCACATTTTAAAATCAATTTTACTTATCAATCTTTGTATGTTTGTGTGTGTTGAACTCAATGTATTACATCTCTCATGTTTAATATGTACATTGACATGAAGGTTAGCCACACCTTTAGGGTATTGTGTTTGTTAAGCATATGAAGGAGAATTATCTGTTTACTCTATGTTTGATACTTTGGCACACAAGTATTTGAAAGCACACTACTGGGATCACCCTCCTGGGTTTCACAGAGCCCAAAGTGCAAGGGAGAAAGTTTTTTAATTCAATCTCTCATTCGTTGGCCAAATCTCTCCTTAAATCTAACCATAAGGCCTGGTAGCCCTTCAGGATTCAATTTGATTGCAGATTTTGGGAACCAACACACACTTAGCTTGCTAGGTTTAGCCCTTAGGAAAACAACCCCAATATCTTTCACAAGTTCACGACCCCTAGATTGACATCGAGGAGTAAACTGAGGAAACTACGAAATTCTCAAGAATTGATCTAGATCCATCTACCCAAATTAAGATAGAATTACAAGGATAGTTTTACCCATAATATCAACCACAATTTAATCCAATCAGTAGACATGCAAAATTTCTTGACTCATATCACACATCGTTATTCTTTCATTTTTGTCATATTCATCCTCGATCACTACATTCGCATCATTTTCATCATTGGAATCACTAATTCCCCTTTTAACACCATTTTCTATAATTTCACCTTATTTCCTCTATTAATTAAGTAATTTTGAATTATTTAATTAATTTATCTGATTTCATTAATTTTCCTCTTGTAGACATGTAAAAATGACTAACGCATATCACACATCCATAAACTACATTTTTCCATCATTAGCATCATTAATCCCCTTTTAACATCATTTCTATCAATTAACTCTATTTCCCATCTTCTAATTAAATAATCTTGAATTGTTTAATTAATTCACTATTTTATTACTAATTTAACCTCATTCCTCTTGATTAATTAAATAAACATTAATTGTTTAATTATGTCGCTAACTTAACTTATTCTTCTATTTTAATTAATATTTATCAATTTATTATTTAATTAAATATAAAACCTCTTTTTTATATTAAATAATTACTGTTAATTATTTAATTAACCTTTTCCATCAAGCATAAATTAAATAATTATCTTTAATTTTATTTAATTATCCTAATTTCATTTGAAATATCCTGACTTAACTTATCTGGAACATCATCCACATAATAAATAAACATTTATTTATTAATCAATCTTATCTTTGCATGTTCCTCAATTAATTAATTAATTTAATTAATTATCTTATCATGCAAAAAGAAAACTCATCTTCTATCTCAATCTTATCTTGCATGTTCATCCAAAAATTAATTAATTATATCATGCATTATTTCCTCAAATCTTAACTCCCACTCACTCAGAGTCTTTTGATCAATCACTTCTCTTAACACTTCAATTAATATCTCATGCAACCAGTTAACTGGAATCCCGCAACCAGTTGTAATTAGTTAACTAGGTAATCAATTCCTCTAATTAATTCTCAACCTTTGATCTTAAATTAACACCTCTTAATCTAGATTATTGATTTAATTTCCAAAAATCTATAAAATAACCCTCCATCCTTCACATTCATAACCTATAATTTTCATAGCAAATCCATGTTCATTTGATTCTTGACCAATTCAAAATTTATCATAGCATCTAGGTCATCATGTATTGAACTTTTTTGAGAACTATCATGGAGGGTCTGTTGGAAGGTGATGTTATTCTACAACATGAGAATGGTATGTACATATTGCATGATCCAGTGTTTTCATTGATGTCAAAATTATTCTAGATCATCCTAGCATGGTTTAGAAGTGTTTTTGAAGAAATTTATATAGGATAAGTTGGTCCGAAAAGTATAGCTACTCAAAAATTTGCTTAAGTATCAAACCTGCCAGTACAATGGTTCAATGCATAAGTTTTGGGGTCCACACTCCACTACAAATAGAGATATCACTCTACAATTCTAACAGTAATTTGGTGATCATCATATGCATCTAAATCTAATAGTTTTTGTTGTTTGGTGAAGTATCCTAGAAGATATGAATGACAAAGTTCAGTTTTGTATATTGCAGTTATTTCCTATATAGAATGTCGGTGTGGGAGATTCCACATTCCTTTGTAGATGAAAATTTTGTGTTGTGGTGTTGGAGATAAGCTTCAAGATGTTAGTTGAGTAGGAATTCCAGATGGGATTGAGTTTTGAGTTCCACGTGTGGCAAATTGGGAAAATAGATGAAGTTTTTTGTGTTTAGGTCTTATTTGGGGCCAACCTAACACGTTTGAAGGATTAATATGTGTTGCAATCTTATATAGGACCTATATTGGGTCCATTCTAACATGTCTTGAGGTAATTTGAATTTTGAATTAAGGCATGAGATGTTGATGAAATGTTTTGAGGATGAAAATTTTAATTTTTGGTGTTACTTCCAATTAGGTTGACCTAGCTAAAGTTACACTTAATATGGATCAATGCATAGATTGATTTTGTACTTCATTGGAACTGTAATCCAACATATACTATAGATGTAATTGTAATAGTTCAATAGGTTGTGAGCCACACCTTCTATATTCTATCTTATTCTCTATGGTTAGTGAGTCCATTGGATAGTGAGTCCAACTGTTGTGAGCATTTCTATAATATACTATATCTAGATATAATATATTGTGAGCTAACACTCACTATGATTTTTCCCATTTTGGGTTTTCTACATAAAAATCCCAGTGTTCATGTGTTATGTGATGTTGTGGATGTTTCATGCTTTCTTTTCTTATATCAGTTGAATGTGCTTTGATAATTGGATGGTTAATATTAGAATGGTTTAATAGAATACCAATTCACCCCCACTCTCAGTATTTTAAGAGTTCAACAATTGGTATCATAGTTTGGATCCCTATAGAGAGCTTGACCACTTAGGGAAGATCTTGGAGATTGAACACATGGCTAATAGGAGGTTTCCTATTCCTCCAAAAGAGATTCCTGCTATTAAATACAGTGAAGAAGATTCCATGATTGAAAAAATGGAGAAATCAAAGTTTCTCTTGAAGATCTTAACAAAGTTGAATATGAAAACAAAGATCTAAAGGAAAATCTTAAAGAGGCAAATGAGTGCATCATAAAATTGAGAGAGCAGATCAAGAAGTTCAAAGAAATACATAAGGATGTCAATGAAAATTTGAAGCAAGCAATTAGGACATCATTGGACAAAAAGTGCAAGTGGAAGAAAAGAAAAGAGTTGAGGAATGTCTAAATGCAATTGTAAAAAGAAAAAATGATGAATGCATGAGGCTTGAACAAGAAGTGGTAAATATGAGATCAGATCTGGAGAAGGCTTGGGAAGTCATGAAGACATATTCAAGACAAGTTCTTCAATGCTTGATGAGTTTATTGCAAGTTAGAAAGCATCTAAAGAAAAAGGTGGTTTGGGACTTGAAAAAGGAGAAAGCTCAAAATAAAATCAAACACCTAATGTAGAAAATAAGATTGATGAACCATAGAAGATTGAAGATAAGAAGAACAATGGAAAGATCTGGAATCAAAGAAACAATGCTAGAAGATCCCTTATCAGACAACAAAATTCTCAAAGGTACCCATCTTTCAATGGTATTTGTTATTAATGCAATAGATTTGGATAGGGAGCAATGGAATGTAGAGGAAAAATGAATTAGAATGTTCCATCCTTTACTAGTCAATGCTTTACATGCAAAAGATTTGGACATAGAGCAAATGAATACAAAAGCCAAATGATGAATGTATATAACAATGGTAGAATGATTTAATCCTTCAATGGTTACTATTATGCATGCTATGTATTTGGACACAAAGCTAATCAATACAAATCCAAAATGAATGGAAGGAACAATGCTTAGAGAAATTTCACATGCAACAATTGCAGTAGGCTTGGACATATTGCTAAATTTTGTAGAAGCAGAAACACAAGGAAGGATAATCTAGTAGAGAAGAATGAACTAGTCAAGAAGGTTGATCCAGTTGAAGTAAAGAAATAAATGGAAACAATTTAGAGAAAGAAAGAGGAGACTAAGAACAAGGGAGAATCTATACCATCCTCTGGTGCAAATGTTTCCTTCGGTAGCTAAGCCTATAGCTATGGCTTAGGGGGAGTTTTAATGGATATCTTATGTCCCTTTCCAAAAAAGAGGTGTTGAAGCTACACCATGAGGATATGTCATGAAGAATGAAATGCTTAATCTATTGGAGATGATTGTGGAAGGAAATATGCTAATGCAAAGATTTGTGGAGCTTGAGAAGATGACTAAGGATATAGTTTTTAGGGTTACCAGCTTTATGATTTGAAGAATTTATTGTAGAACTAGGTCAAATTGGAGAGTTAAAAGGAAATTTGCTAAGCAAAATTCATTTCATTAAAATAAATTGAAGGAGAATAGAGCAATGAGAAGCGAATTTGAAGTGCAAAGGTGATTTAGAGCTCAAATAATCAAAACCCTAGTTTAGCAAAGCAAAGGAAAAGTTATTTAATGATTCCTACATACCCTAGTTTTTTGGAATTATTATTTGAAATTAGTTTGAATATAATGGTGACACCAAGGCTTTTAGATGTCTCACAAAATCCACAACCTAAGTTCAAAATATACCCCACCATAGCCATAGAAGATGATCCTTTAGGCACATTTTCACACATACCTTATGGGGTTTTACCAATCAAAGACATTAGGGCATACATTCATGGAAGTATGGATGAGCACTCTCCTAGCAAGTTACTGGACCTATGGATGAATGAGTTAACTAGAGATGATTTCACCCTTAAGCTAGAATACCAAACCCTAGCCAAGAAGAAGTTGGATGTATGGAAATGGTTTTTGAGTTTTAGCTACAATGAGAAGTATATCATAATGGCCCTAAGTAGAATTCCCAATCAATTTATGTGTATTGATGGCCTAATATGATTACAAAGGAGATAATTAAGGATATAATTAGTTTATGATCCACCAGATCAGTTCCAATCTTGAAATCCATCAAAAAAGAGGATGTAATGAAGAGAATGGGTGCTACATCTGATGAAAGAGCCCTCATAGTAAATCCTATCAAGAGCCCAATAGTTAGATATGTAGCTATGTTTATTGGATATAATATTTACTATACCAATAGAGATAATTCAATCTCTACCACTACAATTTATGTGGAAGAAGACATGGTTGAGAAAAATTCTGATTATGACCTTTGTGAGTTGCTCTGGAAACATTTGATGGAAAATTTGAAAGAAATCAAGAAGAAGTATGTATTCAAGTATGGCACATTGGTAATGTGTTTACTCTTTTATTTCTTGAGGTAAGTTCCTATGGTTGGGAAAGTTAATTAGTCAAGAACAAGGCTTGTAGCACACCAAATAGGAGATTATATGAGAGGTCTTTGTAATACCCCTCATGTTGTTTGGACTTGATACTTCTGTGGTTTTGCTTGATACTTTGAGACTTTGGTAGTTACTGTTTGTTGGTTGGATTGGTGGATTGGATAGTTTAAACTACTTGATGACTATGCTACTTTATTTGATGACATGGATATTCTGATATGACATGATGGTTACACTTGATTTGGTAATGTTTAATTTGATGCAGTAGTATATTGTAATGCAATAGATTAGTAATTCTTTTATGATGATATGAGGTGATCAGTTTAGTTTAGCAATGTTACTTTATACTTAATGTTGCAGTTGTTATTGTAGCTTTGGTGAGGGGATAGTGTAGTACCACTCGTTTGCGAGTGTCCTGCTATGCTGTGACTCCTTCTCACGATGTGATGTATTTGATTATATATACATGTTACTTGACGTTTATTGGTATGCAGGAATTGCAGGAATAAAGTCTCGATTCCACCTGCTTCGGCAGGACAAGGCGAGCATTAAATTGACCCAACGGGTACAATGTTGAAAAAGGGAGTTGATAAGGAAGTGTCCCCGTCCCAAGTCCATCATCTCGTTGTGAGTTTTGTTGTGTCATGATTGAGGTTTTGTCCTTGTCTTTCTATTGTTAAATTGTTGATTAATTATTATTTTTATGGTTGGTGGTTATTTAATTAATCTTTATTTTATAAGATTAATTAATGATGTTTTGTTGCTTTGATTAATTGCAAGTAGTAAAATGTTGAATTTTAAATATATTGTAAATTTAAAAGTGATTTAATCAATTAAAAATGTAAGTAATTAAATTAAATAAATAAGGATGATGATAATTATATATTATCTTTTTCCTGATATTAAATTAGAAAATATGTAGAGAATATCTTGAGAAAATAATTAATTTTTAATTAAAATTGTGAGATAAGTGTGTTCTTTTAAAAAGCAAGAAAAGAACCAATGAATGGAGAGGATTTTTGAGGAAAAAGATGAAGAGCTTTATTGATTATTATTTATTTTATTATGAGAGAGTTTTTTTAGACACAAGGGTTTTTTCTGGTTTTTGTCTGAAAAAAGAAAAGAAAAGATAGGTTTTTGTTTTGTGCTTCTTGGTGAAAGTTGTTCTGTAAGAAAAGATTAAAAAATATTGATTCAAAAGAGATGGAAGGAAGGAAAACTGAGAAGAAACTGCAGAGGGGATTCTACTTGCAAAGAGGAAGAAAGCTATTGTGTTTGGATTCTACATCGAATGAAGGACTCCAGGTTTCCTAAAAATTATTGTTTTCTTGTTTTTGGTTCTGTAAACAAAATCTTGTCTGACATGTTTGGAAACTAATTTATCTATGTTTTGAAAGAGGTTTTTTGTGATTGAAAATTGGTGTTGTTAAACCTTTGAATTTCTCTGTTGAAAACTACAGTTAAACCCTTCGAAATTCTTCAATAAAATTGAGTTGTAAAATTATTGTTTTGAAAAGAAAATCAATTATTGTGGAAACTAAAATTGTATACCCTATTTATTTTGGGTTCTGGAGAAAAATCGATCTGTTATTCATATTATTGATTTTTGTATTTTTATTCTGGGCAAATATATGTGTATATGTATATACATATACATATGCATATTAAATATTTTGTCTCCTTGTAAAAGATATATATTTACATACGTTTTTGGGGACTGTGCCTGCGAATTTAAAAATAAAAAAAATAAAAGAGATAAACTGTGTTTCGAAATTCGTATTTTTCTTTGTATGAATATGAAATAAAAAAAAAATTAATTTATGGCGATGGGGGTCGGTTGAGGCCATACCACCCACGGCCCCTGTGGTCGGCTGTACGCAGCCGCCACAAGCTACACACAATAGCCAAGGTTGTGCATGACAGCCAAGGCTGTTGGTCACAACCTATGGGGGTTGCGGCCTGCCCACCCTATGGTACTACGTACCACAGGCAGTGGGGGGCAAAATAAGCTTTTTTTAAATGTTTTTTTTTTTAAATTTAAATTCGAATGGTTGCTTTTAATTTTATATTGTGTATTATAGGATGTTTAATAAATATATATGTATATTAATATTAGTATTAATATTAATATATATATATATATATATTGTTGTTACAACAGGTTATTTATAAATTTTATAATATGATTTTTAATGTTTAAATTTGAATATATGTTTTAATAATATATATATATATATATATAAGGGACTTTATATGCTGAGATTATGAATAATTATATAATTTTATATGTTGCAATGTTATAGTGTAATTGTGAAAATTAGAGATAAACTATGTGTTAATTAATTGAATATTCTCGAATAATTGATTTGTTTAATTGGAAAAATTTATTGTGTATTGAAATGAGTTGTATAGTGTTGTGTTATGTAAATTGCTTACTCTTGAGGCTATTCATTGAGTCTATTGTGGTTTTATTTTGTTCGGGTTTATGTCTTGTGAGAAAACCCTAGAGTTAGCTTATCCTGCTATAGGAACTTAAGTTGTTGTTTAGGACTTCTAGAGGTGGGAATATTGATGTTGTATTGATTTTGGCCTGTTTTGGGTCTATGGTTGTGAATTGTGTTACACATAGATTGTACTTCTTGTAGATGTGTTTCATATGTTTTGGTGAGATGGTTATGCCTCGCGGATGATCCATTTGATTGGTTCAGTAATTCTTGTTGGTACAATCCTTTTGTGTTGGATATTTTGTGTGAGTGTCTAGAGAGAGTGGCTCTAAGTGGGGGCCGATGCACAAAGGGGCTGTCAGGGTAACCCACGTAGAGTTAGAGTAATCAGTGATAACCTAAGTAATTAATTATGGGTGGGTGGTTAAACATTAATAAGATAATTATGATTCCTCGTCTGCCTGTTAGTGCTATCATAGACTAAGGGGGACCGAGAAGGTCGTGGTTGGCATGGTCATTGCCCCGTCTTCACGAGAGGTTAACGATTCTGCATGAGGAACCCTATGGAGCAGTGCCTTGAGATAGGCTGTCAAGAGAACCATAGATGGAGGCAACACCTTGAACTAGGTTGTCTGGATAATCCATGTATAGATGGAGGCGGCACCTTGTGATAGGTTGTCTGGATAATCCATGTGAAGCCATGCGATGACACTCTGCTCTAGCATTCCATTTGTGTTGTTTTATTGAAGTCCTCTGGAAGTAGTCTTTTGATATTATGACTTGAGATTTATTGATGATGTGTTTCATGACTTATTGTTGTAATTTTTGGAAAGTGATTTATTGTTATGTTTCGAAATGGTCTATTGTTATGTCTTTTGGTGATTTATCATTGTTTAATTTTTAGTGTGGTCTAGTGATATTATGTTATCTTATCTGGGGTTAGTCTTGTGTTACTATTAGATGTGCTTGGTCAAGGATCCTTCCTTGTCTACTTCCTACACGAGGGTGATTGGGTGGAACATGCTATGCATATTGTTGGGTTCCCTTTGGATGCAGTTGTATCTTTCATGCAGGGTTTTGGCAGATGTTGTTGATCCAGGATTCATATGCTTTAGATGTGTATTTGTACTACAGATGTATCTCTTTTATTGATGTAACTCTCCCACGTGTGTTGGGAAGACCTTGATGTAATTTGTATATGTGATTATTGGGATGTATTCTCAAACGGATGTATTGTACTATCACATTATGTGATTCATTCTTGTACTACCATTTGTAAACATTGTTAAGTTGTGTTGTATATGTAGAAATATATATACTTTATATCTTTATGATTCATTTATTGTCATATGTATGTATGGTTTCATTTGGTATATTCACATCTTTCTTGATATCGTGAATGAATGTTTAATTGATGTTATGAATGATTGGATTTACATTATTGGTTATTTAATATTTCATTTATTAATTTGTTATGGATTTGTTTTTAGTAATGTCACCTCGTGTACCCCAAGGGATTTAGTTGTGCAACTTAGAACATTGTTATGTTGGAATACTTAAGTACATTTATTATGTTCTTTAAAAAAAATTGTTGCGGTTTTATTTGTTCCTTTGGGGTTTGTGCGGCAGGGCATTACAGTCTTAGAGATATGAATTCTTAGGATGATGCCCTTGCAGACTTCTTTGAAATATTCCAAAGAAGAATGAATGAGAGACATAGGATTCCAAGAAGTGTAGTGGAAAGATACAAAAATAAAATCACTTTCCTAGTCTCTGTATATTTTTATATGATGGAAGTAGTGGAACCTAGGACCATTTGGGTTTTGGAACTATGTTATGAAGTCTTAGAGGTAGAACTTGTTGGTTGTGTAGAGGTGCTACTGAACAATCCTAAAGATCCTAATAGGAAAATATATGGAACATATGAAGAAAATTCAATGGAAGTTCACCTATAATTTAAGAAACCAGTGATGAGAAAGAATGTTGATGAGATGCTTAGCATATATGCACAAGCAAGTGGTCTTTCAATGTAAAAAGTTAAGTATGCCAAAGATAGAGCTAGAGTTGATATGAGTACAACAAAAGCCTCTGGTAGCTCAAGGAGATTTGAAAGATTAGCTACCACATATCTCCCTATAGTTGGTGAAAAAATGAAATATACAACTACCCCCTCTGGTAATTCATGCCACCAAGGAAGAAGCAAAGAAAACCACTACCGTAGTACCCCCTATTGTTTCTACAAGGAGAGTGAAGCAAAAGGAAACAAGACAAAAGGAAATTGGCATCAATGCTACTTAGGAAGAAGAGTTGGAAGAGGATGAAGCCCCTCTAATCAGGAAAAGAAAGAGAATTCATATTGTAGATACAAAGAGTGAGGAGGAAGATGAGAAAGAGAAAGAAAGATTCAAAATTCAAAAGGAAAAGGTGGAGGAAGCCAAGAAGGCTTCTCTAGAGAAGAAGCAAAAAGAAACAAAGAAGCCTCTAGTAAAAGAAAAGAAGTAGATGAAAACTAAGAAACCTCACAATCCTATGAAGATTGATGCACTATTCAACGGTATAGTACAAAATGAGATGTTAAAGGAAACACCAAAAATGTATAAAGTTGATGAGGTGGATAAAGCTATAATAATTGAAGCCATAGTCAAATAGATTGTTATATTTGAAGTTGATATGCAAAATATCCAGAAGGATATACCAGATGATGTTTGGTTTGTTTTGTTGAAAAGAAGAGAGGATGCAATAATGGAGCATGAAAAGATGAAAGATGAAGCTCTAGAGAGAGTTGGTGCTCCCTTGACAAAAGTAGATTGAGACACATTGGCTACCATCTATAGAAAGGAGCTTAGAACTAAAAAAATAGTAAAAATTCTTATGGGAATGGATAAAAATGATCATGATATGATCTGAAAAGAGTGTAATAACAAGGCTAAGGAACTTGTACAAAAGCTAGGTCTACTCTTGACAACTGAAGAAGGTTTAAATGATGATTTTGGTGCTCCAAAACATATTGAGGAAGGAGATATGCACACAGATGATGCTCAAAATGAGCATGAGGTCAATGATGGAGCTAATGATGCAAAGGAAAATCTTGACAATGCTCCTTTGGACACAAAAGAATCAATGTAAGTAAATAATGAAGTTGAAAAGGTTGCAAAAGAAGAGACATTAATTGGAGAAGAAAATAAAAAGGATAACACTTTTATTCCTCTAGTTACTCATGATACTACAAAGGACCTATCCATTCTCTCAATGGTAAGTAATGATCAAGGCAACCTGGAGAAATCTATTCCTCCAGAAGACATGGAACCTACAACCAGTGAAGTTGAAAAGCATGATGTGAATAAAGAACAAGAGTAAGGAAAAGAAGATGATAGTGAGAGGAAAGAAGAAGACAAGAATGAGGAGAATGAGCAAGTAAAGGATAAATATAAAGAAGGAGATGAGGAAAAGGATGATGAAGACAATGATAAGGCCCCTAGTGAAGAAGATAAGGAAGAGGAAGAACACATGAGTCTAGGAAGGATGAAGAAACTGAAGAAAACCTAGAGTTACCTAATCCTTCTAGTGAATCTTCATCCGGTAATCCTCTGAAAAATATTTTCTCTATGCAAGTAAGATTCCAACTAGTTATCTCATCTTAATTATTGCAATTTATCATACAACAAGGAAGTGTAGTCTTGGAAAAAAATTCTCCCATACACAAGTTGCAGCTAGGTGATGTGTTTCACACATCAACAAGAAAAGAGATTATTGAGACATATCAAAAGAGTGTTGATTTAATGGATGAAGCTGTAAAGGAATTGTAAGAGATAACCCTCAGTAAAAATATTGATTCGTCATTATATACAATGGAGAATTTCAAAATCTTGATTGACTCCTTCAAGGAATATGCCTCCATACTAAAAGGTCAAGTTGAAATAAAAGTTGAGGCAAGGCTTGTGGAGAAGAAATTGTTGGATATCACATAGAAGTGTGCATCTACACACAACAAAGTTGAAGAAAGTTTGAAGGATGTACAAGCCTGTGAGGAAGAAGTAAATAGTTTATTTTTGTATTGTATGAAGTGGTCAGATGCCACACAAAGCATAAAGGATGCCATGGATGCAATTGAGACACAAATAAGCACTACTTCAAATGATTATGATCTGGTACAAGATAGAGATGATCAAACCAGTGGACTACTATAGTGGACTTACATGACCAATTCTTTACATTGTAGATCCAGAAAGAAGAAATAATCAGGTAGTTTGAGAAGCTAAGGGACTTGGTGAAGATGAAGTGTATACTTGTCTCAAGTTCCCTTGCTAGTACAAATAAGATTTCAAAGCTAAATATAACTCATAGTACTCCAGAAGGAGAGGAAACCTTGGTTGAGCTTGTGTCACAACATAGAATGCTTGTAGCAGAAAAGAAAACTTGGGAAGAAGGTAAATATGTGTGGCAAGTCATTTTACAAAAGCTTCAAGGTTCAACATCTTCGGGTTGACCATTTCCATTCTTATGCATCTTTCAAGTTTTTCAAGTTTCTCATATTCTTTTGTAAATATGCAGATAATATAGAAGTTTTGGGTTAACTTCCTAAGAAGGATTTAGTACTTTGTTTAAGTTATTTTTGTTTATGCATATGTTTGAGGGGGAGTATACACGAGTTGGTGCTAATAGACCCTTTTCAATTGATGTCAAAGGGGGAGAGTTAATTGGTGATATATTTGGGGAGATATACTTGAGAAGATTGTTGGAGAGATACGTAGAGAGATATTTGGGGAGAGCAAGTTTTTGGAGAGCATGTTGCCACAATAACAAAGGGGGAGATTGTTAGAAGATGATTTTGTCTGGAAACATGAGCATGTTATGTACATATTGCATGATCTAGTGTTTTCATTGATTTTAACATTATCATGGATCATCCTAGCATGGTTTAGAAGTGTTGTTGAAGAAATTTATATAGGATAAGCTAGTCCAAAAAGATTAGCTACTTAGAAGTTCACCTAAGTATCAAACTTGCCAGTACAATGGTTCAGTGTGTTGTTTTTTGGGTGCGTACTCCACCGTAAATAGAGATATCAATCTATGATTCTAACAATAATTTGGTGATCATCATATGAATCTAAATCCAAGAGTTTTGGTTGTTTGGTGAAGTATCTTGGAAGATATGAATGATAGAGTTCAATTCTATATATTGCAGTTATTTCCAGTACAGAGTGTCAGTGTGGGAGATTGTACATTCCTTTGTTGATGAACATTTTGTGTTGCGATGTTGAAGATTTCTTCAAGATGTCAGTTAAGTAGGTGTCTGTCTGACCACCCTAACCACAATAAAATGATAATAGATTTTTGTAATATTTTAGATATAAGTAGAGGACTCATGTCCCAATGTGATCCATATTTTTTTGTAATTTTTTTCCAAGTAAATAATTAATTATGAATTTTTTATTACAACTTTTAAAAAATATAAAAACTCGTATGTCTAACCACCTTAACTTGGTCAAAATTTCATGAAATTCAATTTTTATTTTTTTAATCCTATAGTATGTGAAGCATAGAATGTGACGCATGTTTTGGATTCAAAAAATGTGATACCGTTTGAAAGCTATAGATATTTTTCAATTAGCCTATCAATTAGGACTTTAGTCATAATTTGAATAGAAAATGAATAATAATTACTTATTAAATTCAAAGTAAAGCATAATTTATATTGGTGGAAAGTTGATAATCTCCTTTAAAAATCCTTTTTGTTTCATCAATTTTGGGTAAAAAAAAGTTATCAGCCACATACCCATCATATTGCCACTTTTTGGCCCATCATGATCCTGCACATACCCTTGTGTTCAAGTAATCCGACATATCAAACAACACAGGTTACACAAAAATGGGATGGTAAGGTTGTTTTGGTTTTAGATTTAATTCTCTTTTGAATTGATCAATTGTTGTTTAAGTATATAATTTTTTTGCAATCGTAACTCATTAGTATTGTGGGTGGCATCCTATCATCCTTCCACTAACCACCGAGGCACAGTGAGGAATATAAATTTTTTTTAATATTGATCTAAGCATCAAATTCTTTAAAAAAATGCAACAAGTACATTGTGATAAAGAGGGGAAAAATGTAGACATGTAAATGTCGTAAGGGGGAAATCAGAATCATACGAAAATCAACATAAATGAATAAAATCCAAAAATTTAATTCAAACAAAGATTAAGATTCCATACCCATTACTCATGAAATGAAGCTTTAAACTAATGAAATCAAATAAAAAAATCCTAAGATAACATAGTGAATTCAAAACTAAAGAAAACCTTTACCATCCCATGCCAAAGTTGTATTTGCATTTGATGTTGAATGTTAAATTGGTGTAATCAATACAAAGCCTCCATTATGCATTGAAAAAGCTTCTAATGTAGGAGAATCCATGGGTGATAGGCTATCCTACATCAACCTATGGAATTTAAATTTGAATTTTGGTGAGGTAGTGAGATAAATTTGAATTTCATGTGAGGGATGTTGAATTTCATTTCATCTTGGTTAATTTCATGTTTATTCAAGCTCATTTTGAAATAGTCAAAATTGGCATAGTGCAAATAATGCAAAATTGCAATTTTAATGCAATTTGAATTTAAAAATGCCAAGTAAAGCATGATAGGAATTGGGATATGAAATAAAGGTGTTTTAAAACAATTATTTAGAATCCCTAAAAAATAGGAGTTGTGGAGGTGGGTTCCTAGGTCTGCTTTTTCAAGGATTTTCTTTTTCAGGAGCTACTGGAGGAGCGGTCAAACATAACTCCCAACTTTTGTGGAATGGAGAAATCAATTGGATTTAATTTTTTAACATTATTTTATGTTTTATTTTATGTTTTTGGTGTAGCTACATGATAGGGGTCATTCCAATTTTGGGAAAGGGGAATTTGAAGGAAATGAAATGAAATGAAATTTCGGTCAGGAGTTATGAAGGCATTTTTTCTTCTTGTAGCTTTCAATTTTTGGGAGATAATTTGAAAGGGAGTTGGAAAGAGGTTGTAGCATCCCATGGAGGTTGATTTTTGTTGTATGTTGCAGGTGTGAGGAGCTATTTGCAGCAGAAAATAGGTTGGAAGTTCATGGTTAGAACTTGTTGAGTGTTTGTTGTAGGTTGCATAACTGAAGATTGTAAGACATAAGTATACTTGTAGAAGGGAGAAAATACATGAGTTTAGTTATCAGTTTTGATGGTTTGAAATGTTGTTTATTGTAGGTTTGGAGTGATTGATAACAATAAATAAAGTGCCAATTCTTTCAGTGAGAAGTTACAGGAGTTGCAGGTGGAATAGAGGTGCTGGAGAGTGCATAGATTTGTGGGAGCTCACATAGTTTGAGCATGAGAATGAACTTTTCAATGTATTTCATTGGATTATGTGATATTTGTATGGGTTTTTATTACTTTCTATTAGTCCTTTGTGATTGAAAATAAGTTTTAATAATATTTTTCCTTGAAGCATAGCAATGGTTGCAAGTTGCAAACCAAGATTGTGTTGGATTGCTTGAAATTTCTACGTTGTTTGAAGAATCGATTGTAAGAGGGTTTTAAGAGGGTTGTTACAAGCATAGTAACGGGACTCACCCAGATTCGACAAGACTCGACAAGTCCCGAGCCGAGCACCCCTGGCCGAGTCCTGGGAGCCTAGACTCGGACACGGTCGAGTCTAGCCGCATCCAGGCTGGACTCGCCAGATGCGCCCCGTCCAACCGAGTCTCGAAGCCCTGGACGTGGTCGGCGAAAACAAGTCAAAATGCCAATAAAAAAACATAAAAATAAAGTTTAAGTTTTTTTTTGTTTTTGTCTTATATTATCTCCCCAACCCTAAAAGCAACCTCATTTCATTCATTTGGAAAAATAGGAGAAGAGAGAGTTGTGAAGAAAAATAGGAGAAGAGAGGGCAACCAACAAGCTGTTGAAGACAAATCTAGGGTCATATATCATTTGGGAAGCTTCATACTAGCAAGGAGGTGCATTAAGAGCTCATTACCAGTGATTGGGAGGAGTTTGCATTGCATTCCAAGCCAAATCTAAGAGGTAAGTTTGATTTTAATTGGTTTTTTTGTGTTTTTTTAACAAATAATTCATTGTAATTTGTTAAATCATTATTTTTTTGAGTTTGCATTTTTTTTACAAACCCTACTTGCAACTTAAATAATTTTAGAAACCCTACTTGTTATTGCAGCCACATTCATTTGCAAATCAAACCATATTATTATTTTCACAATGTCTCAAACCCCAGGCAGAAAATACCCTGCTTGGAAACATGCTAAAATTTTTGCTGGAATGAAAAAAGGAGTAGCAAAATGTAAATACTGCAAAACAATATATCATGTAGGAATAAATAGATTAAAACACCATATTGCATGCATACCCATCCATGATGCAGTGGGCTGCACTAAAACACCTCCTGAGGTTGTTCGTGAAGTGCAGGTGCAATTAGAAACTTTTGAAATGCAAAAACAAATGAGAAAGAGACAAAGATAGGAGTTTGCGAGTGTTGGAGTTGGACATGGACTTAGTGTTTTTGGAGATGCTTCTTCCATGCCTCCATACCATCCTAGTGCTAGTGCTTGTGCTAGTGCTTCTGCTTCTACACCAGCTATTCCTATGCATACTCCTATTGTTGGTGGCGCTACTACTGCTAGTGGTAGTGGCAATATTAGCATTGGCCCTAGAGTATGTAAATCTAGGGTGGACTCATATTTTGTACCACGCACTACTCTTGGTTCCCAACCGTCGCTTGAGAGCATGGGTTGGAACAAGGACGCACATGCTGCAACAAAAAAAATAATTGCATACTTTTGGTACTACTACACCATTCCCTTCCATGTAGCCAGGTAATTATTTTTTATTTAATTGTTTTAAAATTTATATTTAAATTTTATTATTTTAGAATCTAGATGTATCTCATTATCGAATTCAAATTTAAAGTTAAAAACTTAAAACTTTTCATTTTACAATACTTATGTAAGTAACTTATTAATTTATTTATGACATGTTTTAGGTCACCTTTTTGGAAAAACATGGTTGATTCCATAACCATATGTGGGGAGGGGTTCAAAGCCCCTAGTGAGGATGAATTAAAGGGCCCACTTTTGACTCAAAAGGTGGCAGATGTGAAAGCACAATTAGAGGAGCAACATGTGCAGTGGGGGAGGATTGGTTGCACCATCATGACTGATGGTTGGACCGATAGGAGAAATAGGACGTTGCTTAATTTCCTAGTTTCCTCCGGAGGTAATTGTACTTCCCTCAATGCATTGAAATTTGAATTTGATTTAGTGATTAATAATTTAATATGGCTGATTTATGTTTTTTAATTTATTGAATAATTGGCTTTTCTTATTTTTTCAGGTGACACCATCTTCATGAAGTCCATTGATGCTTCTACCCAATTCAAAAATGCCACATACCTGTGTGAGGCTATAGAGGAGGTGATAGCTAATGTGGGGGAAGAGAATGTAGTGCAAGTGGTGACAGATAATGCAGCAAATTATGTTGTTGCTAGTAGATTATTGATGGAGAGGCACCCTACTATATTTTGGACTCCATGTGCCACCCATTTCATTGACCTCATGATGGAGGTTCTTGGCAAGCTTCCATGGATCAAAACATGTGTGGATGCAGCAAAAAACATTTACAAATTTGTATACAATCACACATGGGTGCTTAACCTTATGAGGCAATACATGGGGTTGAGGGAGTTGTCCCGTCCTGGCATCACTAGGTTTGCAACAAATTTTATCACATTGCAATCCTTGATTCGGTCAAAGGCAGCTTTAAGGCACAGGTCTACTAGTGATGAGTGGTCTTCCTCATCCTTTTCTACAAGCACTGCAGGGATTGCTATGGCTGATTGCATTTTTTATGAACAAGGGTTTTGGACACCAGTGGATGAGATTGTGAAGGTAAAATTTAATTCTTTATTATGTTTTAATTTTTAATCATATCTTTTATTTTTTAATTTTCGTTCACACTTATTTGTGAAACATGTTTTCACTTTACAGTTTATTGAGCCCTTGCTAGTTCTCCTACGAGTTGCAGATGGGGAAAAGCCCGCAATGGGCTACATATATGAGGGCATGGATAGGGCCAAAGAGGCCATTAGATCAGTCTATGGTGGAGTTGAGGAGAAGTATCATCCCATTTGGGATATCATTGATAGGAGATGGCAAAACCAACTTCATAGGCCCATCCATGTAGCCGCATATTTCCTAAATCCGGCCTTCCAATTCCGCCGTGATTTCCATGCAGATAGTGAAATTCTTAGTGGGCTCTACTCAATGATAGAGTGGATGTTTCCCGTTGTTACTATACAAATAGTGCACGAGATAGATGCCTTCACTAAGGCACAAGGAGACTTCTTTGCATGCCAAATGTGCAAAGATAGTAGGACAACATTACTGCCAAGTAAAAATATATTTAAGGGCATAATTTTTATCTTCTTATATTATAATTTATTATTAAATGTTGAACTTGAACTTGAAACTTGAAATGAGATTGATTTTGTTTATTTTTCTCATCTCAGATAGATGGTGGGAGATGTTTGGTTCTAATACACTGAACCTACAAAATATTTCCATTCGTATATTGAGCTAACCATGCAGTTCATCTGGTTGTGAGCACAATTGGAGTATGTTTGACCACATACACTCCAAGAAGCGCAATAGATTGACAGTGGAGAGGATGAATTCCTTGGTATATGTTCATTACAACCTTCGAATCAGATACATGAAGCTTTTTTACCACAACACCCCGATCAGTCTAGAGGAGGTTGATCCACAGTCTGAGTGGATCACTGAGGCTACAAATGCAGTCTTTAGTGATGAGGACCTTGATTGGGTGGACCAGGAAGAGAGAGAGGTTGAGGTTGTAGCCATGGTTGGGGAGGAGGCTAGAGCACAAGGATACATAGCTATTGTTGGTGAGAGTGGCATGGAGAGTCAGACACAAGCAGAGACTATGGTTGCAACTGCAACATCATCTAGGACCCTTAGACACCTTCATAGGAAGGATGTTGGCTCCACTATGCCATAGAGTCATAGACTTATAGCTATTGTTTTGATATTTCATATTTGTATGGAACATTTGATGTCATGGATTTCATATTCCATGATTTTTGTATACATTTGACTAATTTAATTATATATCTAAGTATGTTATTTCCTTCAGCAGCGCAACTACAATTTGTGTACTTTATACTTATGTGATCATTGTATACTTGTACATGTGATATAATTTTCTTTTATTTGTGTTGTATTCAATAAAGGGTGCTTAAAACAAGTTTTAAATTCTTAAAAATCTCTAAATTTCTAGGGTTTTTTCAACTTTTTTTCATTTTTTTGAGTCTACGCCGAGTCCAAGTCCCAAGTCCCCGAGTCGAGTCACCCTCGCCGATTCCGAGTCTCGTAACTATGGTTACAATTATTAAATGGACATATGTTTCTTTCCATTAGTCCTTTGTTGACTGAAAATATTTTGTAATCCTTTGTTTTTACATTGCAATATCAAGCTTGCAAGTGCAAACTAAGTTTTCTTGTTTTATGAGCAATACTTCAAACTATTTGATATAATGCCTATGTATATATTAAAGAGGGATTGAAGTGTTTTTTGAATGGTTTTGCAACCTTCTTCATAAATCAGTTGTATTAGAGAAATATTTCATGAGTGTACAGGTAGAGCACCAAATGTGAGGTAGTTTGCACTAAGATTTGGGGGTGGAATGTGTGTGGTGTGTAGACCGATCGTCGAATGTGAGACAGTCTATACCTGAGAGGTTGTAGTTTGAGAGTGTGTGGAAAAGTGTTTGAAAAAATTTCTTGGAGGCTAGGAGAATGTTTTGTGATGAAAAAATAATTTCTAGATCCACAAACAAAGAATCAAGAGCCCATCTAGAGGAGTAATTCATTTCTAACAAGGTGTAAAGTGAGTGGGAAATGTTGTAAAGTCATTGTGGACAGCGGTAGCACCAATAATATTGTATATGAAGAGATGGTAGACAAGCTAAAATTAAAAATACTCAAGCATCCTAGCCCATACTATATTTCTTGGTTGCAAGGAGATTGCCAGATATGGGTAAGTGAGCAATGTGTGGTTGATTTTCAAATTCATAGATATAAGGATGTGATTGTATGTGATATAGTACCTATGGATATGTGCCATGTTTTTTTGGGTAGACCATGGTTGTATGATCAAAGAGCTCTACATGATGGTAGGAAGAATACATATAACATCATAATGGAAGGGGAAGAATATGTTTTGAATCCTTTGCAGGATAGGAAAGAGGAAGTGGCAAAAGAAGTTGTAGCAGATAATAAGGATAAAAAGGAAAATAAAATGGGAAGGGTTGAATCTTATTGTTCTTTTGGTACTGATATGTTTGCAAGTGAAACTTTGTGTGTGGGGAAGAAGGACGAAAAGGAAAATGTGGAAATCCTTGTTCAAAAGGATAAAGAGCAAAAAGAAGAGGATGGTGCAACGATGATTAAGGATGATGAGTGTCCTTTGGAGGACTTGAAAGTAATGGAAAATGAAAGTGCTGCTAAGAGTGAAGGTGAAGAAGATGTGGAAATAGGAAGTGGTGAAGGAAATGTTGAAGAGAAATAGGTAATGCATAATTTGTTTCATTTTAATGATGAAGATGAGAGTGGATCTTGTGTAGATGAAAAGATTTCAGTGGTAGAAAATGAATGGAAAGTGTTGATGGAAGGTGGAGTGAAGATTGTAACAAAAGGTAATGAGGTGAAATCAGATTTTGATGAATACCTTGATGAGGTTGAGAATGATATTGCAGCAAATAATGAGAAGGTAAAACCTTTTCTTTTTAATTATTTTCATGATCGGTTGGATGATTTAGTGAATTCAAATGAAATGGTTCAGTTAGAGATTGCTAGTGAAGTGTGGAATGCAGAGCATTTGTATAGTGTTGTAGAGTTTGGTGCAGGTAAATTTTGGTGGAGGTGGTCAGTCAATGGTGGGTTAAATCCCACAAGATAAGAGAGGAAAATGTGTGGAATTATGAGGAGGAAGATGGTAAATGGTGGATACAATTCCACAAGACGAGAGAATAATGAAATGTAAGGTTGTTGGAGGAGGATGGTGAATGTTCCGAAAAAATGTTGGAAGAGGAGGAAGGAGAGATTATCAGAGGTACCAGGATCAATGATGGATTTTTCTATAGATTTCTTGCAATATGAAAGGGTGGTACTACCACTCAACTCCATTTTGTGAAACCATATTCACAATTTTTTTCTTATTGTGGTATATGATGCAAGAGCATCCATGGTTGATAGGCTATCCTACATCAACCTAATGGAATTTGAATTTGAATTTTGGTGAGGTTGTGAGATAAATTTGAATTTAATGTGAGGGATGTTGAATTTAATTTCATCTTGGTTAATTTCATGTTTATTCAAGCTCATTTTGAAATGGTCAAAATTGGCATAGTGCAAATAATGCAAAATTGCAATTTTAATGCAATTTGAATTTAAAAATTCCAAGAAAAGCATGATAGGCATTGGGATATGAAATAAAGGTGTTTTAAAAAAATTATTTAGAATCCCTAAAAAATAGGAGTTGTGGAGGTGGGTGCCCAGGTCTTCTTTTTTCGGGATTTTCTTTTTCAGGAGCTACTGGAGGAGCGATCAAACGTAACTCCCAACTTTTTGTGGAATGGAGAAATCAATTGGATTTATTTTTTTAACATTATCTTATGTTTTAATTTATGTTTTTGGTGCAGCTACATGATAGGGGTCATTCCAATTTTGGGAAAGGGGAATTTGAAGGAAATGAAATGAAATGAAATTTCGGCAAGGAGTTATGAAGGCATTTTTCTTCTTGTAGCTTTCAATTTTTTGGGAGAGAAGTTGAAAGGGAGTTGGAGAGAGGTTGTAGCATCCCATGGAGGTTGATTTTTGTTGTATGTTTTAGGTGTGAGGAGCTATTTGCAGCAGAAAATAGACTGGAAGTTCATGGTTAGAACTTGTTGAGTGTTGTGAGTGTTTGTTGCAGGTTGCATAATTGAAGATTATGAGACATAAGTCTACTTGTAGAAGGGAGAAAATACATGAGTTTAATTCTTAGTTTTGGGGGTTTGAAATGTTATTTATTACAAGTTTGGAGTGATTGATAACAAAAAATAGAGTGCCAATTCTTTCAGTGAAAAGATACATGAGTTGCAGGTGGAATAGAGGTGTTGGAGAGTGCATAGATTTGTGGGAGCTCACATAGTTTGAGCATGAGAATGTTTTTAAATGTACTTAATTGGATTATTTAATATTTGTATGGGGTTTTATTGCTGTTTATCAATCCTTTATGATTGAAAATAAGTTGTAATATATTTTTCCTTGAAGCATAGTAATGGTTGCAAGTTGCAAACCAATATTGTGTTGGATTGTTTGCAATTTCTACGTTGTTTGAAGAATCGATTGTGAGAGGGTTTTAAGAGGGTTGTTGAAAGTATTAAATGGACATATGTTTCTGTCCATCAGTCCTTTGTTGAATGAAAATGTTTTTTAATCCTTTTTTTTTACATTGCAATATCAAGTTTGCAAGTGCGAACCAAGTTTTCTTGTTTTATGAGCAATACTTCCAACTGTTTGATATAATGCCTATGTGGATTTTTAAAAGGGATTGAAGTGGTTTATGAAGGGTGTTGCAACCTTCTTCATACATAAACTTCAATGTGTGTGATGTTGAACTAGAATTGTGAGGATAAATCATAACATACTTAAGAGGTAATTGTGCAACACTTCACTTATATAAATTCTAGATGATTTGTGAGAAGGTAGAAGGTTATTTTATAGATTTCCTGTTTCAAGATGAACATGTAAGATTAAACAATGGTGAATGAAGATAAATGGTTAAAAGCTGTTGAGAGGAATTATATTTCTCAGTTAGATTCTATGATCAAATCAATTAAGGATGTTAATTGATCAATTAGAGGAAATAGATTTCCTAATCTATGGAATTGAGGAAATCAAGTTGAGCTTTCAGTGGGATTGAAGAATAGATGGATTAGTTAGGAAATGGATGAATCAGTTAGGAAATAGATGAATTAGTTAGCCAATCAAAATGAGCAATCAATGATCATGATTTTCTCAATTATAAAAGGGGGTGAGGGTAATTAATTAATTGAATTAATTAATTAAGGTTTTTGAGTTGAACGTGCAAGTCATGTTTGACTTTAACAAATAAAGTTATATCTATTTTTTTGACCTTTCTTGAATGGTATTTAAATAATTAGTTTAATTATTCTGATTAAAAAGGGGGGAAATGATTTAATTAAACTATTAAGTAATAATAATTTAATTGATTTAGGGGGAATAGGGTAAATTAATGATATAATTAAAGTTTAGATAAATGGTAAAATAGTGAATTAATTAAATAATTTGAAGTTTATTTAATTAATAGAGGAAATCAAGGTTTTTGATGTAAATGATGTGAAATGTAGTGATATTAAGTGTTAATGATGTCGATGATGAGAAAATGTCATTTAGGATGTGTGATAAGTGTTAGGTCATTTTTACATGTCTACAATAAAAATGACTAACACATATTCCACATCAGAAAATTGCATTTTTCCATCATTAGCATCATTACAATCATTAATCCCCTTTTAACATCATTTCTATTATTTAACTCTATTTCCCTCTATTAATTAAATAATCTTGAATTGTTTAATTAATTCATTATTTTATTACTAATTTAACCTCATTCCTCTTGATTAATTAAATAAACATTAATTATTTAATTATGTCGCTAACTTAACTTATTATTCTATTTTAATTAAATAGTTATCAATTAATTATTTAATTAAATATCAAATCCCCCTCGTATATTAAATAATTACTGTTAATTATTTAATTAACCTTTTTCATCATGCAAAAATTAAATAGTTATCATTAATTATTTAATTATCCTAATTTCCTTTGAAATATCCTAACTTAACTTATCTAAAACATCATCCATTTAATAAATAATTTTTTTATTTATAATCAATCTTATCTTTGCACATTCCTCAATTAATTAATTATCTTATCATGCAAAAAGAAAACTTATCTTCTATCTCAATCTTATCTTGCATGTTTTTCCAATAATTAATTAATCATTTAATTAATTATAGCATGCATTATGTCCTCAAATCTTAACTCCTACTCACTCAGAGTCTTCTGAACAATCACTTCTCTTAACACTTCAATTAATATCTCATGCAACCAATTAACTAGAATCTTGAAGCTAGTTGCAGTCAGTTAACTAGGTAATAATCTCCTCACATTATTTCTTAGCCTTTGATCTTAAATCAACACCTCTTAATCCAAATCGTTGATTTAATTTCCTAAAATCTATAAAATAACCCTTCATCCATCACATTCATAACCTAGAATTTTCATAGCAAAGCCATGTTCATTTGATTCTTGACCAATTGAGAATTTATCATAGCATCTAGGTCAGCATGTATTGAAGCTTTTTGTAGACTATTATGGAGAGGCTCTTGTGTTGAAGCGATCTGACATATCCAACAACACATGTTACTCCAAAATGGGATGGTAAGGTTTTTCTAGTTTTAGATTTAATTATCTTTTGAATTGATTAAATGTTGTTTAAGTTTACATTTTTTTGCAATTGTATCTCATTAGTATTGTGGGTTTATTGTTTATAATTTATTGGGTGAAAAATTTGTAATCTCTTTACAGATTACAAAACTTGAATTTCAGCCACAACTATTATGATATAAAATCTCTCCTCTTGAAAAGGGGAGGCTCCATTCTTGCTACATATAGGAATGAAAGTAAAATATTCTAAATTTAATAATATTTACACTATTCTAACCATTGGGGTGTGTTACATTCATAATTCTCTCTTCTTTTAGAGAATATGTTTACAATGTTCCGCATTGATACTCTGTGATGCTTTTCAAGTCTAAGTAAAAATCAAAGTAGTAATTTCCAATATTTCTAAATTTTCAAAGAATAATCTAAGAATATCAGCATAATAAAAAGATTTGTAACCGAAAAACCAACAAAAGCACAAAGTCTCTCTATTGTCTTCAATGATGATTTCTTTAGTAACCAATGATGCAAAATGAAGCAAAAATTATTCAATCTACTTCACAAATAGAATGAACAATGCCAAGAAATTTTTTTTAAAGATCATTCACCAAAAAGATATCCACAACACATAAAAAATCTTATGAAAATGATATAGCACAAAGTCTATAAGATTCAGCTTGAACACCCTTCAACCATAATTAATAAAATTCTGCTAATCCAACAATATAATAAGATAAATTAATGTGAAAGACATAAGAACATTTACATTCATTCGAAATTGATCCCAACATAAAGTTTGGTATGCAAGTTCACCTTCTTTATTGATTGAATATAGTATCACAATATGAACTCAAAGTCTCAAAATTTCTTTATAGTTTGGCAACATTTCGTTGCAAGATTAAAGGTCCATCATTGAAGGCAATGGAAAGAATTTGTGCTTTCGTTGGTTTTCTAGTTATGAATCTTTTTTATTATGTTGGTATTCTTAGATTATTCTTTGAAAAATTAAGAATATTGGAAAATACTGATTTAGTTTATACTTAGAGTTGAAAAGCATCACGAAGTATCAATGTGGAACATTGTATACATATTCTTTGAAATAAGAGAGAATAATGAATGTAACACACCCCCCATGGTTAGAATAGTGTAAATATTGTTAAATTTAGAATAGTTTACTTTCATTCCTATAAGCAGTAAGAAGGGAGCCTCCCCTTTTTGAGAGGAGAGATTTTATCTCATAATAACTGTGGCTGAAATTCAAGTTTTGTAATTTGTAAAGAGATTATAAAATTTTCACCCAACAATTTTTTAGCGACTTTGCTAGGGAGCTTCCTTCGGCCATTCTTTGAAATGATCGAAGGGAGAAGAATTCCAAAATCTAAGTTCCTTCATCCATCCATTGGGTATAGAGTCAAGCAACAAAAACAAAAAGACTCAAAAATACTTAAAATAAAGACACAAAGACTATACAATTATTTACATGACACACCTATCACCTCATTGAGCAAAGTGTTTCATATTCTACCCACTATGTGGAAGTGCAAATGGCGTGACATCCTTGTTTGCGAGAAGGAAGCTTTTTTCACCATGGATTTGATGTATCTTAAATGGACCTGTCCATAGTGAGTCAAACTTTCCATACATACCCTTTTGTTTTCTTCTCTTGTCCCACAAGAGAACTAGATATCCAACCTAGAAATATTGAAACTTTTCCTTCTTGTTGAAAAGATTCTTCACCTATTCTTGGTGTTTTGTGATATAGTTCACCACTTGAACATGTTTCTCTTCCAATTTAGAGAGATACATGATGTGCTTATCAACCGAGCTATCAAAAGCTCATCCTCAATAGCCTTGGAAAACTTGAGGGCAGGTAGTTCTAGTGTGATGGGAATTTCAACATTCAACCCATAAAGGAGTTGAAACGAGGACATACCAATCACACGCTTTGGGGTAATCCTATCAGCCCACAAAGCATCATACAATGTTTTGTGCCATAACCATTGATTCTTGTCAACAATCTTACGAATGATGGTCACTAGATTCTTGTTGCTTGATTCATCTTCACCATTACCTTGCAGATAATAGTTGCATGAATGTGATAATGTAATTTCATGTTCAAAATAAAATTTTGTGATCTAACTTGATGAGAATGCGGAAGCATTTTTTGCAAAAATCTTGTTTGGCACACTAAACCTGGATATAATGTTCTCTTTTAAAAAATTACATACTACCTTTGAAGTAGCATGCTTTACTAGTACGGACTCCACCCATTTAGTGAAGTAGTAAGTAGCGGCGAGGACATAGATGTGTCCCACACTTTAGGGTGGATTCACTGCACCAATGAAATCAATGCCCCATTGCTAGAAGGGATCTTCAATGACGACTAGTTTCAGGGGTAGAGCTATCAACTTCGGCTTTCCTATGAACTGTCGACATAGTTCGCATTTATGTACCCAAGAGTACACATCTTGAAAAAGAGTAGGTAAATAATATTTAGCTCGCAAAATCTTGTGAGCTATAACTGGTGTAGAGAAGTTTCCTCCACATGCTAAGTCATGAAAATAATGCAACAACTTGATCTATTGTGCCTTATCAACACAACACAAGAAAGCACCATCCAAGCTACGCTTATACAATCCATTGTCCCATAAGTCATAATTCACTGATTTGAGATTGATTGTTCTTTTCTCTTGAGGTGTAAGGTGATCCAGACATTCTTTGTATGTAAGGAAATGAGAAATATTTGAGTACCATTCATTAGTAGTAATGACAAACAAAACCATTGGAAAATCATTAGAACTCACCTCCTCATCTAAAAATTCTTCATCAAGATTATTATCAGTAATAAGCTAACATAAACCTCACCCACATACCCATTTTGTAGGCTTGATATCCATGTCATATTCCTATATCTTAGCAATCCAATTGCCCCTTTTCTTACTAAATTACTACTGTGTCAAGATGGACTTGATAGTTGAATTTGGAACCAATGCTCTAACATGGTTGTTAAGGATGTAAAACCTGAAATGCTTCACCGCCTTAACCATAGTGAAAGCATGTTTCTCCATCTGGGAATATTTTAATTCATGAGACTTCGAAGGATAAATCATGAATGCAATTTGGGATTCAAATCCCTTGCTATTCTCCTGCACCAAGATCGCTGAGAGTGTATACTCAAAAGCATAATTGTACATAATGAATTACTTCGTGTAGTCTAGATATACTAACACCGATGCATGAGCAATAGCCTCTTTAATATCATCAAATGTAGCTTTCCCTTTTGCATTCCAACGAAATGTGGAAGTTACTTTCATCATATTAATAATATGATGGGTCTCCTCTACGAAATTAGGTACAAACCTTCACAAAAAGTTCACCTTTCCGAAGAAAGAGTGAATTGCTTTCTTACTTGATGGAAAAGTAAGAGCTTGGATGCTTTTGACCCTTTCAGGATCAATTTTAAAACCTTCCTTGGACACAATGTGACCAATAAGTTTATCCTCTATAACCCAAAAAATTGATTTTTGGGATTCAAGGAAATTCCATGTTGTTGGCACCTCTCCAATATTTGTCTCAAATGGAAGAAATTCTCTTGATGCTTCTTGAAAAATATTGTAAGATCATCAAGGGAAACTACAATGAACTTACCCATTACGTCACAAAACGTTAATTCTATTGCATGTTGGAATGTGGCACCAACATTGATAAGATTGAAAGGCATCCTGTGGTACACAAAAGTACCCCATGGAATTGTAAAGGAAGTCTTTTGTTATTCATCTAGACTGACCTCTATTTGGTTGTAACTAGAGAAACCATCTAACATAGAAAGCATCTTAGATCTAGTCACCATTTGAAGAACTTGGTCTGTCATTGGAAGAGGATAGTTGTCCTTTAGTGATAACTAATTTAGATTTCTAAAATCCACACACATGGAAATTTCTCTAGTATTTTTTCGAATAGGAATGATATTGGCTATCCACGTTGAATGGTGAATAGGAAATATGATCCTTACATTCAACATTTTCTATATTTATGAAAGAATGGTTCCAGAAATCTTTGGATTGATCTGCCTCTATTTTTGCTTATAAATTAATGCTCCTACTTTGAGTGGAATATCATGTTGCACCTCTTTTGGACAAAAGGACTTCAAATCTTCATAAGAATACGCTAACACGTCCATGTACTTCCATAGTAATTCAAAAAACTGCTCTTTTTCCTTAGCAGTGCAACACTTTTTCGATGTTCACCATTTTAGGATTTACTTTAGTTCCCAAGTTGATCTACTCAACTTCATTAGATGAATTGGAATTAGGCTGTTTCTTTTTGACATAATGATCATGTTTGTCAAAAAGTATTTCAAGGGATACCAACCCCTTGGGAATTTTATTTCCTTTGAGCTGAAGAAACTCTTCACCAGTAACTGGATCAACTTCAAAGATATATTCTCGGGGTGGAGAATCACTTCCTTCAAAGCACAACTCATCATTTTTTTTTCCTTTTCCAAAAATGCTATGATCTAATGACCATCATTGAAAATATTCCAATTGTCTAAGTTATCAGGAACACTTGGCTAGAAAACTAGCTCGATGGTATAGGTAGGACCATGAAAATCTTTATGTGGTATCAAGAGCATTGCTGAAATTGCTAAGGAATCATCTCTATCATTATACTCTCTCGAAACTACAAAAATAGCGAAAGCATCAAAATCCTCAATGCAATCGCAAACAAGATTGTGATAATGCCTAAGTCTATCATTCTAAGTTTGGTACAATTCCTTATTTGGCAGACTACCAACTTAGCATCACTTTGAGTGTGGAGATTCTTGATTCCTTTTTTTCTTGCAACCTGCATACCTAATAACAAAGCTTCATATTCCACTATGTTATTAGTATTATCAAACGATAATTTAAAAGAAAAAGGAAATATTCTCCCTTTTGGAGAGACAAAAACAATCCAGGCTCCTAAACCAGTGGAAGAACAACTGCCATCGAACTCGATTATCAAAACATCATTTGGATCACCAAGATTGGAAGTTTAAAAATCTGTAACTTCATCATCTAATGAAGCTTCATAATCTATGAAGGACAAATCATCTGAAGATGATTAATTTTTTGGAGAAGATGAGCCAACACTTTCTAACTCATGCTTTCTATTTCTTGATGAAGATTCAACATCCTCATCAGTTTGCAAATAATAAGTGTCAACACCTAAAGAAAAATAAATTTTGAGCTCTCTAATCATCAAAATTAGTCATTGAAAATTTTGATTCCCTTTCAGGAACCAACTTTTGCATCACACCCTTTATGAGTATCTTGGCCTCCGACATATCCATGTTAAGTTCTCCTACATATTTATAGAAATTGCACCCAAGTAAAATACCATAGGATGATAGAACATCTGCTACCAAGACTATCATTTTGATCTTCTTTTCTGGATATGTAGCAAATGCAAACTACACATCCTTGATTTGCCCGATCAAAGGTACTTGCTTGTTCTCCATAGAGAAACAATGGCAAAAAGTTTTCATGAGGTTCAAACCCAAGGTAGTAGCTACCTTGGTGGGCATAACATTGTCAGATGCCTTAGAGTCTATAACACAATTACTCAACTTAAATCCATTGACAAGCAAGGAAATATAGAATAGGTCAATCCTTCTAGAAGTAGACGCAGGAAAAGTAACTAAGTTATTCTAAGGAGGCTTAGGCTTTGGAACAACAAGAACATCTGAAGAGGAATCTCTACGAGGGGTAATTATGTTGTCTCTAATAAACTTGACAATCCTATTGAATTGATCGGGATTAGCCTTGAGGTATTCGACTTCATACATTTGGATTTTTTTCCTCTTTGCATGGTCAATAATTTCAAAAGCTTGGAAATAACTTTGCAAAGATGATGAGGTAAATTCATTAATGGTTTTAAAAAAAGGGAAATTGGTCTTAGGAACTTGGAACTTGGATTTGTTGATGATGTTTTCTGCACAACTCAGACATAATATAATATCCTATCTCTCTTGAAAGGTAAATCTCTATCAGCAAGCCTCAAGAGATAACCCCAAGGTCTCTAATGTCATGTCTTGACAATGCATTAACAACTTAGTGATAAATGTGAAAATGTTGGTAATCACAATGGGACCTTACTACAAGCAAATACTGAATCTCTAATTTATCAAATCTAGCAATATGATGATACTTCAATCCTAAGTCTAACCCAAATGATGAAAGAAATAACAAAAGATAAGGGTTTCAAAGAGATATCTAAATAAACTATTCCTAAGATTAACAAAGCAAATGATAAATGCTTGAAATGGACCAATCCCTCAAAAACTGATTTCTACTTGACCCAGATGGATCGGCAATCTCACAAAAACAGTGCAATCTTCTAAGGTATTAAAGATTTTCAGATCATGAACATTCATCCAATACAACCCAATTGCAATTGAAATGGATAAACTTCACAATTGAACTAAGTAGAATGAATATAAAGGTCCAGGCTAACTTTGAAAAGCAACTAACAATCAACTCGTTGTAAAAAGTATGGACCAGGAATTGTTCCAACACTTCAAGCATCAAATCATAAACACCATTGAATCAGATCTAAATCTAAATCTAACATACATCTAATAACCTTGAGCAATTTCAAAAGATAGAATCACAAGAACCATGCAAGATAAGTCAACACAAAAGAGATCACCAGAGAATCACAATGTCGTCAATTATATTGAATCACTGAATTTCAGCAACAATTCTAATGTTTTGTTACAACACTTGCTCAAAATGAACTAACTTCTAACTCTGCTCTACTGCCTAATTCGCTCTTGTATCAAAACTATCTATATTTGTGTATGTGTATATCCCTTACAAATGAGGCGGAATGCCAAATTTATAGGAAACCCCCAAAGCATGTCGGCCTAGCTAGGGTTTACAATCATAAAATAGCCACAAATAAGTCGGCCCAACTAATGTTTACAATAATAAATGGCCACAAAACAGGTCGGCCAAGGAGAATTCAAAATGAGATAAAATTGCATTAAATGCATGAACTCTATCCAGGTCAGCCTGGGATCTCCAATATAATTCGAACCAATGCATGTGAAGGAGAAGGAAAATAATAGGGAAGCACAAATTTCAATGTAACCCTGTATTAACTGCTTCCCTTTATCTTTATCTATTTGATCTTGCACCTTCAAGAAGATTCCACCCAAGTCAGCCAAGAGTGGAGTAACCAACACTTTAAATTTCCTCTCCAAGTCGGCCACAGGTGAATTAATAAATACTTTAAACCATCATTCAATTGAACTAATCTCCTCTAGAGCCTCCTAGATGACCCTGTTAGATTCAGCCTACACTCAGCAAAAACCACCATTAATAATACCCATTAAAACATGAAGATCAGCATTAGCCTATCACAAATAACATATTCATCATCCAAACAAATCTGAGCAAAGATCGAAATCAACCCCAAAATATCGTTAAATCATTTTCTTCATAGTTCAAGATTTTCACCCCTTCGCGGAATCCAGGCTAGGAGGTAAATTCGGGAAAATCCGAGCCAGGTAGATTCCAGCGGAATAAACATGAAAACACCCATTAGTAACTTAATCCAATCATTATCAACTAGGAAACATCATGATAGATCTCAAAATAGCTCAAATTAATCATAAAATGCATAGTCATTCGTTAACAAGTCATGCCATCTCATAATCCTTCGTTATCCACCAAATTCTAGAGAAATCCGCATGGGACAGATTTCCACAAACGAAGCGATAGCCCACAGATTTCGAAAAAACAAAGGAACAAAGGACTTTCGGGAAAATCCAGAGGGAGCTGAAGTCCGTGGGGAAGATGAAACTCTGAAAAATTATGAATTCTGAGAAAATTAGGAGAAAACAGAAAGTCGGGGAATTTCGGCCGAAGAGGAATTCTACGAAGATCCTGAAACACCGAATACCACCATTTTCTCGTGACTTCATTCACTCAAATTGAGTGAATGATCACAAATTTGAGGACCCTAGGTACGAAACCAATTTAACCTAAACCTCCTACAGATCTTCCTTGAATTCTAGGTTCACTCGAAAGCAAATTAAGATGAAATGGTGATGCCCTAGGCATGAAACCCTAAATTTTGACCATTAATGCACAGAACAAGCTTGGACTCAGATAACTCGACTGTAGGGTTCCTACAAAGATTATTTACGGCCCACAAGCAAGCTACCTCATGATGCAAATGAGCGAACAAGCTTAGAACTTACTTGGGAAACCATAAATCAGACAATATCACACAACCCAAGCCCCGAAATGTCCAAACACACAGGAATTCAAACTCCAAGAAAATGTATAATGCCAAAGCACTACCTACATTCATCAATCAAAAGCAAGGCAACCTATACATACCATTTGATGAAGCAGAAATTGATCTCAGAAACAATAAATGTCAGTTTAATGGCGCTAAAAAAAGAACAACAACGATAATGCCCAGGAAATCACCACCAAATTAAGCATGCCGCACTCAGCCAAGTACCACAAGATTGAATACCCCAACTCAATAGAACACAAATGATAAAGCATAATGGCAAGGAAATCCCCAAAATTCAATTAAATTCAGAAATTCGATGGCAAGATGGAATTTCGGAAAAATCCGGTCCAAGCGGAATTCTGCAAAGAACCAAATTCTCTGAACTGTAGTGTTTAGTCGCTTCACCGAACTTTGAATGAAATCCGAGAAAATCCAGATGGGGCGAACAATCCCGAAATGGGGTAAAAACCCAAAATTTGTCCAGAACTTAAGATTTTCAAAGTGCAACTTAGGGGAATCACTTAGGCAAGCAAGATAAACATTTTAAGCTCATGCCAAGGTAAGGTAAATCCTCAAAATCAAAGGGCCAAAAATACCAAGAGCGAAAGCAAAAGAGGGTCCTTGCTTTTAGTGAGGCGTGTGTGCGAAAACTACACAACAAATGACGACTCTGCTGGGAAATGCTCTAGAGCATTTGATGATGAACAAGAATCATGAACCCAAAATCTCTGGTTTTGATCTCCTTATCAGACAAACAAATAAAAAATGTAGGATTAAAGAATCAAAAACAAAGGTAGAGTGAACCTTCCATAAACTAAAAATCCAAGTGTGTGCACATGAGTTCATTTCCCTCCTTGAGCTACTACAGAATCCAAGTTCAATCAGGTCAGGCTACGTAGAGATTCTAACTTCAAAAGCAAGCTAGATAGAGCCTCGCTACCAGTCAGGCATCTATAGCCCCGACGAGGTTATCGTTGTGATTCTCCCGAACATAGCTCTATTTCCAGTCAGGTGTCTATAGCCCCAATAGAGATATTCAGATACTCCTGAAAAGTTGAATTCATTTGATTTTCAATATTTACTCTTTTCTTCTTTTGATGTTTCTTTTCTTTTCACTTTTTCTTTTCAACATGTGAACAATGAAGTTCACACTCAAGGCTGAGAACCACAGTGGTGCTGAAGTAGAAATAGGATTTTTCACCTAACAAGACCTCACAAAGATCCTACAGCAACTTCAAGATTTTTTTAAGATGTATAAGAGATATAAGATTTCAGAATACTTCAAATTCAAATCAAACTAATGACCCATCTTCCTTAAATCAGATATTTAGACTGCATGACGATAACGAAGACCTCAACCATCCATTCAAGACACATAATTAAAGTTCATCAAGGAAATACTCAGAACAATCCCAGACAAAAGAATATCTTCCATGTAGGTGCAACACATTTAGAAGAAAACAAGAAGACCTCCAAAGCAAGAGCAGAGAAAAAAAAAACCAAACCAAAGGAAAACCCTAAATTAATGCAACCTAATATAAAGAAAGCAAGAGCAGAAAAGAAAACTTAAAGAGAGCAGAGCAATCTGCATTTATTCAAATCAAACTATATACAAAGAAACACCAGAATTGCCTCATCACCAGACATGATAAACTGAGACCTACACCTACTTGACTTTTTAGTGCATGAACAAGCAATAAGGTGAAAGTAACAGTCCTTAAGAATGCAAACTTATCCTTATACTCAACAAAGTAAATCACCAAATTGTAGCATTCAAACTTAACCTTATTGATAGGAATAATCAGCAATTGAGGCAACTCATTGAAACCATGATCAATTAGTATGCAAGTTGTCTTTCCTAAACTTCCATAATCGAATTGATAAGCTTCAAAAAATTTAGTAAAGAAAGAAACAACCTGATTTTGTACTGTTGTAGACTGGATGTGGTATTCATCATTCTTCAATTGTGAAGAGCTAATATCTATTTCATCAGGAGGTCTCCACTGATGGTACAACAACCCCCTTGTGTTTGAAACATGCAATACAGAACTAGAGGCATCACTATGTAGTACAAAGTGAAATTTAGATTAAACAAGTCCAAAATTATCAACATGGAACTTTTCACTTGTTGGAGTATTTCCATGAGGAATCAATGATGAGAATGCAGAAACATTGTCTTGTACAGTAAATTTCTCAATAGGACGCTCATGAAGAAGCATCGCAGGCTAGCCTTTAAGCACATTTTCACTTGTAGCTATGTGATCATGCCCATCAATTATGACTGTAATATTACTATTTTCAGCATCATTCAAATTTTCCTGCATATCAATATGAGCCACATTAGTTATCTCATCATTGATGCATAAAGTATGTAAATTTTTAGTGCTTAATTCATCAACAAACAGAGAAAAAATAGAGTTTGATAAATGAGAGAACTCCCTGAATTCTTCCTCTATTGGCATTGGTTCAAACTCTTGATCACAGTCATCAAGAATGTTGATCACTCCATTAAGTGCTTCCTCATGTTTTTTAAGACATTCATTATCAACTTGTTGAAATTCTCCCATCGAAGAATTGTTTGATGTATTTTTCTGTGCATTCCTCGTATGTTGTGGCAGCTGCATTTGTTCTTCCACCTCTTTTATGGCTGCCTGGCACTGGAAGCATGTGAATTATGAATGCTCTTCCTCATGTATCCTACACCAAGCTGGTAACAACAAGTCCTCTAGGTCGATTCTATAACTCAAGCTTGACCAATCTTTTATAATCCTGGAAACAAACTCTTCATATCTAGTCTATATTAGATCCTTATTCTGAATGGGAGGAACTTACACGGTAAATCCTTCTTCTTGTAGCTCATCCTCCACTGTATTTTCAGGAATCTGACTAACCCCTATAAGAACATCCTCCTTGATCTCCACAGGTAACTCTTCACCTAAATTTTCCCCTGTTAACTCTAATGCCTCAGATTTGCATTCCTTACACTCAGTCCCTTCAAGAGCTACCTCAACATCAGCTGCAACATCATCTCCAGATTTATAAATTGTTGACCTCTATGTAGTGCATTCCTTGTCTATCTTTTCTTTCCACTCCAAGTATCCTCCAACTTTAATGATGGTATCCACACATGAGTGGCAAGTGAATTCTGAATGGGCTGCATTATGGACTCTACACCATTTTTTCAAGAGAAAATCTCCAAAATTCATTTCCGGACCCAACTAAATCTTATCCTCAATGCACTTTTGAATGAACTCTTGGAAATTATCCAGTAAACTGAGTTGATTATCTTCAAGATCGTCTCCATTTTCAACTGGTTCCACCAAGGCTTCAGTACCACTGGATTCAGCTGTGAGATCAATAGGCGCAATATGGAACATAAGGACTTCCTCTACATTTGACTCCTCAAAAGGGGCTACGAGCAAATAATTTCCCATGCTCACCTCTGTTATCAGAATTTCATTGGAGGTGTTCTGATATTCTATAATCATGTATTTCATGTTGGGTTTTCTTTCATTTCTAATATGGTTTGGCACTCCCTTCTAGGGAAGCCACATATGAGAGTTATCAGTTGATACATATCCATTCAAGGCCCTAGTAAAGTCTCTCCCCAGAACCAGGCCATAAGCATTAGGTATATCAGCCACCTGTATATTAATAACTTGCTGAATTCTAGGGTCAGAAGCAACTTGCGTATGAATCATGTTTAATTCCTCTACAACATTAACTTCAGTTCTATCCAATTGTGTAACTTTCTTTTGGGAATCAGCAAGAGTAATACCCAAAGCTCGACAAACACTAAAGGGAATTACATTGGTAGAAGCACCTGAATCCAACAAACAGTTGTGCAAGTGCTTACCAAATATACGGACAGAGATCAGGAATGGAGGAGTATCCATTTTCCCTTGAAACAAAGTTAAGGGAGTATCCACCTGAGCAACCTGAGTCCTATATTTTTCTTTTCCCTTATCTCCAGGAGGCACGTGAACTTGATTATGAGTTTTATTTTTCCTTCCTATCAATTGAGAGCTAGATACTTTATTGATACTTTCAGTAACCGATCTATCTTGTGATGTGGAGTTTGCATTATAAGCTCCTAGAACTACATTCCTAATGGTTGGAACTCTCAATAACTCAAATGCAGAGAGACTTACCTTTAGCTTCTTGAGTTCTTCTGCAACATATATGGCCAGTTGTTCTTCACTCAGATCAGCAGGAGTCTCTTTGGAGTATTCCACCATCCTATCTTTGCTTACTTCAATACTCTTTCCTTTTGACATGTCCATATGCCCTTGATCTTTAGAGAAATATTGTTTCGACACTAGAGGATATGGTGGATTATTGATGGCATTAGGATCTGGAGGTGTTGTGAAGTTTCTTGGTGGAATGGAGGTAGTGAAGGGGCCTCCAGCCTGTGGATGTCTATGCGGCAGGTCTCTCAAATCATACTTCTTGACAAGCCTTTGGAAGGTCTGCACCTCTTCAACATAAACTTCTTCTTCATCCATGGGGCCATTGTCATTCACTGGATTTTCATCAAACAACTGTGTAATATCATCTCCATTGCACACTTGATCTGCCTCTTCCTTGAGCTAGTCTGATTCTTCTTCAGGCACATTTTCTGTGCTCTATGGAAAGGGAGCATGATTCTGTACCAACACTGATGAATCATAGGGAGTAGATGGTACCATTTTATGGCCACCTGAATTGTTCTCCACTTCATATTGGAAGATTGAAGCTACTATCTGGAATTCTTGAAAATCTAGCTCAAATGTTGACTCATTTTATGGAGCCTACACCATCCTGATAAAGTAGCCTCAGCTAAATATACACCATTAGGAGGCTTCTCTTGATTAATTGGTTGATTGATTGGCTGATCCAATGGGGTGGGAACTCCTCCATTGTTAGGCCTCGTATTCCAAGTCTTGTTCTGTCTAGATGGTTGTCTCATGTCGAACCCTTGTCCACCACCTTTCACTCTATCAAAGTTTTGGCCTGAAGATTTCCTTTATCATAATTCTTCCCTTTGTCATTATTATACCCTCTGTCATTATTATATCATCTGTCATTATTATATCCTCTTTCATGATGCTGCCCTCAATCAAAATGCTATCCTTGTTGATTTTCTCGATTTTCTCTGCTATGATTGGCCTGCATATTTCTCTGAGCAGCTTGCAACTGACTATTTTGGTTCCTCAAATAAGTTACGTCCATATTCAGCTTCTTCACTTGTTCAAACAATTCATCCAGTCTTTCCTTGTTAGGATTGTTGTATTTGGGTTGATTCACATTATTTTGGGGATATCCTACTGCAATATTGGCATTCAGTGATTGGTTTAATACTTCAGAATTCTGCAAATATGGGGGAAAACTAGCCTAAGGCTGTGGACGAAGAGGTTGATTTACATTTTGCTGAGGGTAGTTGGTTATGGGTGGAACTTGACTCATAGGAGGTCCTGGGTGAGGGACCAGAGGCAACTGAGGTATTGGATTCATGATGGGAGTGTGATTAGCAAGAGCCTAGTTGAGAGCTAGAACTTGTCTAGGGTGAGCAGCGGGTCCTAATGACGGTAAAGGCCCAGACAAATGTTGCCTTAAAGCAGTGCTAACCTTCATAGCCTCTGTGTATGCATCAAGTAGGGTATCAGGAGGGTTGTTTCTCCACTTCATGAAGGTAGTTGTTAGCCTATCAAGTCCCTCATAATAGACTTATAATGCAGTGGCTTCATCAATAGCATAGGGGGCCTATAGTCAGGTATAGGCATGATGAAACCTATTGTTAAAGGACGCTATAGGCTCATGTACTTATCTCTTGACATCAGTGAATTGAAGATAGAGCTCATTGGGACTAATGGGGATCCTAAACTTCTGCAAGAATGCAGTCTCTAGCTCAGTCCAATTTTGGATAGACCCATCAGGTAAATGATTGTACCAATAGAATGCATCCTCTCCCAAGGAATAAGGAAAGATTCTACATGCCACATCCTCATGATTGATTCCTCTATCCTTAAGGCCAGTCTGAAATATCCCGATGTGTTCCTCAGCAGTTCTATTGTGATCATTAACATAGAACTTTGAACAAAAATGTTCAAGGTTCTTGGGCATGACATTGTAATTAGCGAAACTCAATGGAGATGGGTTATTAGCTAGGAAAGCCATTGGTGGAGGTGGGGGTGGTAATGGTTGATTTATGACTGGCTGAGGTTGTGGTATGGGCATGTCCTCAGACTCAGACTCAGATGAACCTGATGAAGATGGGGATGATGGAGATGGTTGGGCGGATGATGATTCTCCCCTTCTCTTGGTCCTTCTTGACCTAGTAGGGACTAGTAATTCTTGAAATTCCTCCTCTCCTGGAGTAGATCTGGTTCTTCTTCTGAATCTTTCAGGAGAGATGGCAGACAAAAATCGATCCATCTTGCTTATTCAGGCCCTCCTTCTAGCGCCAATCTGTTGATGATGTTTTCTGCATAGCAACAACTTAGAAAAAATATAATATCCTATCTCTCTTGAAAGGTAAATCTCTATCAGCAAGCCTCAAGAGATAACCCCAAGGTCTCTAATGTCAGGTCTTGACAATGCATTAACAACTCAGTGATAAATGTGAAAATGTTGGTAATCACAATGGGACCTTACTACAAGCAAATACTGAATCTCTAATTTATCAAATCTAGCAATATGATGATACTTCAATCCTAAGTCTAACCCAAATGATGAAAGAAATAACAAAAGATAAGGGTTTCAAAGAGATATCTAAAAAAACTATTCCTAAGATTAACAATGCAAATGATAAACGCTTGAAATGGACCAATCCCTTAGAAACTGATTTCTACTTGACCTAGATGGATCTGCAATCTCACAGAAACAGTGCAATCTTCTAAGGTATTAAAAATTTTTAGATCATAAACATTCATCCAATGCAACCCAATTGCAATTGAAATGGATAAACTTCACAATTGAACTAAGCACAATGAATATAAAGGTCCAAGCTAACTTTGCAAAGCAACTAACAATCAGCTAGCTGCAAAAAGTATGGACCAGGAATTGCTGCAACACTTCAAGCATCAAATCATAAACACCATTGAATCATATCTAAATCTAAATCTAACATACATCTAATAACCTTGAGCAATTTCAAAAGATAGAATCACAAAAACCATGCAAGATAAGTCAACACAAAAGAGATCACCAAAGAATCACAATGTTGTCAATTATATTGAATCACCAAATTTTAGCAACAATTCTAATGTTCTGTTACAAAACTTGCTCAAAATGAACTAACTTCTAACTCTTCTCTACTGCCTAATTCACTCTTATATCAAAACTATCTATATCTGTGTATGTGTATATCCCTTACAAATGAGGCGGAATGCCAAATTTATAGGAAACCCCCAAAGCATGTCGGCCTAGCCAAGGTTTACAATCATAAAATAGCCACAAATAAGTCGGCCCAACTAATGTTTACAATAATAAATGGCCACAAAACAGGTCAGCCAAGGAGAATTCAAAATGAGATAAAATTGTATTAAATGTATGAACTCTATCCAGGTCAGCCTGGGATCTCCAATATAATTTGAACCAATGCATGTGAAGGAGAAGGAAAATAATAGGGAAGCACAAATTTCAATGTAACCCTGTATTAACTACTTCCTTTTATCTTTATCTATTTGATCTTGCACCTTCAAGAAGATTCCACCCATGTTGGCCAAGAGTGGAATAACCAACACTTTAAATTTCCTCTCCAGGTCGGCCATAGGTGAATTAATAAATACTTTAAACCATCCTTCAAATGAACTAATCTCCTCTAGAGCCTCCTAGATGAACCTATTAGATTCAACCTACACTCAGCAAAAACCACCATTAATAATATCCATTAAAACATGAAGATCAACATTATCCTATCACAAATAACATATTCATCATCCAAACAAATCTGAGCAAAGATCGAAATCAACCCCAAAATATCATTAAATCATTTTCTTCACAGTTCGGGATTTTCATCCCTTCGCGGAATCCAGGCTAGGAGTGAAATTCGGGAAAATCTGAGCCAGGCGGATTCTAGTGGAATAAACATGAAAACACCCATTAGTAACTTAATCTGATCATTATCAACCAAGAAACAACATGATAGATCTCAAAATAGCTCAAATTAATCATAAAATGCATAGTCATTCGTTAACAAGTCATGACATCTCATAATCCTTCGTTATCCACCAAATTCTAGAGAAATCCGCATGGGACAGATTTCTTCAAACGAAGCAATAGCCCGCAGATTTCGAAAAAACAAAGGAACAAAGGACTTTCGGGAAAATCCGGAGGGAGCGGAAATCCATGGGGAAGATGAAACTCTGGAAAACTGCGAATTCTGGGAAAATTAGGAGAAAACAGAAAGTTGAGGAATTCTGCGAAGATCCTGAAACACTGAATACCACCATTTTCTCGTGACTTCATTCACTCAAATTGATCGAATGATCACAAATTTGAAGACCCTGGGTACGAAACCAGTTTAACCTGAACCTCCTATAGATCTTCCTTGAATTCTAGGTTCACTCGAAAGAAAATTAAGATGAAATGGCGATGCCCTAGGCATGAAACCCTAAATTTTGACCATTAATGCATGGAACAAGATTGGACTCAGATAACTTGACTGCAGGGTTCCTACAAAGATTATTTACGGCCCACAAGAAAGCTACCTCATGATGCAAATGAGCGAACAAGCTCAAAACTTACTTGGGAAACCATAAATCAGACAATATCACGCAACCCAAGCCCTGAAATGCCCAAACACACAGGAATTCAAACTCCAATAAAATGTATAATGCCAAAGCACTACCTACATTCATCAATCAAAAGCAAGGCAACCTATACATACCATTTGATGAAGTGGAAATTGATCTCAGAAACAACAAATGTCAGTTTAATGGTGCTCAACAAAGAACAACAATGATAATGCCCAGGAAATCACCATCAAATTAAGCACGCCACACTCAGCCAAGCACCACAAGATTGAATACCCCAGCTCAATAGAACGCAAATGATAAAGCATAATGGCAAGGAAATCCCCAAAATTCAATTAAATTCAGAAATCCGATGGCAAGACGAAATTTCAGAAAAATCTGGTCCAGGCAGAATTCCGCGAATAACCAAATTCTCTAAACTACAGTGTTTATTTGCTTCACCATACTTTGAATGAAATCCAGGAAAATCTAGAAGGGGCGAAAAATCCCGAAATGGGGTAAAAACCCGAACTTTGTCCAGAACTTAAGATTTTCAAAGTGCAACTTAGGGGAATCACTTAGGCAAGCAAGATAAACATTTTAAGCTCATGCCAAGGTAAGGTAAATCCTCAAAATCAAAGGGCCAAAAATACCAAGAGCGAAAGCAAAAGAGGGTCCCTGCTTTCAGCAAGGCGGGAATCACTTAGGCAAGCAAGATAAACATTTTAACCTCATGCCAAGGTAAGGTAAATCCTCAAAATCAAAGGGACAAAAATACCAAGAGTGAAAGAAAAAGAGGGTCCCTACTTTCAGCGGGGCGTGTGTGCAAAAACTACACAACAAAATTTTGGTATTGAAGGAATTGCAGGAGGATGAGGAGCTCTTATTTGTTTATTTGTTGTATCTTTAGGTTGCCAAGGCAAAGGATATCCTATTTTTGCAATAGTTACTGGTGGCTTGTCCTTTGATTTTAGAGCATCAACTTGAGCTTGATCAAGTTGATTATGTTGTGACCATGTGAAAGAAACATATGTATCAATTACTAAGTCCTTATCATCAGATGCATTTGCAACTTGTAGATAACCAATGTTTGAGTCGCCAGTTGGATCTACTTCCTCATCTTGGAATAGATCAACATTTTCCTCCATAGGATAATCTGGTTATGTGTACTCATCTTTCTCTGCTTCATAATACCCCATAGTTGCATTGGTAGGTGGAGCTTCTAGAGCAATCCTTCCTTGTGGTCTAGGAAGACAGTTTTGATTTTTGTTTTTGAAATAATTGGAAGAATTTGAGAAAGTCCTTCTAGGAACATCCTTGTAGGAATTATTTGAAACTTGCTTCTTCAAGGCCAACAGCTCATTTTCCAACCTTTGTAGCATGGGATCTACAAAGTTGGAGTTGTTTTTTAAAGATGAAGAATTTGATGCTTGCCCTCTTCTATTGGGTTTTGTCCTTATTTTTCCAACAAGTATCAAATCATCTTCAATGCTTGTAGCTAGCTATTGAGCAACTTGAAGATCAGGAATGACTTCCCTAAGTAATAAGAAGATTACCACTGGAAGTTACGTATTGATGAAAAATCACTTAAGATTATGGGTTGTTGGTTTAGCCTCTATGAGAATCCTTGTCACTAGCTTGTAGAAATTAGCCACAAACTAATGCATGGGTTCATGTGCCTATTTCCTTATAGTCGTAAGTTATGCTAGCAAGGCATGTCCATCTTTAGCAGATTTAAACCTTTCTTCAAACTTAGTATGGAGAGAATTCCAATCGGTAATAACACCAGGACCAAGAGTATAGAACCACTTAGTAGCTACTCCTTGTAAAGTATCAATGAACAACCTTACAACAACATCCTTGAGCTCAATTCCAAGAACACCACAAATAATGTAGAAGGAAATGATGTGTTCATCAGGATGTTTCTTGCCATTTCCATATAATTTCGGGATGTTCTTTCATAAAAAACGTGGAAGCTCATGCAAAGGGGCCACAAAATTAAGAGGGCCAAAAGCATTACCCCAAGGTCCAGGAGGTGGTTGAGGTTGAGCCATAGAAATTTGAATAACAGGTACTTGAACTGGAACTCTATGAAAAATAGAAGATTCACTTGGAAGTGGTGATCTTAATCTTCTTAAAGGATAACTTGCAGTACATTGTAATGGTGACCTTGCTCATACAGGAGAAGGAAGAATGTTATGACATTGCAACAACTAGAAAAATGGATCAACCACACCAAATTGCACCCTTTGACCTCATGTATAACTTTTGTCTGCCAGAATGAAGACTCAAAATGAAAGCAAAATCAACAACAAAAAATCTACACAAGCTCACAATAAGACACTAGATTACTCATCCACTTCAATCAAAATCATGAGGATTTGATTGTGTGCTTCGTTCCCTAGTGGAGTCGCCAAAATACTATAGGGTGAAAATTTTGTAATCTCTTTACAGATTACAAAATTGAATTTCAACCACATTTATTATGAGATAAAATCTCTCCTCTCGAAAAGGGGAGGCTCCCTTCTTACTGGTTACAAGAATGAAAGTAAACTATTCTAAATTTAACAATATTTACACTATTCTAGCCATGGGGTGTGTGTTACATTCATGATTCTCTCTTCTTTCAAATAATATGTTTATAATGTTCCACTTTGATACTTCATGATTCTTTTCAACTCTAAGTAAAAACTAAAGCAATAATTTCCAATATTCTTAATTTTTCAAAGCATAATCTAAGAATACCATCATAATAAAAAGATTTGTAACCAAAAAACCAATGAAATAACAAAGTCTTTATGTTTTCTTCAATGATGGACCTTTAATCTATTGCAACAAGTGATGCCAAATTGTAAAGAAATTTTGAGACTTTGAGTTCATATTGTGATACTATATTCAATCAATAAAGAAGGTGAACTTGCATACCAAAATTTGTGTTGGGATCAATTTCGAATGAATGTGAATGTTCTTACATCTTTCACATTAATTTATCTTATTATATGATTGGATTAGTAGAATTTTATTAATTATGGTTGAAGGGAATTCAAGTTGAATCTTATAGAATTTTTGCTATATCATTTTCTTGAGATTGTGTACGTGATGTGGATATATTTTTGGTGAATGATCTTCAAGACTTTGTGCTTGGAATTGTTCATTCTATTCATGGATATGTTCGTGAAGTAGATTGAAGACTTTGTGCTTCATTTTGCATCACTGGTTACTAAAGAAATCATCATTGAAGACAACAGAAAGACTTTGTGCTTTCATTGGTTTTTTGGTTATGAATCTTTTTATTATGTTGGTATTCTTAGATTATACTTTGACAAATTAAGAATATTAGAAATTACTGCTTTAGTTTTTACTTAGATTTGAAAAGCATCATGAAGTATCAATGTGGAACATTGTAAACATATTCTCTAAAAGAAGAGAAAATCATGAATGTAACACACCCCCATGGTTAGAATAGTGTAAATATTGTTAAATTTAGAATAGTTTACTTTCATTCTTGTAAGCAGTAAGAAGGGAGCCTCCCCTTTTTTAGAGGAGAGATTTTATCTCATAATAAATGTGGTTAAAATTCAAGTTTTATAATCTATAAAGAGATTACAGAATTTTCATCCAAAATAATTCATTTTGTATTTTCCCCTTACATTAAATGGCATGCCTAGTGGGACCCCTATCCCTGATCTAACATTTTTTTATCATTTTTTTCATAAGTTGTAGGTTCTGGAGCATGGTCATATTTTACAAAATTCATAATCATTAATGGGGTCACTATTGTACCTAAACAGGGACACTACTATATCTAAAAAAGCTCGCTATTATAGAATCCAACTGTGATCATCTCGAAATAGGGTCGTTATTGTAGCTAAAAAATCTCACTATTGTAGAATCCAGTTGTGGTCATCTCAAAACAGGGTAGCTTCTATCTCAAATAGAGTTCACTATTGTAGGTAATAGAGTCACTATTGTTTTCAATTTTTGCAAGCTTATTTCAATAGATTAAGGAATTTTCAAGTTACTAATCTCTGATTTGTAGCTTGTGGCATTGGGAGAAAAAATTACACATTTATTTTAGTGCTTTAAAAATAACAACAAAAAATCACCATTGCTTTCTCAGTTAAAATTGATGTGAATGCCTCACAATTTTTTTTTAATGCTTTATAAAGAACCAAAAATCACCATTTCTTTCTTGGTTAAAATTGATGCGAATGTCTCACAATTTTATTTTAGTGCATCTAAAAATTAAAAAAAATCACCATTGCTTTCTCAGTTAAAATTAATGTGAATGTCTCACAATTTTGTTTTAGTGCATCTAAAAAGAACAACAACAAATCACTATTGCTTTCTTGGTTAAAATTTATTGTGTGCTGGAACATGTCATTTTTCATTGGTGCATCTAAAAAGAACAACAACAAATCACCATTGCTTTCTTGGTTAAAATTTACAATGTTCTTGAACATGTCATTTATTCCTTGGGTTTTAAAAAAGAACAACAACAAATCATCCAAGTCATCCTTTTTTCTTTTAATTAGAGGTGCCTGCTTTGAGATACATCCCACAATAGAAAACTCAAAGCGACCTCAAAGCACATGTTCAAGCAGGCTATATGAAGCATGCAAAAATGAAAGTAAGTAGCACAAATTTGGGGATGTTATACCTTGTGTGTTGAAATCTAGTGTAGACGTATGGGATGCTCAAACTAGACTAGAGACTTTAGTGTCTTGCATATGAAGTATTCCTCTAGTGTTCACCGAGTCATTAAAAACCTTGTACTTAGAGGCCAACCCAAGTTTTTTGAAATGATTCATCATAGTAGTGCATGTGAATAGCATCATTCTGAGAAGTTACTTACCACGTTTAGTCTATGGTTGAGGTGTAAGTGTAACGCCCTGTCGCGCGAACCCTAAAGGACAACAAGAAACTTACAATAAAAGCACAATAATTTTATTTTTATTTTTTTGAAAGGGAAACATAGCATATAATGAACATGGACAACCAACACATACATTGCAAATAAACCTATAACACATATACCACGTCCTCTGGGGTACACGTGACAACATTACTTCGTAAACCCATACCAAGACGATGCTTAACTAACTACAAGTATTCCACTTCACCATTAAATAGAATTATAAATCGAAGGACAAAAATCCACATCATAACATAAGTAAAACCATATATCACATCTATGGACATAATTATACATATTTCCACAGATACAACACCATTAAGAATTGCACATTGAGAAACGAAAACTCATAATAGTACCAAGTATCAATATATATTTCAAACATAACAAGTATCCATCAGAGATCATAAATTAAGGCCAAAGGTAACATTCGTTACAATGATAATAAAAGTTACATCGTACAAGAGTGACAGTAATACAGAAGTGTTCCCCAACATGAATGGGAACAATACAATAAGATAGAATAATACAACTAAAAAGGTGAATACAAAGTAACAAGACTGGCTCTAACTTGGGTACAATTCTGGAGATGCTGCAAGCGGCACAATCTGCATATCTCGATCCTTGGCTGGGGACCCAATGGGGTGCATAGCACGTTCCACCCAACCACATGGACCCGAAGGACCACCCCTCGTGCTAGGAGTTGACAAGAAAGATCCCCATTCCACAACCAAAATAGTCAAATGAACCAATAGCAAGCCATACTCCACAACAAGGATAACAACATAAGATAACAACCCATAACATTGACATCACATAGCCACAACATATAATGAAAAATTCCAACAAAACCAAATGCCAATATCATAGATCAACACTAAGTAACCATAAGAGATTCCAACAACAATAGGATTCAAAGCCTTCAAATGAAATCACAATATCAACCAACAATAAATAACATGGGCACCTTTCATTAACATTAATCAAGTTGCCATGAGGCATGTGTGCAATACCAAAAGATAGAACTTGGAGGCTTCAACAACAATCACCAAGAACCAATTTCCTCAACAACATCAACAATTCAATCAACACTCCCAGAGGCTACCAAACAAAGGAAGGTAAATGAGTACTATAGGAGAGTGTCATCGCATGGCCTTACATGGATTAGCCAGGCAACCTATCACAAGGCACCACCTCCATTTATGGTTATCCAGGCTGCCTATCTCAAGGCGACCGCTCCATAGGGTGACTCATGCGGGACCACTTACCTTTCATGAGGACAAGGTAGTGATCTTACCAACCAGGTCTTCTCATCCCATCCTTAGCCTATGAAAGAACTAACGGTATGGGTGAGGCTCATAATTAATCTTGTTTAGTGTTTAACTACCCAAACCCACTAATTAATTTTATTAGGTTATCACTTATTAAACAACTCTTCCATGGGTTACCCTAACAGCCCCTTTGTGCGTCGACCCCCATGAAGAGCCACTCTCCCTACAGGTACCAAATCAAAATATGCAAGGGGTGTACCTCATCTCACATAAAATCAAGGAGTACATATCACACAACATGCGAGGAAAGAACCATCTCGTAATCCCATTCCATATCACTGAAACAAGAACAAAGGAGGTACCACCCACAAGAACTCAAAATAAAAAATAGAATCAATAAATCACAAAGGTCCAACCATGGAAAATCAAAACAATTCAAGTTTCTCCATTGCCTCTAGAAGCCTAAAATACCAAAATCCACAAACACCCACTAAGGGTAATTCAAACATATCAGGTTCCCAACCATCTCACCATATGGCGTATAAGAAAATCATTGCAAAAATTCTCCTCAATCAAAATTTACACAAAGGAAGACTCTTATCATGGAACCACAAAATGACCATATAAAATCTACATAATTCACAAAACGACAAGTGAAGGATAAAAGAGGCAACATTATAACGAGACCTTCAAACTGAATCAAGATAACATAATCAAGTTATTGCAACATCAACCACAATTACCAACAATAAATTTAGCCAATAGGGCATCCAAGGGAGATCTCAATTTTCTCCACACACGATACCCTAACAACTAACAATTTGGCTCAAACCAACTTTAACTAATTCTACAAACACAATGGAAATAGAAGTCAACACTTTTAATAAGGATTATCATCTTCATACAATAACCAAAAACAAGGTCAATTGATAGTACATCCAAGAGAAACATGATAGGAAATCAACCAAGCAATCATTCCAAAACCCTAGTACTAAAGTTTTCACTTTACAATAATGCTATAGAGGTTATACAAAAGTAAAGTTCACTAAGAAGTAATTTAAAATAACTAAAGAAGTTATTTAAGCAAATTTCCCAAATATTCCAATTAATACCCTAGAACCATTTAGATCATCTCATAATTTTTACTAAGACACCAAGAGCAATCAGTCCCAAGGAATGTTTGAATCATCATTAATAATATAATCATTGAGTATCATATGAATTGAGTAAATAAATCATCCTTATCCCCTTTTGCAAGCGATTAGAAACATTAATAAACCCTATATGAAATTAACAAGATATAAGATGAACAATTAAACTTGGTTTGGATATAAATAAGCTTCTAAGTTCTATGCCTGGCATTAGCAAGGTTCGCTTCAATGAAAATATTAAATATATTACCCTTGATTTTAAAAGCACTTTAACATAATTCCATAACCTACTATGATACGAGATAAGCATAATATGAATGAGATTTTAGGAAGGCATTAAACAAGTACATAAGTCAAAACCCATAAAATTATTTGATGATGCACCTTAATAACAAAATCCCATTTTACAAAAGTGTAAGACAGCTTAAACTTAAAGATAATTTGTGTTTACTTAATGTTCTTTTCTCAAACCTTTTTTATTTTATTGTGTTTATTGTAATAATCACAAGGGTTTCTAACAAGGAGAATTAGAATAAAATCTCAATTAATACACATATCTCATATTCTCACACATAATTCTATTACAGTGAGACTAATATATATTAACATTGCTTAATAAAAATAATAATTGATGGTAATATTTTACTTGCTTTATTTATGTTCCAATATTAATTCATATATAAATTTTATAATCATTATTACAATATATCTTTCTAATTAATACCTTAATTATTTACACACCTAATTAATTTTATACTTAAGAATAATTGTAAAAAGAAACAATTCCCTTCTATTCCTATAACATAAAATATATACTTATATTTACTTTTCTATCTTTAATAAATCCACCTTTGTTCCTTTTAATATGAAATATATACCTCTACTTACTTTTCTAACTTTTAGACAAAACCTAGAATTACTACTTTTATGGCTCTTTTTGTTTGTTTCTAACTTTCATTGTTTCTTTAATTCCTCTTAAATAATGTAGAGGAAAGGGCCTAACTTAAAGCTAAGCTCACCTTCTTAATTTCACCGTGAAAAAAATTAAGGAGCCCTAAACAAACGAAGTTCACATTCTTTTTTTTTTTCTATCGTTTTCGATGTGAAGGGAAGAGAAATATGAACGGATGGCGGCACAGAGAAATGAGGGTTTGCAGAGAAGAGAAAAAAGGGGAGTCTACCATTTCAGTCAATTTAACAGGTACAGCCTTCCAGAGAATGTTAGTGGTGCTAAATGAAACAAATCTGAAAAATATAGGCTTGCACTCTAATAATTGGCACCATACCAGAAATCTGGTAGTAATGAAGGGACATCCTACAAAGCATAACAAAAAGGAAATTTTTTCTGTTAGATGATGAAGTTGCGAATGCCCGGGTGTATAAGCATGTGCGACACAACAACAAAGGCACGTGAATTGGTTGACAGAATGCCTCACGGAATGCAATGACTGCAGGATATACACAGAAAGGATTTAATGAAAGGCTAAAGAAACTTCCCAACTAATGCCCAAAAGCATTCAGGGAGGTTATTTAAATGTTCAAGCACCGCAGCTGAGACAGGTTGACAATCGCACGTGTTCTGCATGACATAATGCTTTCAGGAGACGTGGCCTCATGAGGCCATTAGTGTCGATCAATAACAAGAGTAATAATTTAATTATTGGCAAAAAAAAAAAAAGTTTTGGAGAGGGAATACAATAATTCTTAGTAAGTTGAATTAATACTTTGCAAAACTAGGTATAATTTATGTAGTGTATTTTTCTCCCATCATAGTTATTCAAGTCACTAACTTAATATTAGTACATATTTACAAGTTGTTAATCTTGATGAATTTAAATAAATGAAATATAGGTATTTATATCAATGATTAGGAATGGAATTCATCTATAGAGTAATATAAAAAAAATCAAAGTTAAATTTATATCCAATCCTATTCTAATATTTTATGCTAAAAGTGGAACTGTGAGTGTCGTAATGCGGTATCAAAAAAAGATAATTAATAATAACCATAATAGCAATGATAGTATATACATATATATATATTCTGAGGAATCAATTGCTAATGGAGAAACACATTTACCTAGGATTATCTAAAAATAATATGATTGTCACGTTAATGTTGATTAATCAACGAACTTACCACCATGGCTTAATACTTAGTCAATTATGATCTATTGCATATAATTTTCACTGAGAAGAGAAAATGATGAATTATTAAATCCTGAAAATGTTATTTAATAAGTTGTTTGTTGGGTGGCCATAATTTATAATTACTTGGAATACATATTAGAAAGGATGACACACCCAAAATATGACTTATTTCCTTGAGTTGTCTTACATACAACATGGTGTCATTTTTCTTAAAATAGTTAGTCTCTTTAATTAGTCATTTCTAGCTTATCCTGATGACTTTATGAGGTTGAAGCTAAC